>JAHTLZ010000021.1:3473658-3499625 GCA_023846285.1 Phrynocephalus versicolor
TAATAATAATAATAATAATAATAATAATAATAATAATAATAATAATAATAATAATGCAAACAACCTAGCTGCAGTAATAAAATCAATTACTGGTAAGTAATTTCAGCCAAACCAATCCTAAACAAAACAGTAAAAACTAAAGGGATCTTTGACATGTTCTTCAAAGTATGTGATGATAGGGTCTGGCAACATGCAGTTTGTAGTGTCTTTCTAACAAGGAGGTCACTACAGGAAAAAGGTCCTCTCTGTTGTTTCTACAACTTCATTGTTGCCAAAGGCAGGGAAAGGAGAAAGATCTCTATTACTGATCTCAAAGTCTGGGCAGATTAGTATATGCAGAGGTTCCCCCCACACCCTGTACTGTAATATCTGTTAGCGTCTTTTTAACTGCATATTTCATTTGACTGTTTTAATGTAGAGCTGATCATAAATATGCTAATTAAATTAATACATACACACCATCATTACAAGATATTGTAGAAAAGATCTGATGAACATAAATGCATAAAGCAGCACGGAGGCTGTCATCTCTCTCCTTTTTGTTGTTGTATGTGTCTTTTTAAAATTCTGCATTTTGTTTTTGTTTGTTTTGTTTTGGTTCATCTTTAATCCAAAAAATGAACAAACAGAAATTTATACTCAGTCCTGGTTAATAAATAAAGTGTCAGAAAAATAGTTTTGAAGCACAGGCTGGTTCATCGGTGCCAAACTTTCAAAATATCTCCTATTCTCCTCACCCGATTATATCTTACTCTACTTTTATGATAATTGAAAACTGAGAATAGAGATGGACACAAATGAATCAACAAATTAGTCATTTTTGAATGAATTTTGCAATTCGCATTTTTGTTTGTGTCCATCTCTAATTGAGATCACAGAAGATGCCAATGCAATTTGAAACAGTATTAATGTAGCACCCACATCTATACACAATACAGTCTAAAAGCAACCATTATTTCCAAGCAACACTTTGGACCAGCAACAGAAATCACATGTGAACAGCCTGTCTTTAAAACACAACAGGACTAACACCATCAGGTTCTCCAGCAGGACATTATTCTCGTTTGTCGTGTTTTGAAATGTGTTTAAAATGGTTTTATTGCCGAATTTGGGGGATCTTAGAAGAATAAGGATCTTTTGGAATCAAGTTCAAATATGTGCGTTCTTTCTATTTGACTTACGCAATATAGTTCTGAGTATTCCGAACTGGTATAACAGAACTGATCTTTTTGTTTAATCATGGCTGTGCTTTGTTAATCATTGTGCACCGATGATATCCAGAGTTTTCTCTCCTGGAAAAACTATTTGAGTATGTATGCACTAGGAATTCTGCTTAATTTGACATTGAATTTGCATCCATATTTCAATTGATCCCAGGCCCTTGGGCACCTGGGGCTGGGTGGGATGCATAAGGCACATGCTCCCAAATCTACTGGCTTTTGAATATCATCCTGTTTGTCTGGTACCAAGTATTGTACAAGCTGGCATTTATTCTCTCTATAAGCTTCCTCTGGACATTTCTGGTGAACCAGGCTTAAAACCGGGGTACTTCAACAAGGGCCAGATACAGGGGAGTGGTATCAGGAGACAGATATCTAGTCTCATGCGCTCCAAACGCATCTGGTGGGGCCACTGTGAGATATAGGAAGCTGGACTAGATGGGCCTTTGGCCTGATCCAGCATGGCTCTTCTTATGTTCTTATGTTCTTAACCATTTTGAGCAAATAATTTGAAGATCAAACCTAATGACAGCGTTTTCAGTAACAATCTCTGTTCACCTGCTTGCTGCCTACCTATCTCTTTATTTATTTGCTGGTAGGGAGTTGATTCTCCTCCAGAAAACTACATAATGTTTGCTGCCATTTTTTTAAGATTGCAAAGTAATAATGGTAGATCTATTGCCTGTAATTATATGAGTTGAAAGATGAAATGCAGAGATAGCAGGCACAAAGAATGCTGAATCAAATGTCTAAGCACTCAACAAGCCAAGATGAGAATCATTAAATCAATTCTGGTTTTAATTTTATTTTTCAAACCAAAGGAGAAAAGAGGGTCATGAATTCTTAACCGGATTCCAAAAAGACAGCTTGACATTGGTTAACTTCTGACTTCTTAAAATTAAAATTATATTGATTTTACGTTTTATTAAATTAATGTTGCTCCTTGTGTCTGCATTAGAAAAAGAAAAACATTTTCAGGGCAGGTTTGACTTTTGTTTCTTACTCTGATTTCCATGCAGGAGGCATATTTGCATCTTCTAAATTAACTACACAAAGGAATCATTAGAAAGGGCACCAACTGAAAGGCTGTGATCAGCAAAAGTGAAGCTAAGGTTCCCTGCATCTGACAAGCAACATTCTACTTGAATCATGTTGGATCTGGATTCCTCTTGTTCATGCATGGGGCAAGAGGACTAATTCTTTGCCCACTGTTGGCACAATGGAATACATCCAATGGCATTCAAATACCATCTGTCACTTCCAGGTTTGCAAAAGAAGATAATTTTTTTAAGAAGCACAGAACTGTTGGAACATTTCCTAGGGTAGTGGTTCTCAAACTTTTTTCACCGCGGCACCCTTGTCAGGCTAAAAAAAATTCACAGCACAGCTACCCCTAAAACAGTTTGAATATTTAGGAAAAGAAGAAAAAACTGTACAAATTTAATGCTCAGTTGTCTTTAATGGGATGAATGAAACTGGATGAATTTTTCATCATTTCCTTTATATTTATGGGAAGTTTAGTTAATTTACCCTAAAATCACTTGACCCAGAAAGTTTGCTCTTGTATCTGATTTTATGTAAGTATATGTTGAGAATGCAGACTCACAGAGATAAGTTGAAGTAAAACGCACAAGTCTTTTCACTGCAGCCTTGTCAACAGCATTGTTTTCTGAATACACCTGCATCTAGCAATCTTCTTGGCTTCCTTTGTGGTACAGTGGTACCTTGTATAAAGGAATTAATTTGTTCCAAATGAAATTATGTTAAGCACATTTTCCTTTATACAAATTTCCCAGAAGAATGCATTGAAAACAGAGTAATCCCTAATTATGGCCATTTTTATGTTGTGCAGATTGTCCCCATAGACGATTCTGTTAAGCAAATTTCCCCATCTCCGGAATATTTTTATGTTGTACAGATTTTATGTTATACAAACCGTTTGCTATACGAGGGTCTACTGTATTTCTGTTTTAAACTGCTGTCTTTGCTGGTCTCAAGCAGATTTTGAAAAATTTCATTTGTCATTCAAGTAGGTTTATGTTTCGGGTCACAGGAAAACGGGTTCATTGTCCAACTGTAGATGTAATCAGAGTCAATGTCAGGAAAATAATCAACTGTGCTTCTTTCTAGACCTTGCAAGTGGACAATAACAATTTTGAGGAAGTTGGTTTGAAGGTTGATCTCATTTGTTTTGACAAATTCTTGCAACCGAGGAAAGTTGGAGATGTCCCTGCTCTTAACACGCTCTTTTAAAAAATGTAATTATTTTCTGCAAGGCATTTATTTTCTCTAATTGTGCTCCTCCTTTCCGTTGAAGAGAAGAAGTAGTGGTTTCATTTAGTTTTTCAAAGATGTCAGAAAGGTATCCCAATTTAAGCAGTCAATCGACATCAGTTAATTGTTGGATAAACAGGCTGGCTAAAGTTTTTCCCCTTGTGTGCAGCAAGAGGTGGAAGTGATCCATACCCAAATCTTCAGTGTTAAGTTTTAAAAGGCATTCTTGAAGTGGGTGGCTCTTAACATGATTAATCATCTTCACAGCATCATCCAATATGACTTTTAAATCTTGCAGCATCATTCTAGTTGCCAGATAATGCTGATGGATGACACAGTGGCTGCTGGTGGCATTTCATGCCACTTGCTTCATCCTAAACGTGGCTCCCTTCACTTTTCCAACCATTGCAGCCGCTCCATCACTGCAAATATTCACACACTTGCTCCATTCCAAGTCATTTTTCTGGACACATTTGTCAATAGCTTTGAAAATTTCAGTGCCAGTGGTGTACGTTTCAAGCACTTCACTCATCAAAAGTTCTATTTGCATTTCAAATGGGTACCACACAAACACAAGAAGAGCAGCAAGTCCCACAACGTAAATTCACTTGCTTATAGTGCTATTTGACAGCTGCTCAGTATCAATCTTCTTGGCCATGCCTGGACCTAACATACAAGTTACAACATCCTTCATACAAGGTTTAATCAGTGTCTCGGCAATAGTATGGGGCTTTCCAGCTTTTGCAATGTGTAAGCCAGGCATGTCCAAACTTCGGCTCTCCTGATGTTTTGGACCACAACTCCCAGAATTCCAAGCCTACGTTGCCAATGACAAAGGACTGTGGGAGTTGTGGTCCAAAACATCTGGAGGGCTGAAGTTTGGACATGCCTGGTGTAAGCTGACAATAAATGAAACTTCAGTTGCATTTGCATTTTCATTTTTAGAAATTCTCGCCATCATGGATGACCCTGCCTGAAGAGATAAAGTATGGTGTTTGAAGATTTTTTTTAACTTTATGTACTAAATCAGAATGATTGCATTCCAGATGTCTTTTTAATTTGGATGGAACCAAGCAGCTATTTGCAACGATTTTATCACAGTTAACACATTGCCCTTCCAGTGCCTGTTCGATCCCAAATGGAACAAAGCCAAACAATGTGAAGTAGCTAGGATCATATTTTCTTATTTTTCCTTGGATTTCCTTTTGGTCGTGAGTTGTCTTTCTGTGAACTGAGGGAAACAAACTTGGCTTAGGCTTGCAGGTGTCTCTGGGATATTTCATCTGCTCCAACAATGCTGGTTGTCATTGAATCAGTCGCTTCAGAAGCTTCAGTGAGTTCACCAATTTTCGTTTTAAAGACCCAGTTTTTAGCGAATTGTCCATAATTCTGCTATAAAAGTATGGACTCAGATATATATAAAAAAATCATTCCATTGCAGGCCCCTCCTGAAACAGTATCATGTTTATGTGGCTGGTTTTGATTACATATGCTGAGTTAGTACGTGTGATGCATTGCAAATTTGTCTGCCTCGTAACTTAAAAACTAACCTCTTGTCAAAACATTTTTAATTTTATAGAACTATGATGAAAATATAAGCACATATTCAGTCTCTAGCCATACAGTAAACATTAAATTCAGTAAATAATCAGTCTCTTAAAAGAAAAGAATATAAATTTACCGTCAAATCTACTGGAATCTTTTTATTTTACAATGCACAACCACAAAAATGGCCAACAAGTGGCCGACGTAGCATAGACAAGGGATAATGGTGTTGCCATGTTATAAAGGATTCTACGGCTAAATTGCTAAATCTTAGAGAAAATTAAATACTATTGCCGTGGCATGCCTGGCATAAGTTTGTGGCACCCCAGGGTGCCACAACACCCAGTTTGGGAACCACTTCCTAGGAATGGAAAGGGCAGAGTGGGCAGCTGCTTTGCTTGAGTAGGCCAAGGGCTACTACTCTCTCATTCTCTGGAACCATGGGTTGGGGGTGGGCACATTTTCAACTCAAGTGCTTTATCTAATTGGATACAGGTGTTTCAAAAGCAGGGTCAGCCCAATTATCAGGCAGAGTAGGGAAACTGTCAAGGGAGCAGCGAATTTGTTGTGGGCAGATATGCTGTTAAGGATAGAGTAGCAGCCCTTGTGGGATTTTCTACCTCAGGTGATGAACCAAATGGGTTAGCTCCCAGACCCCGGAAGATTAACCAAGGAAGTGGCATTTGTTGCTTTGATTCTGGCATCAAAGTGTTGGTATTAGCCCTGCCTGAACAAGCTCTGTACGTGAAAATGGTGAAACTGAGGCTGTCCTACTCTAGGCACATCAAGGGAAAGCTGGATTCTCTGGAAAACACCATAATGCTGGGAAAGGTCAAACAGAGGAAAACCAAATTTTAGATGGACTGACTCCCTAAAGGAAACCACAAACTTGAGTTGAGCAGGGCTGGAGAGGGTAGAAAATTTTGGAGATTACTGGGTCAGACTCATGGAGGCCATGGACTCCATGAATTCCAGAGCTACACCAGAGAGTCCACCACCTGCCTGCATCAAAAGGTGAGGAGACTTCAATAGTGCCGCTGCGATAAACTCCGTGAGCTCTGGGAGGGATTGCGCTGGGTTGCAGGGAGCACAGTAACCCAGCACAATGCCAAATCTGTCCCGCTGTCCCACCAACAGGTGAAGGCATTCTAACCCCAGACTGAGCAATGTTGAGGCCCTGCTGACATGAAGTGTTTCCCTGTAAACGATGGCAACCCCCCTTTTGACCCTCCAACCTGCCCACTTCCTGGACCTGAAACCCAGGCGGGCACAGCTGGGTGAGCGAAGCCCCCCTGTCCCCACCCAGGTCTTGGTGATGCAGGCCAGGTCGGCCCTCCCATTGGAGATGGCATTGTAAACGATGGGGATCTTATTATGGACCAACCTGGCATTCATTAGCAGGCAGGACAGGTTGGAGGCGCTGGTGGGGTTGCTCCGAGACACGTGGCAGTGAGTTGAGGGGTCAGAACATGCCTGACCCGAGTTCTTCTCACCTGACTAACCCCCCAACTCCTAGCGTAATGCCCACAGCCCAACACAATCAGAATAGGAGTCCCTGCAGACATGGTGACCAAAAAAACAAAACAAAAAAACCCCTAACTAAATGAATAAACAACAATTACTACAAGTACAACTACAATACAAATTCAACACAATATGAATATATATATATATAATAAAGACAATTACAATACAAACAAAATAATACAAAATAAGATAATAAAGTAATAAAATAATAACAATTAAATATAAAACTAAATAAAAATAAAAATAATACAACATAGGGCAGAACAACCAAGGCAGCAGATGGAAGAATAGGGGGGGAAGAGAAGGGACAGATGACAGCCAAAAGCGGATGGTAGCGGCAAAAGGGGCCATTTAGAGTTAATAGTCTCATTCGGACCACCAAGCCAGATGGTGCTAAAGATGATCTCTATTGTCCATTGATGTTAATGGAATTACCCCCAAAGTGTGGAACTTCCAGAGGGCTCAAGTCCAGCAGAACTCTATGTTCAAAGGCAAAAACACCTTCATCTGTGAGCTCCAGCTCATCCTTGCCGCTCCGCTTCCATCCAAGATGGCCATACCGAGCCCAGGGCAGGGGGGATCCAGATGGAAACAGCTCAGTGACGGCCCTCAAACCAGGGTCAGCAGCCTCCTGGCCTGATTGATCCCAGAGTAAAGCGATCACTGGGCCGGTGGGGGTCCCCCACCAACTGTCTCATGTCTCATGTCCACTCCAACGAATAAGCCCCCCCACCCAAGGGGGGGGAGCGGACGGACAGAGGGCAGATGTTACAACGCAGCAGGGGGTGGGAGAAGAAGTATAGATGGTCCACGCGGCAATGCCAGCAGCCCCTGGGGGGTGGGACATTGAATCCAGTACAACACAGGTGGCAGCAGCGATAACACAGGGGGGAGAGATAAGGGCGGCATGATGAGTGTCCGCACCAAGCAGTACTCATCCCCCTCATTGCTGCTGACGGGCCCCTTTACCCCAGCCCGCTACAGCTTGGTGCCACCCAAGCCCAGGGGAGTCTCGAAAGCGGGCTCAACGGGCTAAGCAGTCTTACTTTAGGGGATAAAAGTACCCCTCGAGTGGACAATCCAAGTGGCAACGACAAAGCAGGCGAGCCGGCAGATGGTCGGCTGTTAGTGGCACTGATGGAGCCCCCAAACCCACGTGGGGGGGGAACGCCGCCGACCGATCCACTGCCCGATCTCCAAGGCTGATCCGCCACCCGGTCTCCAAGGCGGAGAGGGACCGACGAGGGCAATAGCCGAAATGGAGCCCCCATGCCCAGCAGGGGAAAGAAAAGCGCCGACGGCCGGTGCACTGCCTGAGTTCCAGAGCCTGCAGCATGAAAAACCAGCCCGCTGAGGAAAGGGCCAGCATCGGCCACAAGCAGATGGAGCCTCCATGCCCAGGCAGGGGGGAGAAAGATGCCGGTGGCCAGTCCGTTCCTCTGCCCGAGCTCCAAGCTCCGAGTCCTGAGGAGATAGGCCAAAAAATGGCGGCGGCTTCCATGGCCTCCGTGGTGGATCAGGTTGCTCACATGAAGGGCCACCATGCAACATAGTGGCCAGGGTGGGCACCCGCAGAGACAGCCCAGGTAGGACCCCCACCAGGGGAGAAAATAGCAAAGGTGGGAGAGGTGAGAGGGGGAAGGGACACTCATGTCTGATACCGCGTCTCAGCGTCTCGATGTCTCAATGTCTCTGGGTCTCAGCATTGCGGTGTTTCCAATGTCCAGCTTCGAAACTCGAGTGAGCCCCTTTAAAAAACCCACTCTGACCCCCCCCCGTTGCCCTGGTAGGGCCCATAAAAGTTAAATTAAAAACATAAAACAGGGCAGTGCTTTAGAAAAACATAAAAAAATGCAAGGGCGCAGCCAAACAAAAGAGCTGCTGCTGCTGCCCGCCATCTTGTTACTCTATATTAGGTTGTAGCCATTTTAGCTGAACTGTATATCTGGGCAGTCATTTAAAATCCCATTGATTTCAATAGGGTGGCAGGGAGATCATATCAGATAAAATAAATTACTAGCAGGCATGGTACCCAGTAATACATGAAGAAAGGTAGCAGCTGATAGCAAAAGGCTCAAAATATCTACATCAAATAGACATCTCTTCAGCTACGATTTCCTCCCAGGCTAAAACCAAGGAAAGGTGTTTTTTTCCCCCAGAACATATGTGAATCTGAGAATACTGTGGCTATAATGTGGAAAGAAAGAACTTCTCACCCACCCCACCCAGCCACATAGGGAACTGGGTTACTTGGAAGTCACTTAATAGGCTAAGGACTGGAATGGGCAGAACCAAAGAAAATGATTAGTGTGCTTTTTAAATTGATCCAGCCCTTTGTGAGTGCTGAGAAGAACCAGCAACTTTTGTGTCAATGTACTCAATGCCCCACATCCTTCACCATGGAAGACCTGATGTTAGATAGTCCAAATGCCTTGGATTTGCCCATTATTATGTGCCCTAAGCACATCCGATCTCGCTTGGTTTCGGAAGCTAAAGAGGGTCAGCCCTGGTTAGTACTTGGATGGGAGACCACCAGGGAATACCAGGTGCTGTAGGCGCCTGGAGTAGGAACTGGCAAGCCACTCCAGTACTCCTGCCAAGAAAACTCCATGGACATGGAGTCATGTAGAGTCGGTCACGACTGTAACGACACAACACACACACATGTGGAAATTGATATATGTATTAAAAAGCAAAAAGTGTTCTGCTTATATACCGCCCCATACTACTTCAAGTAGTCTCTGGGCGGTTTTACAGTTTAATTATGCAGGCTACACATTGCCTCCCCTGCAGGCTGGGTACTCATTTTACTGACCTTGGAAAGATGGAAGGCTGAGTCGACCATAAGCCTGCTACCTGCGATTGAACCACAGGTCGTGAGCACAGTTTTAGCTGCGGTACAGGCTTTTAACTATGCTATATTGTGTGTCTGACGCGAACAAGAGACGTGCACAAAAATTAATATAACCTTGTCATTGTGAGTATATATTGAGCCTTATTGTTCCACTTCTTTTATCCTAATATGGCGATCTTTTTACTTTTAGTTAATTGCATTCAAGTTTCTTTTAAAGTTTGCTACGCAGATCTGAACAGCCCAACAGGATTTTTTTGAAGTCCTTGCACTTAAGGCTCACTGTCTTTGCAAATCATTCTTTATACTAACGACACACAATACCTTCATATATGATTACAGACCTGCTCCATCTTCTTTTAAGCTGAGACTCGTTGGAATCATATGTATTGATCCTTTTAGAAGTCAAGAAAAATGAAATTACTGCGATTGCTTGTGGCAAAATGATGATAAATGGGACCTTGGAAAATTATGGGGAAAATCTTTTCTGATGTGGATTATTTTAACCACTAAAAATGATGATCTTTTAAATAAAAATTGTCTTTTCATTATGCATATTCTCAGCACAGCCAAAAATGATGTCTCTGCTACTTTTTGTTGTTCTATCTCACTCAGCAGTCTACCAGTTGTGACAACTGAGGTTAGCCCTGAATAGAAATGACTACACAAAGGAAAATATATATTTTCATGTTAATATTTTTAAAAAGATTTTGATATTATAAAAAAGGCTTTAAAAAACAGAAAAGAACAAAAAGAAGTAGCATTCTAAAATTCTGAAAATATTCAAGTCTAGACGTCCATGTACCTACCAGTTTGCGTTTTCTTTTTGATAAGAGGAAAAGACATCAAGACAAGTATGGATAAATACCCCAAGGTAAATACTGATAAATAGAAGTATTTGGCCATCTATTGCTTCTTATTTTAACAACGATTCACTGACATATTTCCAGTGTGTCTCACTGCTTCTGTTAGAATCAGCAATCCCCCTTCTACCTTGTTAAACTGCAGAAATGCAGCCAAAACTGTGCTCACATCCAGGGTTCAATCCAATGTTTGACTCAGCCTTCTATCCTTCTGAGGTCGGTAAAAGGAGTAGTCAGCCTGCTGTTGGAGTGTGACATGTAGCCTGTATAACTGAAAAAAATTGTAAACTGCTCAAAGAGTGCTTTAAACACTATGGGGTGGTATATAAGCAGGGCATTTTGCTTTTTTGCTTAACCTTCAGCCTCCTGAACCTATTCTTTTGCTCTGGATGGTTAAGAAAATATCTGGACCAGTTTTAGATACCACTGAAGGCAGTGGTAGGGGGCAATGGATTCTGCATTAGATACATAAATTCATCATTTGAGCCACCTTTTTATTTTAAAACCAGCATTGTGATTTGTTTCTATATTCATACCCATCTCTAATTATGATTAACAAATTAGTCAAATTCTGATGTGGCTAATGTGTGAAGATACCAACCAACCAACAGCTGGCGCTACCTATTTGTGCAAAAA
Organism: Phrynocephalus versicolor; assembly: GCA_023846285.1. NCBI lineage: Eukaryota > Metazoa > Chordata > Lepidosauria > Squamata > Agamidae > Phrynocephalus > Phrynocephalus versicolor. The sequence goes on from JAHTLZ010000021.1 coordinate 3,484,575, forward strand.
CTCAACCACTCACTGTCTCATGCAAAATGTTTGCCCACCCATGTCTTACAGGACTTGAGGACGAATTGTCTGTTTCTTACAGACCTGGATTACATTCAAGTACACCATACGTCACTGAAAAAGGAGACCTATTTTTATTGGCCAGCTGAGAGACATTTATGTCTTCACATGGAAAGAGGATCATTGGTAGCAATTTCTCCTAACAGAAAGGTTTTTACTGTATAATTTGATAACTGTTAATGCTTCGTACACTTTGCTATTGCCGATATACATTGTACATTTCACAGATAGAAAATTCATATGGCTAAACTCAACATGAACCCAATGGATTAGTGTGTAATGCTCAGTAGCAGAAATGAACTGCAAATGCCAGAGAAAATTTAATAATTGTATCTAATAAAATAAGCTAGGTTTGAAATCCTTCTTAATATATTTCTGAAAATGCTTTTAGTCTTCTTATTAAAGCCTATGGATGTTTAATTTCGGAGTAAAATGCATTCAGTTATTAATTTCCAAAGGCTCAACTACCTTAAAAAGTCAAGAAAAATGTTAGTAAGGGAAAAGTATCAACATACATATATTTACCACCCTAGTTTATTTCAAGTGTAAGAACATAACAGCATAAGAAGAGCCATGCTGGATCAGGCCAACAGCCCATCTAGTCCAGCTTCCTGTATCTCACAGTGGCCCCACCAGATGCGTTTGGGAGTGCATGAGACTAGATATCTGTCTCCTGATAGCACTCCCCTGCATCTGGCCCTTGAAGTAACCCGGTTTTAAGCCTGGAGATTACACATCTCCCTCATGGTTTATAACCTGTGATGGATTTTTCCTCCAGGAATCTGTCCAATCCCCTTTTGAAGGCATCCAGGCCAGATGCCATCACCACATCCTGTGGCAGGGAGTTCCACAGACTTGAAGTGTATTTCAAGTTTAGTTTTTTCTCTGTTTCTCCTGTTAGGTAGTAGCTAACTGACAGGCTCCTGGTTCTCTGTTTTCCATTGCTGAAAAATGGCATGAACCTGAATCCTGTTTGACAATTGCCTTACAAATAAAATGCAAAATAGACCCTTTTTTTCTTTAAGATGGAGCTAATTCTAATGTGGCTCCCTCTAGCTGTGTGAAATGAACTTGGTGAGGCTAGAGAAACCTGTTGAGGAAGTCAGGACGTTACGTCAAATCAAACCAGAACTTTTCTTTGAAGGAAAAATGACAGAACTGAGGCTATTTGTACTTGGGTTACATCTTGGGAAGTCATGGCTCATTGGAAAAGACAGCAATGCTGGAAGAAGTGGTAGGGAAAAGGAAAAGAGGAAGACCAAGTAAGAGACAGAATGATTCAACGAAGGAAGGCACAGCCTTGGGTTTGCGAGACCTGAGCAGGGATGTGGATGATAGGATGATTTGGTGGTCAATCATTTATAGAGTTGCCATTGGTCAGAAGCCACTTGATGACACAATGTCATGTAACAACAAAAAAAAGAAACAAAGCAAAAAAGCATGCTGCATATTAGAGATGGGTCAGAAACACCAAAATTGCATTTCATTTCATTATTCATTTTGTTTATCTTCATTTTGTTTGAAACAATTTTTTTAAAAAAAATCATTTTGTTTTTTGTTTTGTTTCATTTTTTATTTTATGTGTTTTATGTCTGTGTTTTATGTAACTACTGTGTATGTGTTTATGTGTTTTTTATGTTTTTTACCTTTGTTTTATATGTTTTGGGGGAAGTAGAGGCTTTTAAAACTTTTTTTTTTTTGTTTCCGAAGCAAGCACTGATCAACTGGCATGTGGGGCTTGCTTAGGGGACTAAAAAAAGTTTAAAAAGACTGCACTTTCCCCCACCCAATTGGGTGCATTTGGGGGGAACCGGGGGCTTTTAAAACTTTTTTTAGCCCCCTGAGGAAGCCCCACATGCCGGCTGATCTGTCCAGGTTGCAGACTAGGCAGGTCTGGCAGTCACAGAGGGCATAAAAAGCTCTGGCAGCCCCTGTCCTCCTTGCAGTCTCCGGTGGGAGTTAGGGTGGAATTGCTGTCTCTGCGAATCTAGCTTCAGTCCTGCAGCCTCCCTGTGTGTGTGCGTGCTGCGTACCTCTCGGTGAGTACCCTCCCCTGCCCCGCAGTGCAGTCACTCTGCGGCTGCCTTGCACGCTGGGCAACGCCTGCCGCTGCCTTTGCAGCCTCCCTGCGTACCTAGTCTATACTGTGTTTCTGCCAGCATCAATTTCTTTTTTTAGTGTTTTCCCTCTGGTCTGGGGCGTTGGGGGACGCCCGCACACAGAAATGCTTTAAAATCGCACAAAAGCGGGTAGAAACAAAAAATGAATAAATGAAAAATGAAAATGAAATTTTTCCAAAAATTCGCGAAAAATGGAAACGAACCAAAACGGACCTCTCAATGACAAATGAAAAACCGAAATGCCATTTTTTTTATTTGTGCCCATCTCTAGTGCAGACCATAGTTTTAAATTTAAATCATTCTGTTTACTCAATGAATGGTTGATTTTTTTAAAAAAGCCTCCTTTGGAATCCTATCAGGGGAGAAAGGTGGACTTAATAATCACCCTAAAAAATAAAATCGCATCAGCTGTGAAATGAGTAGACTCTATTACAGTGGACCCTTGTATAACAAACAGCTTGTATAACATAAAATTTGTACAACATAAAAAATTCCGGAGATAGGGGAAATTTGCTTAACATAATCGCCTATGGGGAGAATCCGTACAACATACTCATTTTCAATGCATTCCTATGGGAATTTGTATAAAGGAAAATTTGGTTAACATAATTTCATTTGGAACAAATTAATTCCTTTATACAAGGTACCACTGTACATAGCAATGAATGGAACTTCTGGCCAGTCTGGGTGGATTGTAATGCCTTTTGTAAGATACATGAGATGAGCAGTTCAATCTGAGTCACATCTAGTGAGATATATGTCACACTGAGTTCATTGAGACCTAATGCAGAGTGAGTGCAGTCTTAGTGGGAAATTATTAACAAATATATGGGGCCTGAAATCCTGCTTGTGTAAATTTCACAGCATAAGACCAATGACATCATGAATCAGGTCAAATTTTGGGACATTAAACATATTTTTGTCTGATCCTGCAGTCTGATTCCCAATGATCACTTAGAGCAGGAATTAGGAAATGTTTACTTCCTGAAAAATTTGCCCTGGCTGATGATATAATTAGCCTTACTGCATGGAACTTACTAGAGGTGGGCAGGAAGTACTTTGTGCCACATGTTCATTTTCCCCACCCCTCAGCTCCAAGGACATGCTGTTCCTTCTCTCCCCATCACCAATCTTCCATTCTGGAAGGTGAGGGAGGAGGTGGAGAAGGGAGGTCCATTATCTGGTCAGAGGGAAAGATCACGTGACAGGAAGGGAATGAGCCATATGTGCTGACATGTCAGTGAGGCACCTGGCTAGTGAGGGAGGTGGATGCGCACAAAGCAACCCTAACCCTAACCCTGCCCCTCGCTAGAACTTACATAAAAAGGGACTTCCTCAAAAGTCCTAGTTTTGTGCAAAATATATTTAATTGTAAATGACTTGACTGTTTATGTAGATACTGCAATGTTCCATGATCCATGGGGTCACGAAGAGTCGGACACGACTGAACAACTGAACAACAACAAGCAATGTTTCGATAGAGTTTAAAGTATATAAACATTTAATTGTTGTTTAATATTGTTGTTCTTTCTCTGAGCTGATTTCACAAACTGTTGATGTTATTGATTAAGTAAAAAGCTATTTGTTAAGGATTTAAAACATGAGCTTAAGCTGGCCGGCTTATAACATCTCAACAATACAGTTACAGTTCTTTCTCAAGCAATGATAGCCTTCACTCTGAAGATAAATTAACTTCGGTGTGTGTGTGTGTGTGTGTGTGTGTGAGAGAGAGAGAGAGAGAGAGAGAGAGAACTGCAAAGGAAATAACTTTTTCACAATAAATCCTGAAAGATGAGGATATATTCCTGATCTTTTCCCTCAAAATTCAAGAGAAATTAGAACACATTAACAACTGATTAAACAGAAGTTAAATATTGTGAATTCAGCATTCAGAAATTGAGAAGTTGTTTTTTTCCATATGGAAAATTCTTTGCCAAAGGAAACTTAAAAGCATGGGATTCAAAAGCTTAAACCCGGAGGCAAATTCCTTGGTGGGATTATTAGTTCACTGGTCGATAGGTCCTCTGGAGCCCAACTTAGTATGCTACTTGTCGGTACAGACAGTTTTGTTACACAGAAAGTTGCAAAGTTTGCACTGGCAGCTATGAAAATTCGGGTCAACCTCTAACTTTGGGAGGACTATATTGCTCTGCAAATGTCACACGGTTTTTAAAAAGTTTTAATTATAATTGTAGCGGATGTAACTTTATAAGTTTTTTTTAATCACGATTGCGATGACCAATGGTTTTTAGCAATAAACTATTACCTACCTACCTACCTACCTACCTACCTACCTACCTACCTACCAAAACTTAAATGCAACAGCAATAAGTTCTCTTCCCTAACCCAGAATAATGCTCCAAAAACCTCAAGAATGAATATGTGCTTGATGATGGGCCTAGATAAAAAATGAAGAAGAAGAACTTGATTTATGGTGTTGCAGAGATTTTGATATTTTAAAAAAACTTTAAATAAACCTAAGGTCTGGTAAATGAATCTGAAAAGTCCGTTTAAGACTGGAGAAGGCATAAGTATAGATCTACAAATGCTTTAGGATGAGGATCCTAGTGCTCATAAGAAGAAGCTTATAAGCAAGAGGGATAGTGGGAGCTTGGTGCAACCCCAAAGAAAATGAGGACAACCCTTCCCCTTATTTTTAAAGCAGGCATGTCCAAACTTCAGCCCTCCAGGTGTTTTGGACTGCAACTCCCACAGTCCTTTGTCATTGGCAATCGAAGCTTAGAATTCTGGGAGCTGTGGTCCAAAACATCAGGAGGGCTGAAGTTTGGACATGCCTGCTTTAAACTGTAAGCATTCTGTTCTGACTAAGAAAACATGAAAAACAGACCAGGTGCCTTTGTATAATAAGAGAGCAGTGTGTTGATTCTAGCTAGGGAGGGATATGTTTTGCCTCTCCTGTCTCAGTGATGGCCTTTATTTGCTAGTGGGAAGATGATGGTGATGATGGTGATGATGATGATGATGATGACATCTCTCAGCAAGAATACACACATAGAGAGAGCACAAACCTTCCCCTCTTTCTCTTCCTAGTCATCACCAGCCTTGTCCGACATCAACTGTGCGGTTTGCATGTATTTAATCTGTTTAGGGCTACATCTCTGGCAGTCGCACGCTGTTGATTTTCAACGACTGAGAGCTACTCTTTGTACTCTGCTGAGGCAACCATTAAATATGTTTTACAAAAAAAAAGAATGTTTTTTCATGTAGTTCTAAGGAAATCCTTGCTCAAGATAAACAGCATTCCCCACCCACCCCACCCCTCCATGCATTTGCTTTGTGCCAAGAACTTCTAAATAGACTCTCTGTTATTATATCCCCACTCTTTTTTTTTATTACTTCATCTTGCAGTTTGCTAAAAGGCTGGGAGCCAAAAAAGTTAAGTAAAGCTGAAACAGCTGAAAGGCTCTAAAACTTGCCATGAGTACAGCTATTCCCCATATGTACACATGTGGATTGATAGCTGCTAATGCTACCTGTCCAACACTGAATGCATTTGGAAACCAGTTGGATATTGTTTCTGCGGAGGACCTGGACTGTTTTGTTTTCAAAACCCAGCAGCTGCTATTTTATTTTTAGAGTGCTAGTGTTGACATCCTATTCATTGTATCAAGCTGGCAAATCAGTGTTGTTCAGCTATGAGATTGTTGGATTCAGCCCGGGTTAGCTTTTCTCATACTACCCAGTCTATCCCTTCACTCTCCACACTGGATGATTTGTCTAGGCTTAGAAAGACAGTAGTTCTTTTTATGCCTTCAGTGGATTGGAAGGAACACACTGAGGCGGGGGAACTCTCCCAAAATAGCTGTATGATTTTTCACACACATGCAAAATGCTTACTTGAACACTCTTTTGCTACGACACGGGAGGCCTTTTTAAAATACCTAAATTGTAGGCATCCATAAAATGTCTGAGGACCATGAATTAATGTGTTTATCAAATTTGCAGCCTGCCACTCCACTTCTAGTGCTGCTTGAGGTGGCTAATAATAATAAAATACAGATAAGATTCACAATTATAATTATAATACAGGAGTAGATGATAGCTTTATTAGTCCATTAAAAACCACACAACCTGCTAGTTTTCATGGATCCAAGTGCCTTTCCCCGAGCATGCACCAGTGCATTGTCAATAGTCAGAGAAAGTAGAGTCCTAAAAGCTTAGGGCACATGGATAAGCCAGGCTTCCTTCTTAGAAAAAAAAAAAACACAGGCTGCATTTTAGATTATAGCCCATGTAGCTGTTGATTCGCTATCACACCCCAGCTCCTCAAGCAAAGTAACCCAGGGATTATGCATATTTTCTGAAGTATAGTCGTGGATCTTATTTTGACTTAAACATGGAAAAATGAATCCTTTAAAATATATTATTGTTTTAAAAAGACCAATAATACAGGTAGCATCCACCTGTTAAATATATTTATTTGCTTTTACAATTTATGCAATGTATAAATTAATAACACAACATAAGTAACAACAAAAATATAATCTGGTGACATCTGGATATAATGTAGGTCTAAAAAGTATTACCTGATGTTCGGAATTTGCTGGAGAACTTAAAGTCAAACTGACATTGATTACAGAAAGAAGGATGAAAGCACACACACACACACACACACACACACACACACACACACACATGCATGCACGCGCGCACGCACACACACACACACACACACACACACACACATTGTATCCCATTATTTCCCTAATTTCTTTGAAACCTTCTGTCCATTTCTTCCTCCTTATATCACATTGCCACCAAATATGAAAATGTCTCTTATTTTTACCACCAACACAGATATAGTATTCTTATTTAATATATTCATCTTTACTGGTGTTAGTTTTCCTTGACCCATATGGACATATTCTTTATAATTCTTTTACTCCATATTTTATTAAAATTGTCCACTAGTCATTCATTACTCAAATCCTCTTGCCATTAATCTTTTAACCCACTTGGATCCTGACCAGCTTGTATTAATAGTTTGTATGTTTCACTTAGAGTTCCCTTTCTTTAATTTAAGTTGACTTCTAGTTTTGATCTTCTTTCACTAATCTCTTCATGCGTTGACATTTTCTACTCTCTCGTTCCTTATTCTTTGATTCCTTTGTCCATCTTTTTATTTGATGTACAGTAACCCCCTGCCCTTTTGCGGTTCATATACTGCGGTCCTGCTATATTGTGGGACCACAGTACAGTATATGAAATAAAGGTTCTCTGGGATAAGAGAGAAAGGCCTGTTTCAGGCCTCCTGTACTTACCCCAGGACTGGTGCTGCCCCAAACTGGCCTGCGAGGGCCTTCCCGGGCCTGTCGGCAGCCCCGAAATGGCTTCCACGTGCACTGGAAGTGACTTCCGGTAAATCCGGATTGCTAAAAATCATTTCTGAGGCCTCTGAGGGCCTTTCTAGGCCTGTCAGAAGCCCCAGAAATGCTTGTTGGCAATCCAGAGGTTTACCGGAAGTCACTTCTGGTTCATGCGGAGCCTCCTTTGGGGCCTCCGACAGGCCCAGGAAGGCCCTTGCACGCCTGTTCAGGGCAGTGCTAGGCTGGGGGTAAGTACAAGAGTCCCCAGCTAGGCCCCCCCAGGCCCAACCCAACCTGCATCTGCATACCACAGATGTTCAATTATTGTGGGTCGGGCCGAGTCCCTAACCCCCGTGATAGGTGGGGGGTCACTGCATATTAAACCGAGATATCCCCTCTACTCCCCATACCTCTTTTATATTTTCCCTGTCCTTTCCCTGTAAGGAATCAGCTTGGATAATTGTCTCCCTTTGCCCACCCAGACTAGAATAAAGAGGTGAGACAAGTTTCATGGGATTCAAATTGGGCCACAATTTACTGATATGAAAATTCACTCTCTTTTTGACTTAATCACTCTTCCTTTAAACAAGGGGACCTGAATGTAGTGCAAGTAGGTAAAGGGCATAATCCCTTATTATTTCAGGAGGGTGCTGCCTACCTGTTTAGCACCCTCCCAAATATTAGCGTTCTGATCACACACGAGCAGCCCTCACTTTCTTAATTCTTTAAACATGTCCTACCTATAACCTTATTATTCCTAATTTTGTAGATTTTTAAAAGATTTTTAAAATATTTATTGTTTTGTTGTGTTCTATATTGTAAATTGCCCAGAGTCCTCTCTGGGGAGATGGGCGGTGACAAATCCAAATAAAATAAATAAATAAATAAATAAATAAATAAATTTTCCTTATCTCTTTTCTAAATCTCAGTTTGAGAGCTGTCAACCCTTAATGGGTGTCTTTATGGGTGTCTACCTATTATGTGGCTTTTATATGAATCTACCATATATACATGACTACACAGACTTTGTGTTTATAATCACTTATAACTTTGTGTTTATACCTCTCCTTGTATGATTGCATTCACAGTATGTTTTCAGCGTTTAATTTCTTTTATCCCTCATAACTAGGGATGGGCACCTTATGAAAAATGAAATGTTGTTTCATTGTTTCATTAGCTTACAAATCATTTTGTAAGCTAACGAAACAACAGGCAGCGTTTCATTTTGAACAGTAACGAGACTGCCTTTTTTGTTTTAAAATGAACCATTTCGTTATGATCTAAAATGGCTCCCCTGGGTCTAAGGGGCATCACATTTGATTGGTAGCTCCCTTGCAATGTCCCCTTTAAGGCCTCCAAATTTGGAGAGGTTTGGGGGGGTGAGGGGGGCCTAGTAATTAAGCTCCAAAGGGGGTGCCCCTAGGATTTTTTTTTCTAATTGGAATCAGAAGCCAAGCCGCAGCCACTCTGGGCCAATCTGAGTAGCAGCCAAAAATTCCCATCCAGCCCTTCCATGACCAGCTAAGCTCATCCTTTTATTTGGGTGGCAAGGAGGGAAAGAACACCAAACCGAAAGAGGCTGGGGACCACAAGGTGAGGCCTTTTAAGGCCTCCAGCCCCTGCTGGCGACTCGTGGCCTGCACGCTTATTTCACCAGCCTGGATGGATGGGCAAAGAAGCCCTGCCCATCACTACGGCTGGCCGTAGTGGACCTTTTTGGATAAGAAACAAAACAAAACAAAATGTAAGCATCTGTCCTTGTATGTGAGAGCCGCTCAATGTGAGCAATAAAAGATATTTGAATAAAAAGATTTAAAAATAAATAGCTACAACAATTATCTCACAGTTTCCATTTGTATAAATACTGGAGCACACTGAAAGTACAACTGCTATTAATAGGTAAAAGCATTAATTACCAGCAGCTACAAAGAGGTCTTTAAACAGAGAAACATGCTGACAGCATTAGAGATGACTTATGTTCCTCCCATATCCTTAAAATAGCTTTTTGTAAACTTTCAACTTCCTCTGATGGTGAGTTCAGTATTAATCACCTTTATGACATCTAATATGTAGACCTTGGACAAATCCGCTGGCCTAATCAAGTACTTTCCTGAGGAAATTGGCCAGATCTAGGCCCACGGAGGGGGAGAGGTCAGGAAACGAATCCCAACAACCTTGCTATTCAGACAAATCTCTTTTCCAGTACCCTTTAAAGACTTTTCTTCATCCACGGCAAAGGCAGCCACACAGGAAACAATAATAGTTTAATCTCTTGAAAAATTTCCTTCCTGCACTGTAGCACCATTTCAGACAGGTAGTCAAAGCATGCCAAAGAAAATTAGCCGCAGCTGATGCCAGGAGCAGGCAGTTACATGAACCTATTAGCCCAGCTTTCCTTCCTTCTTCTGCAAATGGAGCACAAGAGACTACTCATCTCTGCCACTGAACCAGCTATCAACTCCAGTCCGACCCACCCCCTCAACATGGCAAGGACTGGAGGGGAAAAAAAGGGATTCTAATGGAAATAAGATTCACTACACTGAAACGAATAATTAAGCAGTCAACTGTCTTCAAGTTAGAGAAGGGGTCCATGCTCTTCCAATTTCCCTTCTCCCTTTTGGGCCAGATTCAAACTGCTGGACTCCACAGGTTTAACCTCCTCAGAGCGATACTCCCCAGGTTCAACTCCCCCCCCCCGCCGCCAGTTGTTCTCTCTACATCAAGCATTTGACAAAAACAAATACTCTGGAAATTGTAGAGTTCTTGTTTTTATGATTTATTTATTTATTTATTTATTTATTGTATTTATATACAGCACCTTCTTCCAAACTGAGTAATCTCCTCTTCTACTGAGTAATCGCCTCAGTTATGTATAGCTCAGCAACCAGAGCTGCAAAGGAAGCAGGTGTTCACATTCCAAATCATGCATCCACTTTTAACATGTGTTTAAAATTAAATGTCTTTTGCCATATGAAGATACAATGCTTCTGGAGGGGGATTAAATCAGAGAAGGATGTAATTTTTTTTCTTCTCTTTTGGTTTCCTATTTAATTACATATCATCACAAATTTTGAAAGCCAAAGCATGCCACAGTAATGCTTTTTTTATCATGAGTTCTTTCTATTTCCTCCTTTATTCCTCTTCTTTCTGCTACTCATCCTCAATGTTGTCATCACATGGCGTACTGATACATCCTGTTACTAGAGAGGGGCACAAATAGATGTGGCCACAATATGTAAAATTCGTTGGTGTGGCAAATATGTAAGTAATAAATTTCATGGTTCTTCATGAAAACAATCATATAGATGCATACAAACAGTATGTTGAAAAGATTGTCAACTGCTAGATTTTTTTAAAAAAATCCTGCCATGAGAGAGAAAAGACCAAGAATTTATTAGTTGGCAGCAGTCCTAGCTTCAAATATATATATTTTTTATCTTTTATTTTTTGCACAAAGCACATGGCCAATATTCAGTTCAGCATATATGGAGTGGAAGGACAATCATGTAAGCTTCCCTTCCTCTCCAGGGGGCTTCTAGACATGTGACTGGTCTCATGATAGTTGTGAGCTCAGTCATGCAACCGAGCATATGCCAAAGAGTTTCCTAGAATGATAGGAGTGGTTATTCAATTGCTCTTCAACTTTGTGTTTAATGAGCAGGATACTTGAATATTGCATTATAACCATGTGTTTCATGCAAATACAAGTTTCCTGTTTAATATTTTGAGGCTGGTGGTGGGTTTTTTTGGCTCAAATAAATGTTCTTCTCTACATAATCCACTTCAGTGATTTCCCTGCCCACTAAAAGGGGCATCAAGTAGAGGTCAACACCATACAAGCACTGGCGTAACTAGGGAGGGGCAGAAGAGTGCATTTGCCCCTGGGGACGCAGCAATCTTGGGGTGCCTGGAGGGGGAGCAGGATGAGGAAGCCATGCACCATCACACCAGCAGTCCTCGTTTCACCCCGCTAAGGCTTGGCGATCCTTGGGAAAAAGGAGGAGAGGGAAGTAGGCAATGTTCCCCCCCCCCAAGCAGCGCCTCCATGGATTGCTCCCTGTCCTCCTTCTCCCGCTAAGGCTTGACGATTGTTAGCCCGGGAAAAGGAGGAGAGGGAAGTGTGCAACGGAGGTGCTGCTGGGAAAAAAAATCCCATCACCTGCTTCCCTCTCCTTTCCTGGGCTAATGGTTGCCCCAAGCCTTAGCTGGGGGGAAAGGAGGAGGGGGAAGCGTGCTATGGAGGTGATGCTTGAAAAACAACATTGCCTGCTTGGTGCTATCTGCACGCTGTACGGTTTGCACAGGAGAACCTTAATTGGAAAGGAGACCCACAAAAAAGCATGAGAAGGAAAGACCCTTCTTTCCCTCTCCCACTGTTCCCCCAGGATTCTCCCCCCCTCTTGATGGGTGAGTGAGACACGGTTGGGGGGCGGCGGCGAGAGGGCACAAAAATGGACTTTGTCCCCAGGCACTCCAAACTCTAGCTACGCCACTGCCTACAAAAACTCTCAATCTATTTCAGAAAACTTTTAAAACTTTTCAGTTTTCTCCTGTAGAACAAAAATATTGAAGAGGGAATGGTACAGCAAATGACAGATTTAGGCTACAACTAGATACTACTGTGTGCCATTGCAATCCCACCACTACTGGGCATCCTCCCAGTAGTGAACCATATTATCATAAAATGGGAATGGAGGCCTAGCAGTAAATTTTGAAGTGAGGCCATTCCCTCAAGGAGAACACCTAAAGTGCAGGGAGCTGAATGGAACCACATAAACAAACCAGTTCTAGCAGTTTTCGTCTCTACCAGGAGCAGATCTTTTTAAAAGCTAATGGGTCTCGGTGTTTACTGAAACACTTTGCAGAGTTACAGGCATAGCTCACAGCTGGATTTGGTTGCTGGGAAAACCCATCTCTCTCCAGCTACTGTGAAGAGTGAAGCTGAGCACTGAAAGAATGGGGCAGTCTGTGATGGGAGGGAGGGGTGGCAAATCATGTCATTATCCCCACTGATTAAAAAGGTGGCCACATTCCTGCCCCATGACCATGACTCCACAACCCTGTTGGATATGAGATGCTTTCAAACAGACCACCAGGCTACTCACTTATACGGAGTAGGTGGTATAGACAAACTGCTGAAGTCTCCATCAAATTATTGTTGGAACGTGGCTGCTAGGAGTTGTCTGAGCACCAGGGACATCTCCAAAAAGCATGATCCTGCTCCCATCTGCTACCATTGGTTCATGAAGTTCATTTTGGTGAAGACTCCACTGAGTTTGACTGACTGCTCAGCTGCTGCTTGCAGAAAATGAACAAATTCGGTAACACAATGATGCTGAGTTTATATGTTTTACTAAGATACTCTGTCACAAGAAAAATGGGAGAAAGGGGCAGAATAACATGGTCTCCATTCCAGCCTTAGCTTGAATGAAGAAACAAAAAGAAGAGTATTTTTTAGTATTATGATTAGGCGATTTGCTTTGGATTTGGTTTGTTTTCAAAACACAGTAAAAGCTTATGAGCCCCAGTTTGACTTCATTTGCATATCCTGGCAAACAAAACTTTAAAAAAGACATTTCACCTTTGCTGTTAACAAGTTTTGATCTTTGCTCACATTTGTTGGGGAAAGTAGCCAATTAACATGAATTATTAACTTGCTCACATTAATAATGCATTTACTAAAGACATAAAGACATCAGTCTTTGCCAGCCAAGAGTATTGGGAGAAGTTGAAGAAAACAACAGAGCCTTCACTGCAGTGCTTGCAAGACTGAATGTTATTGTCTCCTGTTCAGACACTCTTGATTTCCTCTGTGACACAATGGAATGGACAAGGAGCCGGCCCTTTAAAAATTGTTCATAGAATAAGATTATACCACTTTTCAAAATAAGAGCAGTACTGTATAACATAAACATTAAGGTTAATAAATGAAGCCAGGTTTAACAGTACAGGGTTGGCTTCAAAAACTTAGATATTTGTGCTTCCATAGAAGTAATGAGACTTAAGTTAGTCAAGTGTCATTTAAGTCCCACTGATTTTAGTGGGTATTCTATAAGGGGCATGGTGGTTCAGAGGACTAAGGCTCTGAAAATTGTTGGCTGCAAAGTCGGCAGCTCAGTGGTTCAAAACCTGGGTGCCATGCAGCAGAGTGAGCTCCTGCTGTTAACCCCAGCTCCTGCCAACCTAGCAGTTCGAAAGTGTGTAAATTCAAGTAGATAAATAGGTACTGCCATAAAAAGCAGGAAGGTAAAAACAGTGTTTCCTTGCAGCCATGCCTGCCACGTGGTCATGGACTCACACAACACTGGCTCTTCAGCTTGAATACGGAGATGAGCACCGCCCCCTAGAGACGGACACAACTAACACATATGTGCAGGGGAAACTTTTACCTTTACCTTTTACTTCTAAGTGTGACTGCCTGTAAGTAAGTCTAATGCCTGTTGAATGAAAAGGCAGTAAATATCTATTTGTAGTATGTAAATAGTCTGAGGAGGTTGGATTGGCTGTCAAATGAAACAGTTTTATTACCTCAATATTTTAGTTCAGGGGTATGAAACTAAGATATACCAAGTTGCACAAAGCTAGGTAGTAAATTTAAAGGATGAGCGAAGATGTGAATGGAGGTCCTTCTGTTCAGGCTTTTCTCTCTGGGTTTACACCTGGCTAAAAGTGCCATGTGCAGAACTCCGTTTGCTGCCTGTTTGGGAGGGATTACTGAAACACTGAGAAACATGGTTCTTTTTGAATGGAACTTCTAATTGGAGGCTTCTGACATTGAGGACTTTCAAAATAAATAGTAAACTTTCCAAAATGATTATTTTCCTTCTTGAAAGCTAATTGTTTTAGAACTCTTGAATCTGAGGACTGACATTTTTTTTCAGTCCTCATTAATTACTCAAATTGTGCTTGGTAACCAGCCAGATATGCAGTTTTCCTTGGCTCGGTATATAATATAAGAATGTGAATTTTGGATCCTCTGGCTTTACTGAAAGATTGAAAAAAATCTTCGTTTTTCCTGTGTAGCAAGATTTCTCTGTATAATTTCTCTTGGTAGATCTTGAAGCATGTATGTAAGTATGATTTGGGGCCATTTTCCTGTGTAAGAAATTACAATTTGTTAAGAATTATTAAAAATTATATGCAGAATGGCATTTGTCCTGTGCAAGATTTCCTGGAAAGGGCATTGAGTTGTAAGTACAAAATATGGCAGTTTCTTAAATAAAAGAAGAGATGAAAAACTGTCAGTAGGACAAGACCAGGAGTATCATTTTCATGGAAATCAGGAAATCTTGCTGATGCAGGGATTATTCTCAGCAAAGAAGCTTGGTTTGGAGTAAACTGAGAGAACTGCTGAGAACAATATATTTTTGTAATCTTTTCTACCTAATTAGTTTAATATTTGTGCAAGTGTATGTATGCATGTGCATATACAATAGCAACTGAAACAAATCTCTTTCTCTTTGAAGTCTGAATTGGAGCCTCACAACATTTGTTCTAGAGAGTCTACATCGCAGCAAGTTAAGGTTTTGGGATTAGTTTGTGAT
>JAHTLZ010000021.1:3507835-3536995 GCA_023846285.1 Phrynocephalus versicolor
GAGCTGAGGTCAGCTAAAAAGCCTTAGGTGGGAGTCCCTCTTCTTCAGCCCCGCCCTTCTGATGTTGTCTGGCTCTGCTCCTCCAGGTGTCCCTCTCACCGACACCAGAGTAGCAGGAAAAGGAGCAGTCGAATATGAAGTCGAATATGAAGTGAAGCAGGGAGTTGCAGGTGGAAAGCAGCTGGATTGATTTGTTCTAAGATGGGGTAAGGACCGATGAACCAAGGATCTAGTTTTCGGGATTGTCCACGATGTCTCAGGTACTGGGCAGAGAGTCAAACTTCAGTGCCTGGATTTAACTGTGGCCCCTGCTGTATTTTCTTGTCTGCTGCTTTCTTATATGCTTCCTTAGCATGGTCAAATTGCTCCCATCATAATTCCTGAATGGCATGAGTTCTTGAATGTATGTATCTGCAGCTGGTAGAGAGGTAGATGGAAGGGTAGTTGGAAAGTACCGAGGATGATAACCATAGTTGGCCATGAATGGGGTCTGGTGGGTAGAGGAATGCACAGCATTGTTATACACAAATTCAGCTAAAGATAACAAATCCGCCCAGTCATCTTGTTGGTAACATGTATAACAGCGTAAGTATTGTTCAAGGGTAGCATTGGTACACTTGGTCTGGCCATCTGACTGGGGGTGGTAGGCCGATGACAGGTGAACTTGTGTTCCTAGTGCCTTATGCATCGCTTGCCAGAAGCAGGATGCGGGTTGTGGGCCATGATCCAAAATGAGGTGCGCGGGTAGACTGTGAAGTCTGAAGAGATGTTTCAAGTAGTGCTGGGCTGTTTCTGATGCGGTAGGAGACTTAGGGCAAGGAACAAAGTGGGCCATTTTCCACGAAGACCAGGATACAGGTAAACCCTCTTGAGCAGGGAAGATCTGTGATGAAATCGAAGGAGACAGCATTCCAGGGACCAGAGGGTGTTGGCAAAGGATGTAATAGACCTGAGGGTTTGGTCACAACATCCTTAGCCCACCAGCAAACTTCACAGGAACCCACGTATTGGGCGACATCAGCACGGACATATGGCCACCAGAACTCCCTTGTGAGAAGATATAGGGTCTTGTAAAGCCCAAAGTGTCCAGCAGGCAAGAAGTCGTGTGAGAGATGCAACACCTGGTTATGAAGAGGGCCAGCAGGAACATACAATCGCCCTTGGTGTAATAGTAACCCTTGCTGTGCAGAGAACTCTCCATGGTTTCTGTTCTGGAGTTCATGAAGATGTTGCTGAGTCCAGGGATCATGAGCTTGAGATTCACGGATTTCTTCTGCCAAGTTGAAACACGGATTCATGGCAGCAAACACAGAGGGAGGTGAGATGGGCGCTACTAATGTCTCTCTCACAGGTGCCGCATACTCAGGTTTCTGAGACAGTGCATCAGCTTTTTTATTCTGAGCCCCAGGAATGTACTTAATCTGGAAATCAAACTGGGAAAAGAATAGTGACCACTGGATTTGTCGCTGGGTCAAGCACTGGGCTGTTTGTAGATGTTTAAGTTTTCGGTGATCGGTCAATACTTGAACAGGGTGTCGAGCTCCCTCAAGGTAGTGCCTCCATACATCGAAAGCTGTTGGAGCTGTCCGGCAGTGGAATATGCTGCCATGGAGGGTGGTGGAGTCTCCTTCTTTGGAGGTTTTTAAGCAGAGGCTGGATGGCCATCTGTCGGGAGCACTGCAATGGGGGTTCCTGCATGGCAGGGGGCTGGACTAGATCGCCCTTGAGGTCTCTTCCAACTCTATCATTCTAATCTATGATTCTAAGAGGATTTTATAGTTTTAATTGTTGTGAGTCTCCTTGGGGGGAAAGGCAACATATAGATAAAGCAATAAACAAAGCCTGAAAAGGTGAAGAGTGACATCAGATGAATATTAGTTCCTGACCACCATGTTGTACTGTGTAAAAATGCATCTACCTGCTGTCTTTAGCTACACAGTGAGCTGCATGTTACCTGCCCTCTCATTCCATGGATCATTGAAGAGCATGGTAATGATGGTATCTCATGACCAGAAGGAACAGATCAGCCCTCCATGGAGTTACCCTTATAATATGTGGGGTAAGAACCCTTCAGCCCTCTGGATGCTTCCAGGATGGGAAGGATGTGAAATGCTTTTCAGACATTTATTTATTTATTTATTTATTTATTTATTTATTTATTTATTTATTTTAGAGTATTTTTATTCCTCCTTTGTCCTTGGAAAAGGACCCAAGGGGGCTTACAGTCATGAGGGACAATATGCAGTCCAGTACAATTAAGACATGTTCAAGTATTGAGAACATGGAATTGAGGGACATCTTATAGCATTAAAAGACATTACAATTAAAGCAACAAGAGAACGTGAGCAGTTAAAACGAAAGTATAATTCCATGTAAAAGTTATGAGTGATGGAAACTAATGTTGAAAACATAGTGTCAATGCAGTCACATAAGGTTATAAGTGGTTATAAACACAAAGTCTATGTGATCATATAGATTTGTATAAAAGAAACATAATAGGTCGTCCATCATTCAGGGAAAGCTTGCCTCAAGAGAATGGTATTTGCCTGTTTCTAGAAAGACATCAGAGATGGTTCAGTCCTAGCCTCTAGTGGGAGGGAGTTCCAGAGTCTGGGTGCAGCATCCGAGAAGGCTCCTTCATGTTTTCCCATGAAGCATACCTGTGAGGGTGACGGGATGGCGAGAAAGTCCTCTCCTGATGACCTTAGCACCCGCATTGGTTCATACTGTGAGATTTGATCTTTGAGGTAGCTAGGACCCAGATCATACTGTGCTTTGTAGGTTAAGGTCAGCACTAGAGATGGGCACAAAACGAAGTAACGGAACGACTAACGACAATTTGGACAGGCCAGGCTCAAACCGAACAGAACCAAGAAAATTTTCTTCGTTCTGTTCGTTTCCGTTAATGGCCACACGATGACCTACCTGGTGCTGGCCCGGCATGCAAGTCCTTCAGGGATGGCGGGATGGCGGCAAGACAGCGGCCAGGAAGAGGGAAAAAAGCCTACCTCAGAAGTTTGGCTTCACTTCTGGGACAGCCCAGCTGTCATTGCCGGCGGGGAGGACTGTCAGAGAGAGCCCCGTTCTTGTCTCGCAAGCGGAGGTGGGACCGGGGCTCCCTCTCCAGCGATCTATGCCACGGGTGCAAGACAGCCACCACAGCTGTCACCCCGGGTGGAGGAGATCGGCCTGAGGCTCGACCATGGTCTTGCCTCCGCGTGCAAAGGTGAGATCACGGCTTGATCTCCTCCACCCAGGGGTGACGGCCAGCACAGCTGTCACCTGGGGCAGAGGAGATAGGATCAGCCGTGGTCTTGCTTCTGCGCGTGGAGGCAAGACCAGGCTCGATCTCCACCGCCCCGAGTGGCGGCCGGGCAGCTGTCACCTGGGACGGAGGTGATCGCCTCGTGACCTGGGCATCCAGGCTCAAGGATGAGTCCAAGAGCACCTCCAAGTTGTGCACCTCTTTTTTCAATTGGAGGGTGACTCCATCCACTACAGGCTGCTTCCCTATCTCTTCTCTCTTTCAACTGACAAGAAGCACCTCTGTCTTGTCTGGGTTTAGTTTCATTTTGTTTATCCTCATCCAGTTCATTGCTGCAGCTAAACACTCATGTAAAGTTGAGAACTTGAGATAGTAGCTCCCTTAGAATCCGCAGGTGACAAGAGGTAGAGCTGGGTAGGTATAATTGGCATTATGGTGACACTTAACCCCCAAAATCCTGATAATCTCCCCCAGTGGTTTCATATAGATGTTAAATAGCTTAGGAGACAGAACAGAACCTTGTGGACTCCACAGGTCAGTGGCTGTGGTGTTGAACATGAATCACCTATCACACTTTTCTGTACTTTAATGCAGTGCCCTCAATTCCCATTTCACTGCTTTTGTTCACTGATTTGTTAACACTTATATTTTCCTTTCAAGGAACTTCAGGTGACAACAGGCCTGCTCCCTGACCCCTTTTAATCCTTGCAACGACCCTGTGAGGTAGCTTAAAGTGAAATACTGTGATTGGTCCAACATTACATGTAGAGCTTCATTCCTAAGTCATGATTTAAACGCGAGCCAATCCTGCTCCAATATTCTATGCTAAAAATCTGGTACAAATCAATCTAGCCTCATTGAATGAATGGATTATTTGGTCCCTGGTAAATAACGCCAAGTAGTTAGCTGTCTCCTTCTCGCCTAATAGATTGTGTCCATAGACCAAACAGGCTGACTGAATTCCAATTACAGACTTACAGACTTAGCCCTTGTTGACATCCAGGGAGAAAGCATTATTGTCAGGTGTTCAGCAGAGCATGTTTGAGAAGAGATCATTAATATTTCAGAGAGTTAAACAAAGAAATGACATCATGGTCCATCTACACTTGTATTAGGACAATTATTTTTAAAGCAATAGAGATGTTCTAGCTATGTTCTAGAGACATACTGTATATACAGTGGTACCTCTACTTACGAGCAATTCGACAAGAGCAGAAAATTGTTGGTGTTTCAACTACTGACTTACACATTTTAGATGTGGTCTGTTCTACTTATATTTTTTTTAATTTTTTCTCATTTTTTAAGTTAATTTTTTTATTTTTTAGATACGGCTGCTCTACTTACAAGTTGTACCACTGTATTATGTTTTGTACACGGTCATCTCATAAGGTGTCTTCCTTTCATGTTGGGTCCTCAACATGTGTAACATTGGATTGAGTTAATCTTGTTTTGGACAGAATGGAGAGAAGGTTTTACACTTTCAGAATTACAGTATTTGTTCTGGCCAATCAAAAAAGTTGAGCCTTGCATTAAGGACCATGGCAAATTGTAAAATAAGGAAGCCTACTGCCAACAGAGGCTTTTCCATTTACATCTAGAAGACAGCTTTGTGCTCACTTTCCTTTGTGAAAGACAATTGACCCTTCCATTGAATAAATTAGCCTGCTCCTATAGGAACTCCATATGAGCAATGGAACAAGGGAGTTCTGAGCATTAGAGCTTATGAACACTGAAGCAGCTGTTGTGTGCTCTCATAGTTTAATACATTTGGCCTTATCATTATACTTTCCTATATTTTTTAAAAAACTTATTGCATGATTTAAGATCCGAGAAGAAAAGAATACCCAAAATGGAAGAGATGGATGTCTTTCTTCCTCAGACCTAAATGCATTAGAGGACTTTTCAGGGATAATAAATTGACCTATTAGTAAACATTGTGTATATGCTTTGTTTTCAGATGCAGATGACGCGTCACACGTGAGTCCTTACATTTCAAAATGAGAACATGATGGAGTTTCAATTATTCTGCAGTTAGGAAACCTGATAAATGAAACCGTCCATCACCCAAATATGCAGAGTACCTAACATGCAAACGGATCCTGAATTTCAAATCAATATGGCTTAATATCTCACCAGCAATCATACATTTGAAAATCAATGCTGTCAAGTTTGGTAACACTGTCTTCCAGAACAGATGTGTGGGAGTCAAAGATATTGAAGGCAGCACTCCAAGAATGAATGAAACCTCAGCAGTTCAGAAAGTTATTTAGCAAATTATTTAGCATTGAGACATCTGCATTATATAAAAATGCAGAAATAGATTAGAATGTGGCATCATGAACCCAGTGACATTATCAGATGGTAAAACATGTGTCCATTTGTTTCATCCTATATCATTTAAAGACTGAACTCCCCTATAAATTTCATTGATTCCAACAGGCCTACTCCAACTGGAGTTGCAGTTAGAATAGCCCATTTGAATCAACAGACTTTATGGAGCAGTTGAATTACCAAATCCTCATTGATCAGATGGAGAAACAGGGATGTGATTTACTATGCTAAGTGACAGAATAGTGGCCACAGAGTGCTTATACTCTATTATATGTATGACTATTCTTCTTCAAGTGCCATGTCCTCGTAGAACATTGGTGATCAGTAGCCTGAACTGGTTTCAATTCTAAGGCTATTCTAAACAGAGCAGCTGTCCTCACTGCAGACCATTGGCTTACGTTCTTAAACCGGAATGTTTTTCTACTGTATAACCCGGGCCACACTTCCCATCTATTTTTCCTTAATGGATAACCTGTAGCAGATGGTATTTCTTATTGCACACTATGTGTCCAAAATATTGCAATTTTCTTCTTTTTACAGTATTGAGGATTTCTAAATTTTTATTCATGTGCTAGAATACAGTCACATTAGTGACTCTGGCTATCCAAGGTGTCTCCAGAATTCATCTGTATGTCAACATTTCGAAAGCTTCCAGCTTCCTGCATAATTTGTTTGTAAGGGCCCAAGTTTCAAGTCCATAGAGAAGTATGCTGAATACATAGGATTAAAATATTTGAGTGCAAAGTCTGATAGATAAAACATTTTCTGGAAGGAATTTCTAGCTTGTTCAATTCTACAGCAAATTTCACATGGAATTATGACTATTAAGTACAACTATTCCTATGGTAACAAAAGTCATGACAGAGTGAGGGTAGAGTCCAGTGGTTCCCAACTTTAAGTCTCTGGATGTTTTTGGACTAAATCCTACCCAGAAGCCTTCACCAGCTGTGCTGGGCAGAATTTCTTGGAATTTTAGTCCAAAAATATCGGGAGAGTGAAGATTAGTCAGATTAGTGGAATTTTAATACTTAAAATTGAGACCATAGCCAGGATGATTAGTATGTCTGCCAGGTATGTCTGTCTGTGATAGAAATCCTATTGTTTCTAAGTCAGACTATGGCAAGGGAGACAACAATTTAACACATATGCGGTGCTACAGAAAAATGACTTATTAAGATAACTAGTCATTAAGAAGCCTTGATCTTTACTTAAGCCTTTAAATATTTGCTGGGACCTGTGTGCATAGTCTGCTAACTTTCACAATTTCCCTCTCATCTCTTTTCATCATTCTTTTCCCTTTAATTGCTGCTTTGAGATCTGCAACAGTGTGTCAAGGATGTCAGATTTGTATCCATTTAAAATGGAATACAATAAAATGTGGCGTGGTGGCTCAGCAAACCCGATCACTGAAATGATTGGCTCCAAAGTCGGCAGCTCAGCGGTTCGGATCCTGGGTGCCATGCAGCAAAGCGAGCTCCCACTGTTAACCCCAGCTCCTGCCAACCTAGCAGTTTGACAGCATGTAAATGCAAGTAGATAAATAGGTACCTCCATAAAAAGTGGGAAGGTAAACAGTGTTCTGTGCAGCCATGCTGGCCACATGGCCACGGACTTGCACAACATTGGCTCTTTGGCTGGAAAACGAAGATGAGCATCTCCCCTAGAATCAGACATGACTAGCCCACATGTGCATAGGGAACCTTTACCTTTTACCTAGAATGGAAAAACTGTTTGCATTTCTATGCTAATGAAACATGCCTGGCAGACAGCTAATTGCCCTGGCTATGGTTTGTTTGCACTTTTAAGTATTTAACATTTTGATAGTTCTATTCTTGTGTTAATAACGCATAGGAGGTTTTTTTGTACCTAGTACTGGCCTCACTACCATGGGGATTTTTATGAATGCAGATGGCATTGTATGAGTTCTACTGAGGTCTAAGAAAGTGGATTTTGATTCCTGAAAGCTCCTGAAACAAGTCAAGGTGAACTTCTAGATAGCTCAGTAGTTTAGATATCTGGTTGTGGAGCCATATTGTGATCTCAATTTCCTGCTGTGTCTCTTTGACAGGGACAACACTCAGTGTTCCATAGAATCCATCCCAGTTCTTGCAGATGATGATGATTTCTAAGGTGCTACAAGATTTCGGACTTTATATTTTCATTTTTTTCTTCGTTTGTTTGCTCCTTTACATTTTGTCAACATCCACAAGGCTACCACTCTAAAAATACTACCACCACCATCACCACCACCATCTGTGCCTGTGTGGATTTGTGCCAATGGGTGGACCCTATTTTGCATAATACATGCAATTAAAGGGCTGTCGTGGAACATACTCGTTGTTGCTTTCCATAGCACTAAGTAAGCTAGTGTGCTCTTAGGGTAACAAGCATTTTAAAAACAACCAAGGGAAGTATATTTCAAAGAGGAGACTTAAAAAAAATCAGAAGAAAAGAATGGTACCCAATCTAATGAATGTTAGATCTAGAGTTGAAACCTTTTGTCCTATAGATTTCAAGAGGATTTACACACGTTCAGGGCCCACCCACACCGTGAATTTTGCTGCGATCAAGCTGGTCGGTGTTTAAAAGGTAATGTTCAATGCAATTTATTTTAACTCTTGGTACTCATCCATGAAGGCGCAACAAAGAGCTATTTTGCATCTCAATGAAGTGTCCCCCCAAAGACTGCATGCCTGAAAAATTTGGGCCAGCTCTTAAAGGGGAAGGATGGATCATTTTAAGTAGAAACACAAACAGGCAAGGGTTCTCTCCCCCGCCCCCAATGCCAAACAATGCTATAACTATATGGCATTGGGGACAGGCTCTTAGTGTCTCTTTGGATAGACATGGTGTGCTTATCTTCAGCAGGAGCTTTCTTCAGGATGCTTTTTCTTTTCCTCTCTCTCACTTATAATGGCTAGGAAGGATTGAATGGTGTTTGCATTCGTATGCAAACAGTCTTGCTGTGTTTTGCTTTCAGTTTAAATCAACATCTTTTGCTACGGTTATTTAGTGAGATAGAGTGCTCTCTGGAATAGGTTTTGGTGTGTGGGTGTGGGTTCAGGATGGGTGTGTGTGGAATAATGGCATTGTATTAATCTTCGTCTAGAAAATATGCAACATGGTGCAAGCACCAGTGGGCATTTCTCATATTGATCTAGGCATTTCCTTTTCCACAGTGGTTACTGACCGTGTCCTTTGCTGTTCACTCCAGTCGTTTGTGGCTAGGAAATGAAGACACCCAAGTGTGCTATTGTCAGACCCAATCCCCAGCTAGGCTGTAACACAGGAACATTCATAAAAGCTTGGGCTGCAAAACTCTGATGACTGGCTCCAGGAGTTACTGGAATGCCGGCAGTCTGCAAGGCAGCGGCATGAATCCCTGCATTCCCCAAATTACATCTGATTGATAGGAGGCCACTAATAAAATGTCATATCTTATTGATGGGGAAGGACCACAGTGCCAGTGATAAAGCGAGATTGGTCAATTCTGACAAACATGCATCATAGCCTTATTATTGACAGTGAGAGAGAGTATTGATTGAGCTGTCGGGCTGATCATATTACACAATTATGAGATTAGATTTACATTTTTAATTCTTTTAGAAGAAATTGCCCTGAAGCAATTAGAGAAGAGAGAGAGAAAGGCAAGAAAGGAAGGGAAAAGAAAGATATTAAGATGGATCTATCTTCCAAAAGAGAATGGGAAACTAGAAGCTTTTAAGAAGATGCACTCATTGACACTAAAACAAAGTTTTGCTCATCATAGGTCTGACAAGGAAACAATGAAAATGTAAAGCTTAGATGGTTTAAAAGATTGGATCAGCAGAAACTTAGGGCAGCCCACATGAGATGATGACAGCGGGATTTGGGTACATCCCTTGATAGGCACAGAGAAATTGGTCTTTGCCAGGCATTTACTGCGTGCTGTGACCTCCCCACTGCTTTCCACATAATGAGGACCTATTGAGGGGCTTTTGTGGTGAGACGTTCCATTAACAGAAAGCCCCACTTTATGATCTAGAAGTTGAGGCCTGGCAACTGGATTTCTTTTCTTGTGAGGTCTACACATTTCACTACTCATCCAAGTAGCTTCGTCAGTCTGAGTAAAACTGGTGCAAGGCTTCCAACGTATAGTCCACCTTGCACCAACTTTCCTCAGGCTGATGAAGCTACTTGGATGAAGAGTGAAATGTACTCCAGTTGCCATGACTCAACTTCTGGATAACATCACCTGGATGACTGAGTACCTTCACAGACATACCCCACATAGCATATGCATCTGCCAGCTGGCCATATGTTCTACTTTAGAATCCCCCCCCCAAAAAAAAAATGACTGGCAGAAGAACATATAATCCAAAGGAATTATCTGTTTCAAGAGCTATCCAACCAACATGCAGTTCAAAGATAAGAAATGATATGAAAGAAGAGTAGGAGAAAAATTTGGTGCTGCCAGTTATCAATAGTTTTTACCTCAGCAACTAACTGAGCAGGGCCACAGGTAGTTGTGTCACTCTTATGCTGGCAAAATGTATTTCTATTTAAGCTACAGCAATTACATATCTAAAGCTGCATCTAAGTGTATATAACACCCCACATCTTTTTCTCTTTTATTTTTGAAGATAAATTTCTTCTTGTTGGTGAATCAGTGGCCACACAACATCCAGTACCAAAGCTGAAGAATAATTATACATATAAAATAGTATGAGATGTTTACTTTATTTCTTAAATAAGAATTTTTTCTCTGGAAGGAACTTGTTTTGCTTGCTGAAGTACCACTGAGTGTCTGCTCCCTCTGTAATTAAATATGTGTTTGTCTCTTTGTCCGTGGCTTTATAACAATCAATATCTTAGATATGAAGAAAACCCCAATCTCATCAACTCATTAAAAGTTTCTGTAGCATTAAGATTTCCATTCTGGACAGGAAACAAGATGTTAACATAAACACGTTTCACCTTGTCAAAGGAAGGCCTGAGATCAGTGTCGAGAAAAAGTTGTAAGGGGAATTGAGGGGTAGTGGTGATTTTGGTCAAGCAAAGAGGAAGTAAGACTAAAGTTTGAAATTTGCTGGCATGAAGCAGTCAGGAAGAACCATGGGTTATAGTATTTAGGTATGTGTATGCATACTTGGATGCTGCTTTCACAACAAACAAACCAAGCCATGTTGTTCATGCAAAATATAATGGCAGGGGCAGGTGATACCTTTATTGGACAACTAAAAAAATGAACAAACAGCTAGCTTACAACTTAAACCTCTCTTCCTCAGGTTGTGTACCAATGTATAAATAATATACCCTAATAAAATGCAGGTATATAGAAAGAAAGAAAGCAGGAAGGCAACATAAATCTTACCAGTAGGCTGGTTGCTTAAAAGGGTGTTGGGGGAAGTCTGGCCTTTGATCACAACCTCTCTGCACTATTTACAAATTACAATGGGATCGTATGCCATATTTCACTCAGCCTATATTGACCTATCCTTGTATTCTTCATTGGGGTATAAAACAGTCCATGAAAATAAAAAGGTCTTTAGCGAGTCATCAGAGATACCATCAAAGACAGCAAGAGGTCCTTCTGGGAATATGAAAAGGCTATTGAAATACTGCTGGGATGTTCATCATCAAAAGAGTAAACATTTCCTATACCAGAGCAGCAGGAGAATGCTGGAGGAAGGGCCAGACTTTAAATGGTTTTTCTGATCACACTGTTGTGCCTTAGCTTCTGCAGCAGAGAGGAAATGGGTGGGATTTTTGTACAAAAACGAGCATCCCATCTGGACACATGTTTTCCAGCCAGGCTATAGACGCCTGGAGTAGGAACTGGCAAACCACGCCAGTATTCCTGCCAAGAAAACTCCATGGACATGAGATCACAAAGAGTTGGTCACAACTGTAATGGTTTTTGGACATGGTTTATCTTGAAATTTAATCTGGATTTAAAGGGACGTGTGATAGAGCCCATAAACTGTTGATGCCAGGGCAAAAAGTTGTTGTTGTCCATTCCCCTTCTTAAATCTTCTATGGAAAATTAATTTGTTGGCTATTATCATTTAGGGTCTGATTCATTTACATTGCAGAAAGAAGGATGGATTTTATGACTTTTTAATATAAATGATTGATTATTCAGGCCATGAGAAGCTAATTTCCTGCTTTCTGCACTACGATGATTGTCTAATATTTAAGCAATATATGTGTGTGTATAGTGTCATGATGATGGCTTACATGGTTGATTTGGGATTAGGAGAGTGACAATGAAAGGGTCATTTTA
Source organism: Phrynocephalus versicolor (assembly GCA_023846285.1). Classification (NCBI taxonomy): domain Eukaryota; kingdom Metazoa; phylum Chordata; class Lepidosauria; order Squamata; family Agamidae; genus Phrynocephalus; species Phrynocephalus versicolor. The sequence goes on from JAHTLZ010000021.1 coordinate 3,519,697, forward strand.
TAAATTAGGATTTATCATAAATATGATTTTCCTAATCACCACCTTGTGTGTATTTTGACACGTCTTTTTTGTAGTACAGGTCAAACAACCAATTCCTTATAATGATAAAGAATATACAGGAAATTTCCCCAGCATTAGGCAAATTGTCATGAATTTCTTGGAAATCAACAATACATATGGAAATCCTCCTTGCTCCTACACTGCAAACATTGAAACACCATCTTAAGACCTGGGTTTACAGACCGGCCTTCTCTGAGTATGCACCTAAAGAAGGCACTTAAATTTGGTCCTTCTGATCCACCTTTGGTCTGTTTTTTTTCCTCTTAGTTTTTCTTCTTTTTCTTTTAGCTTTTACCTGGTTGATTTTTTCCCCCATTGATTATATGTGTGGTTTGATTTTGGATTTATTTTTCATATTTTTGGTATTATAATATTGTGTGTGTGTGTGTTTATTTATTTATTTATTTATTTATTTATTTACTTACTTACTTACAAGATTTTTAAAAGCTGCCCTACTACCAGGTGGTCTCTGAGCGGTGTACAACAATATATTAAAACTATAAAACAATAAAACATGACTGTTAAAAGTATAAAATGCAATGTAGGTTAAAACAATTAACATACAGTGCAAATTATAAAACCCTGCTGCTCATTAGTCCAGCAAACTCTGTGTAATGAAAATGTTGGCTGAACAAGAGGTCCTTTGTCTGGCGCCAAAAACGCAAAAGTGTCGGCGCCAGGCAGATCTCTGTAGGCATTCCAAAATTGGGGGGCAACTGCCGAGAAGGCCCTGTTTTGACATGCCACCTCCCTCACCTCTTTGAGGGATGGCACCTTCAGCAGGACCTCCTGGCCTGATCTTAGAAGAACGGGCAGGCTCATATAGAAGAACGGGGTCCTTTAGGTACCCAGATCCTAAGCGATTTAGGGCTTTATATGTGACCATGAGCACTTTGAATTGGGCCCAGATAGCAACTGGCAGCCAGTGTAGATTTATGTGCTTCCAGTTTCAAGGATCAGCACATGGGTAATTGCAAACAATGTAATAATGGTACTCACTCATGTATTGTTCTAGTCCAAACATGCTGCTGACTGTCTTGTTAGTTCACAAGTCAGTCTGAGGACTGGAAGTTGACTGAACGTGACATTTGAAGAGGTGACTTTAAAAGGGAAAAATGTTTTCATGAAGTATAAACCAGTGGACAACGTGCAAATATAATCAAGGTGTAGGGAAACCATTCAAAACCCAGTGAATTAGAGATGGGCACGACTTAGCGAAATTTTTGTTTCCATTTTTGTTTTTTTGTTTTTGTTACGTAACGAAACGAAAACGAAAAATGGTTCAAAAATGGACCGAAAATGGAAACGAAACGACTAATTTTGAGCCAATTTTCGTTTTTCGTTACTGGAAAAGCACTTAATGGAGCTAAATGGGAAGAAACAAAAAATTTTTCATTTTTGTTTTCGTTTTTTGTTTTCGTTACATAACGAAACGAAAATGAAAAATTTTGAAAATTAGCTCACGAAAACGGAAACGAGCCGAAACGGACCCCTAGACGAAAACGAAAACGAAAACAAAAATTTTTCTGAGTCGTGCCCTTCTCTACAGTGAATTAATGTCTTAAAGATGATTGGCTGGGAGAAAACAGAACATTCAGGACTAATTGCAGTTGATGTTGGAACCCATAAGCTTTTGACAGCCAATTTGATTGTTATGTTGCATTGCTCTACATGTCCTAGACTCTGTGGGCAATAGGGAATGTGTAATTTTTGCTAGACTCCTAAGGACATCACCAAAACTTTCAGCTAGAGATGGGCACAATGTACCAGTTCCATGGTTTCATTCAGCTGGCAGATCTCCACTCAGAGGTAGCCCCTGGAGGAGGCAGGGCAGGGAAGCTGGGGTGCTGTCCAACAGATGGATGCCCAACAGAGGGGGGAGGCCTGGGAAGTGTGGAAACCTGTTTGGTGATAAATAAACTGGTACAAAACACTGAACTGGGGGTTCCTGCCCATCTCTAATTTCAACACATCCCAACAAAAGCTGAGCCTATGTCACTGTCCACAACTAGAGACTAACCACACCTACTAAAGTGCTCCCACAGCATTCCTGCTCTGCAGTGGGTCATGCAGTTCCATGTGGAGATACCTTCTACATACTTATCTGGAATAATAGTGAGTTATGACAAACACATACTTGTTTTCTCTGCTTGTTTTCTTCAAATGACCAATTTTGTCTATTTGCAAGTAATAGTGATTGAGAGGGAAACTCAATAGGAAATCTTGGTGTAATGGGATTAGAAGTAGTCAAGCCTGTTAGTTAGGCCTAAATGTAAACATTCAATATTAGAGATGGGCACGAAACACCAAAATGGTGTTTTGTTTCGTTTTTTCGTTTTGTCCTTTTTTTCATTTCATTTGGAGTGAAATGATTTTTTTAAAAATTGTTTTGTTCTTTGTTTTGTTTTGTTTTGTTTTTGCAGCTGATTGGCCCTGCCAGTCGGCACTTTTTTTTTGCTCCTCCCTCCCCAGCGCCAACAATATGGCCTGCAGGCCAGGTCGGTGGTTTTTTCCTTTCTTCTCTTTTCTTTTTGTTCTTTTTTTTTCTTTCCCCCCTAGCACCGACCAGCTGGGTCGCTTGCTGGGTTGGCATTCTTTTCAGTCTAGTGCCAACCAGCTGACCTGCAGGGCCAGCTGGTCGGCACTTTTTATTCTTATCTATTTTAACAAGTGCAGAGATTGGCACTTGTCAAAATAAATAATAAACAAAAACAAAATGGAACAAAATGAACATTTCTATTAGTTCTATCAGTTCTGAGTTTGTTAATGAGAGTTGTTTGTTAAGTAAACATCTTTTCCCTGTGCATCCATATAAATCTCAGAAAATGCAGACACACCTGGCACATGTTGCTAAAATCTTTGTGTGATATCAGTGTTTTTGAAGTAGAAATATTTGTTCTTGTTCATGATCATCAATCCTCATCAATACAGTTTCTCATTGGTGCAGATTTACTCTATAGAAATCATTTGGCTAAGGTGCAGAAATTACAGGCAGATGCTGTAAGTCAGTTGAAACCTTTCCAGACCAGGTCTCAAACAAGAGTTCAATCTACTGATGATCATGTATGGGTGCCACTAGTGTTGCTTCATTGATTTTCTATTGCGGGGTATTCTTCATCCCATTCAATTACCCCTCCATCTCTATCCTAAAATATAGGAAAAAGATTAATGTGAATGCCTTTTAATAATATTAAGTCTCTCCCCCAATACATTTGGTCATACTATACATCTCTACATACAGTTGCTATATGGGAAAATATTGAGTTTATGTATCTACTGTACAAGGTCTTTGTCAAATACCAATATAATGGAGCACAGATGAGGATCAGGGTTATTTTTTAAAAAATAATTAGTAATTGTTAATGTATTTCTCAGTGCAGCATTATTTCCTCATTCTAATGTCTGTACTTCAAAGCAACCATTTTGACTGAAGTGAGAAATCTCATAATTTTAAGCAACAATAATAGTAAGACTATTTCATGTGCTAAAGGATTCCTAAAGAGAAAGAAAAGAGATGTGACAATCCTTCAAAAACATAAAGTACTAAATAGATGGGAAAGTATCCATTTTTTCCATTATGTGGACTACCTGATTGGTATAACAGAGGATTCAGAGCTTGGAAAATCATTTTTTGGGGGGGGGGATTGTGCCTCCCAACATCCCACAGTCAGCATGGCCAGTGAGATTCTGGAAGCCCCTTGATGGCTTTAGGCTATCCTGAAACCAGCCAATCTCCTTCTGTGACATGAATGTCGGTGCACTCCTATACAAATGAAAATCTGATATTGCAATTTTGCTGCTTTGATCGTAGAATCTAGCTAACAAGAAATAACCATTTTCTCTTTCTGTTTTTTGGAAACATTAAGAAAAACAAAGGTTTTAGCTTAATATAAACAGAAGATCTCTGCCCCAAATAGATCAGCAGGGTTCTGTAGTCTTTTTAGACCTACAGTTCAAAAAATGCCTCTCCTGACTCACATGAGTATCATTTAGCAACTCTGACCAAACTCACGTATCAATGTGCCCATGAGAGGCTCACAAAGAAAGCAGAACTCATGTAGGGGCTACAGAAAGGAAAAGATGCCCCCAGTCAACCCTGGGGTAGGCACTTTAGTATCCTCCAAAATGTTCACTGTAATATATGACTTACAGGAATTGTAGCTCTAAATAAACATCTAAAGAGCACTAGACACCAGGCTGCCTTGCCTTGCAGATTAGCCTAAATACAAGGGACAGGTACCTTCAAGTCAAGTGCTGCATTCAATTCTTGCTCTTCTGTGGGATGAAGAGGATTGGAAAAGACTTCTATTCATATCCACTTGAATATGAATAGAAATCTCTGTTTAGTGAAGAGGCTGTTTTATTAGGGTTCCTAAAGAGTTAGAGAGCCCTTCCCACCTCGAAGTGAACCTAAGTAAGCCTCTGCTGCAGACCTCCCTGCTCACACATGGCCCCATGGCCCTTATATATGTTAATGTACTTTGTTCAGGCATAACAAGTAGGGATTTGGTGTAAGAGCAATTCTAATCATTTCACTGTAATGTGAAACCAGCTACCTGGGCAGGGGCTTATCACAACTGGAAGTACTTTTTGGGTCAAACTGTCCTAGGAGGGATAGAAAAAGGCGTGACTTAAGAGATGTCCTTATTGTAAATGTGTTTTAGCCTAACTGAAGGTTGGGGTGGGGGAACAGAATACGTATTCTTCATTATCCTGAAAAAAATTACGAACTTGGGGTTTTGGAAGGACTTGCCCTAAGGTATGTGAGTTCCATCTTCCTTGCATCAAAGGAGATCAGCTTAAAAATGAAATAAAGTGTCCAATTATCTCTCACAGACGGGCCAAACTAAGCATGATGCTACTAGCATCAATCAGACAATGTACAGATATTTAAAAATGTAAAAAGACCTGCCCCCCCCCCCACAAGGAGAGTCAGGATCGTGGCCTCCAAAGGCATCACTGTTGAAATTTCACAAGATGCCAATCTATTTAAATGTGACTGATTGATTCATTGCTTAAAAGCAAGACAGTTTATTGATTTAAAAGCCTTTAATCGGTTGGCAGGCCTATTTGTAACGTAATCTAACTTTGGAAGATGTTGGTTAGAGGCTGCTTTTGCTATATTGCTTTTGCTTTTACAGAACAATTTGCAGTGTGTATACAAGTGAACTTTTCTCCCTGTCTAGTCGAAGAAATGCACTGCTGCCCAAAACGAACAATTAACGTTTGAGAAAAGTCTGAAAAATGTCTATTCTTTTGACCTTTCTAAGGTTTGTCATTTGGTTGACATACCCATTACCTCAAAAATCAAATGTGTTTGTCTAAACATTATTTCTATGTTTCATTTGGGCACCAAAGGTCAGACAGCTGACCACTAACCCGCTGACAGTGATCAATTCAGTCCCCGATTGTGTCACTTTCACTGTTTATTCTGCCATCCATCTCCTCTTTTGCCAGCCACTCCAGCCACTTTCTGCTGCTGAGGCGCTTTTAAACCTAACAATAATCCAATTTGGAATTGATCAATGGGCATGGATTGTCCGTAAGCAAAATGACAAAGTCTGCAAATAACCACCAACCACAATCGGGTGTTGTTTTCCAAAAGGTTGACTGCAAACTTGAAACACACAGAAGATCCAAATACTCTTTGGGCATATGGTTTAATAAGTTTTGATGTTAAAACGTGTTGGGTTTTTTTTAAAAAAAATCTTCGAAATAGTCACCTCGTGCCTGGCAACTAATGGATATTTACACATATTTTAAAGAGTAAGAAAATGGATACTTGGTCAAATTTTTCATTGCACTGTTGTGAAGGCTGAGTTCCAAGCCTATGGTTTGACATGGGAAGTCCCCACATGAAATGCCTTGGTCTTTACTTCTCAGGCTAGCATGCAAATTGGAACTTGCACTCTTCTAAGTGTTACTTATCCAGTTCCAGACATGAAATTCTACCAGATCACCACAGTTGGCAATCTTACTTGCAAATGGAGCCCGTGTTGATCTCCAGATAACCGATGAGAAATGTTGTATAACTGTGCATTGTGCAAAGCATGCATTTTTCCTATGAAACATTCAGGTACATATTTTAAACCAGACAAGAAGCTGACCTATCATAAGTAAGATGGCCCATTTAGTCCAAGATAGTCAACCTTGGTGGGCAGTGCCCATCCTAAGCTTTCAGGCTGGATTTCTCCCTGGATTTCCTGGAGATCTTGAATATTATTTGCTGGTCTCCTACCCTTGTCTGGTCCTCCATAGTTTCCAAAAGCATACAAAACCAGTGCCTCCAGGGCGCTATGGTGGACTAGATGGTGTGGTAGATAGGGGGTATGTTGCATGGCATTTTTTGAGAAGTAGCACATAATTAATCAGAAATGTAGCACATGTGAAATGGCACACATGAAGTATCTGGAATGACACAACGTTTGCAGATCCTGCAGCTGGAATGATCAACCAGTGGCTTTAGACACTTAGAGCCTTTTCACATGACCCCTAAACTCCGTGGCAAATGGCTCCGAGCTCCAGAGCTTAAAATTGTTTCCCCACCAGCTCCGGAGTTTACAGAAAATTAAGTGTGACCACGCCCACTTCAGCGCGTCCCAGCGCACTTTTCAGGTACCTGCTCTCCGGGGGTGAAAAATCCCTGATGCGGATCTAACATAGTGGGTGCCGGGCTCTCCTCGCTTCTGTTTGTTTTTGTTTTTGCCCCCTGCCCCTTTAAGAGATCTGAATGCTGCCGGGAACAGAGCGAGACCGGCAGAACGGAGGTAAGCCAGCATTCTTTTCTTTCTTTTTTTCTCCCTCCCCTCACGCAGACAGCAGCCAGGAGTGCGAAGGGGATGGGAACACAGGAACAGCGACAACCCCCCAAGATCTCTGGTCCGAATTTAAGTGGCCAGCAGATCTTAGGGGTCGTGTGAAAAGGCTCTTAGTGGTAAGAGTTATATTTCTTTCCTAAAGTTTTCACTCTCTGCCTTTGACCTTTCTGCATAGGCCTGAACTCACAATTTCCCTAGCAACGTGGTCTGTCGCAGTTCTTTGGCCTCAGTTAGACTGTATTGTCTGGGCTATGAGGCCAGAAATAGCAGTTAAGTCCTTTGATATTTTAACACTCTTCGGAAATGCTTTTCTTTGAAATCCATATCCCTAAAGATGCGCAAGCAGAGATTTCCCCCTTCTGAGAAAAGACAAGACATCATGCTCGAGAAGAGGAGGGAGATGGAGCAAAGCAGTGAGCAGTGGTAAATCTGAAAGCAAATCTTTATTCACTCAGCCTTACTCTGAACTCTGGCCCTATAGATGCCTAGAGAATTTCTCAGAAACCAGGTCTGACCATTGCTTTGTGCTTGGGTGAAAAGTGGTTAACTGATGAAAAAAGGAGCCAGCTTCTGGGATTTTCCCATACTCAGGGTCTCTTTGTGAACAATAATGGGTACAAGAAGGGATTCTGTAGATCATCTTGAGAGCTGCCATTTCTCTTGCCAAGATTTAGGCTTCCCTTCTCTATTTGAAACCTGGCATCCTTTTTCCTACTGGCAACATGGGCACGACATTGTGCAGCAATCATATGCCATTTCATGGATACAGAAGCACAATACCATAAACCAGATAAGCTGTTTTTTTAATTTAATTTTAATTTTTTTAAATAATTAAACTTAATAACTATTGAACCTTAGCCTGGGCTTTGGGGAATGGGAATCTTCAACAGTATAGTTCAACTATGTCTTCTTTAAAGCAACCAAACTTTAATGTTTCTTTAGGACTATGTTAATACTGTTCATAAGTAACTATCCTCAATCATTTACACATCCATCTACTCACTTCAATGAACATTATAAAGATTATATCTTTGCTCAGCAGTATGGTTTTCCTCTGATAGTCTGCTCAATACTTTTATAGAATGTAATTAATCCGTATCAGTTGCCTGACAGGAAATAGATGATCTTTTAATTATTTCAAGATAAGTGAATGCTTAAACATTTTTCTCATACCTTCAAAGGCTACAGAATGCATTTAGAATGAATGATACATTTTCCATTCAGTTCTTTGTGGAAACCGTCCTAGTATTTTCTTTATATATTTTGAGCAGCCTTGCTGAGGCAGGGCTTATCCAGCAGGCATGTTGATTCCTGAAGAAGTATTTGGTTGTTTTCTGATTGTTAACCCCCATCCATATGGTGTAATGGCCACCATCTTAGTAACAACAATGACAAATCCATCACCTTCCAGGAATTTTTTTATCCCACCTCAATGCATGAGCATTTTTTTCCTTCAGAGGAGGAAACAGAAACTATTGCTATGGCACATTTTATATTTCCAGTTCAGTCCCCACCCCACCCCACCATAGAATAGCCTCCCAATCAGAAGGTTTTAATTAGAACACATAACATTTAAAAAAAAAGCTCAAGAAAATAAGCTACAGGAGGGTTGTTGGTTTCAAGTAAGTATGTCAAAGAGCTCCTAAAAATAAACATTTCTGGACAGGATAAATTGATTTCTAAATTTCAGTATAGACATTTTTCACTTTAGAAAAAATATTTTGTATTTTCTGAACATTCCTTTGGGTCCTTTTCCTAGGAGATAGGCAGTGTAAAATACTCGAAATAAATAAATAAATAAATAAATAAATAAATAAATAAATAAATAAATAAATAAATAAAGTTAGTGTTGTCAATAAGTGCAGTAACAAACAAACAAACACTTGTCTATTTTCAAATGCCTTTCCTTTGACAAATAATGTGAACAAAGGAGTGTCCTCGCGGCTCCATGGTTTTCTAGATGAAACTGATAATCTAGATCTTCTCTGATCTCCTTTTTTTTTCTTGGTCTCAGGGACAGAAGGAGTTTTAGTTACCTTTGTGGATGACATGAGTTTTAAAATGAATTCATATCCTATTGACTTTCTTGGACTTCTTAATGAAATAATGCAAATGATAAATTATGTACTTTGGGGGCATTTCAATGGGTTGAGGACCAGTAGTATTTTACTAAGGTGGATCCATTTATTATTGGCTGGTAGAGGCCAGAATATGTTGCATTAGGCAACTTCTGATTCTCCCCATTTGCCACAGCCCTATGAGAGTACCACAGGGTTTCCAACATGTTCTCACAGGTTTTTCAACATATACTGTACATTAAATTGTTAGTTTGACCTGAAGAGTCATCACTGTGTGAACAAATTATGTCTCTTACTTTCATTCAGTCCTAGAAACACTAAATAGTTCAGATGTGAATGACTACATGTGGAAAAACAACTTGGAAACAACCTTTTAAATGCCTTGAAAGAGCAGTTGGTGCAAAATGTGGCAGCTAGTTTGCTTCAGAGAGTTAGTTGTTTTTGAGTAAGTGAAATCTATTTTCCTAGAGCAGGGGCAGTGAACTGTAGGCATTCCAGATGTTTTGCACCACAACTCCCATAGTCCTTTGTCATTGGCAATACAGGCTTGGAATTCTGGGAGTTGTGGTCTAAAACATCTGGAGTGCCAAAGGTTTGCTACCACTGTCCTAGAGTAACATCAGTTTCCAGTTTGTCTCTGGGATCAATTCTTGATATTGGCCTTAATCTTTAAAAACCTAAACACTTTGAGATATAGGTACCTTGAAGATCCCTATTCTTTCAACATCCTCTGGTCATATTCTAAGGTACTACTTTTGATATTTGGGCCTCATGAAGCTACGTTGGCAAGGCAACAGCAAAATCTAGAGCAGGGCTGTCCAACTTTGAACAGGCTGAGGTCTACTTTTTCTGTCCCAAAGTGCCTGATGGCTACTACACTAAAACCTTTACTTACAAATTTTATCTGTTCCTTCTGAGCACATGCTCATAAGTTTAAAAATTGTAAGAAGAGCTGCAGTTTCCTATAGGAATGCATTGAAAATCAACTAATCTGTTCTGGAGGGAACAGATTTCAATGCAATCTTATTGGAAGGCTGACTATGCACACATTTCCCTCGCACCCGCTTGAGCCAGTGTGGGTGACAATAGATCTGTGAGCATAGGAAGGCCCCAAATGGAGGTGGGTTGAGGTGTGTGTGTTGAGAGGGGGGGAGATTGCCACAGAGGGGAGTTGAGGCACATGTGCATGTGCTCCTTACAGAGAATCTTGATGCCAACAGTATCTCATCAATTAATACAAACGTGTCTCTTGAAAAGGGCACTTTCTTAACAGCTTATTTAAGCCTGGGCATTATTTAGTTCTTTAAATGGAAATACCATTGTTGTCCATTAATTTAGATGTTGTTTTAAAGACTGAAACATTGTGGATTATGTGTGATCCTTTTCACTTAAGGAAAGGGGCTGATAATTGTTTTTAAAGTAAATAGATAAGAGAACCAACATTTTAAAACCACCTTTGCTAAACATGAAGATTTCTGAACCACTCATGCTGGGATAGCGAGTGAAAAGCTTGCTTCTATGAATGTCTGAGAGCCCAGTTTTGATTGGGTAGAAGAGCAATTTCTATTTTGAGTTTGAGAAGATGGACCTCCCTGTGTTGATGGATTAAAATAAAGATGGAGACATAATGATTATGACTTGCATTTGGGCCAGACACTTAATGGAGTATATACCTCTGTTAGAGGCTGGCAGAGTGGAATTGATCTAAGGGTGTGGTGGCTCAGTAGACTAAAGCGCTGAAACAGTCGGCTGCAAAGTCAGCAGCTCAGCAGTTCGAATCCTGGGTGCTACACAGTGGAGTGAGCGTCCGCTGCTAACCCCAGCTCCCACCAACCTAGCAGTTTGAAAGCATGTAAATGTAGGTAGATAAATAGGTACCACTATAAAAAGCAGGAAGGTAAACAGTGTTGTGTGTGCAGATGTGCGTTTGGCTATGCCAGCCACATGGCCATGGACTTGCACAACACTGGCTCTTTGGTTTGAAAATGCAGATTTGGACATGACTAGCACGCTTGTGTGTGGGGAATCTTTACATTTACTTAATCTCTCTCTCTCTCTCTCTCTCTCTCTCTGTGTGTGTGTGTGTGTGTGTGTGTGTGTGTGTGTGTGTGTGTCTGTGTCTGTGTCTGTGTCTGTGTCTGTGTGTCTGTGTGTGAGTGTGCCTGTGCCTGTGTGTATGGAATAGATTGCATGCTACATGGGAAAACCAGGAGAAGGGAAAATAAGTGTACTCAGTGAGAGTCATATGTACAGGGGAGTTTTCAATGCATGCAGGCTGATTTTATATAATCAATATAATATACAGTACAGAAATTGTACAGTATTACATCTTTTAGAAACAGTGTTGTTGAGTATGCTTGCATTCTCCATACTGTACATTAGATCTTACAGGACAACTCCAGAAACTGGTTGTTCTCACAGAGCAATTGAAGAATTCTGCACAGAAGCAAGGGTTGCCACATGCTGTGGGGTCATCTTAGATTGTCACCAACTAAACTATTGATTTTTTGAGTCTGTTTTTCTGACAAATAGGTTAATGCAAAATTAAAGGATAAATTGAGCCTGTGCTAATACCTAATTGCATTAACAGGGAAAGGTATTTTTCCCACCTCCAATCTGGAATAAGTATGTGCACCACTTAATCTTGAGCTGGTCTTCACATCACCATAATTAATTCACAAAATTATGATGGCTTTGCAGCAAAGTACTCTGATTTTGATTTATTAATGTAAATATGAAATAGAAGCTCTTTACTTTGGAGGTAACTTAATTTCTCTTATGACTCACTCTCTTACAATATACCCTGAGTGATTGTTAAAAATTATTCTTAAAACAAATGATCAAAATTTCCTTAAATGTTTCCATCCCACTTTTTATTGAAATGACTTGATTGTCAAGGGCACATTCACATCCTGAAACATACATTCTCAAAGTGTTTGAAATGTAAATAGTGATGAAGGCTGGAACAAAGTTATTGACATCAATCATTATAAACGATTTATCTTCTGAAGAAAGCTACATAAAGGACAGAAGAACCTGAGCAAAGTTTCATAACTCATTTCCTAAAACACCAGGTGAGAGAATTCAACTTTCCCCATTAAATCACCTCTTAGGAGCCAATGTAGGAAACTCTTCTCCCTAAGTTTGGGAGTTTTAGTTATATTGGACAAGCGAAAACAACTCTGTACATGATCAAAAGAATACACTCCTTAAAATTCTTTCATATGTCTGAAGGAGTACCTGGTAAAGTGAATCTAGGTTCTATTTAAGAGTCAGTGAGCTCTCCACTGGAGAAAGTTTAATAAAAGAATTTTCAGAAAAATAATAATGTAATAATGAAAGAAAATATGATTGCTGTTATTTCTGTACTTTGCTGCATCTAATTTCGCTGTCTACCTCCTCTATTTTGTGTGCATGTCTGTACCTAAGTCAGCAGCACAATGATTCATGCACCCAAAGAAGTGGACTTCAGAGTCACATCCGTGAAAACCTCCGCCATAGTCAATGTGTTAGGCTTTAAGGTGTCATAAGACACATGAGGCAACATAACCTGGCGTTCAGAAAGCTCTTTGTGATAGAGAAAATGGCATTCTTCCACCGTTCTGAATTTCCATGCTTTTATTAATGCATTTTGAATATAGCTTCTGTGGTTTAATTTCCTGTAGACTTTAAATAACAATGAATCAAGGAAAGGCTTTAAACTTCAGATCCTTTCTGAGTTGACAGCTGCTTAGTCTTGACATATTTTAAATTGGTGCTAACTTTCTTTGAATTTACTGCTTCCTCTCAGTGGCCCCAGCATTGCTTTGGAATTTCTTTGTTTCCGACCCCCCTCCCCATCTAGCACTGATTTGGAATTAACTTATTCGTAGTGGCTTTATTCTTTGAAGATTGGATTCCCCGAAACTCATCCTGCAGTCAATTATAACGGGATCCTAACATCCAGCGCAGTGGAATAATTGGTTCTGTGTTTCACTGCCTAGCTATACTAGCTAGCTAGGGTTATGCAGCAGCAGTAGGCCACTGAATCCTGAGGTACTGATGGAAGAAATGTGCTGCGTAATGGAGATTTGAAGGTAGGCTTGATAATAGATATGCACCATAGTGGGATGGATGTAGTAAGGACATCTGTGTGTCATCTCAGTTTGCTGACTGCTGATGGGCAGCTTCAAAGCCAATATGGACTGTTGACACCAGCCAACCAGTACTGCATGCTAAGGAAAATATCCAACAGACAACACCTTTGATTAAACTTTGATTTGGTTAAAATTGGCTTTTCCTGGTGGTTAAACTGTTTTTTAAATCCCAGGTTTCTAATGAAGGCTTTCCTTGTTATTGCATTGCTTTTCCCAGCTCCAGCCAATCAGAAACCTCGAGTTTCAAAGGAGGGCAAGAAGGGATGGGGTGGGCAAGAGGATGTAGAATGCATGGTGGTTCTTTGTTCAAAGAGTTTTAGGAGATAAATTCCAAACTACTGCCTAGGGTGGAGTTTTAAACCATCTACCCCCCCCCCCAACCATTTGCAGTTTGCCTCTAAACTCACTTTACGTAAGAAGAGCCCCACGGGATCTGACCAAGGGCTCATATAGTCCAGCTTCCTGTATCTTACAGTGGCCCTGCCAGATGCCTCTGGGAGCACACGAGACAACTAGATAACTGTCTCCTGATGCCACTCCCCTGTGTGTGGCACCCTCCTTTTAAGCCTGGAGATAACACATAGAATCATAGATTTGGAATCTTAGAATCACAGAGTTGGAATCATAGAATCACAGAGTTGGAAGAGACCTCAAGGGCCATCCAGTCAAACCCCCTGCCATGCAGGAACCCCCATCACAGTATTTCCTACAGGTGGCCATCCAGCTTCTGCTTAAAAACCTCACAGAAGGAGACTCCATCACCCTCCGTGGCAGCATATTCCACTGCCTAAGAGCTCTAACTGTCATGAAGTTCTTCCAAATGTTCAAATGGAATCTCTTTTCCTGTAGTTTGAAACCATTGCCCCAAGTCCTAGTCTTTGAAGCCATGGAAAAAAACACCTGTCCCCTCTTCAATATGACATCCTTTCAAATATTTAAACATAGCTACGTATCACATCCCCTCTCATCCCAGTTCCCTAAGCCATTCCTTATAAGATATTTCTTCCAGACCCTCAGTCATCCTGGTCGCCCTCCTCTGTACCCACTCGATGTTGTCAACATGCTTTTTTAAATGAGGCGAACAGAACTGGACACAGTACACTCCAGATGGGGTCTGACCAGAGCAGAATGGAGTGGTACTATCACTTCCCTTGATCTAGACACGATGGTTCTGTTGATGCAACAAAGAATCACATTGGCTTTCCTGGCTGCCGCCATCATACCCCCATCATGGTTTGTGTAACCTGTGGTGGACTTTTCCTCAATAAATTGGTCCAATACCCCTTTAAATACATTTATTTATTTATTTATTTAATGTGTACACCCCCCTATCTAGCCCGAAGGCTACTCTACATACTGTGGCAAGACGTTCCTCAGATTAACAATGTTGGGTAAATAATATTTTCATTTTGTCTATTCTCATTCTCCCAGCCTTCAATTTGAGTAGATGACCAGTGATTCTGGTATTGTGTAAGTGGAAAAAAAGCTTCCCTCTATCCACTTTATCCACCTTCTGCATAATTTTGTACATCTCAATCATCTCCTCCTTCAGGCACCCTTTTTCTTTCTTTCATTTCCCTGTTCTAAACAGTCCTCTCTGCTTTGGTTAGTTTGTTCTTTGCAGGATCAGGCTCCGTCAGGCTTGAGCAGCTCTCACTTCCATACATAGCTACTAGAGATGGGCACAAAATGACCCCCCCCCCCCCGTTCCATTATCCGTTATTCGTTTCATTATGTAATGGAATGAATAACGGCCCTGGTGAAGAATTAGGAACAAAATGAACAGAACCAAGAAAATTATCTCTGTTACTGTTCGTTTTCGTTAATGGCCGTGTGCAATGAATGACTTACCTGGTGCTGGCCTTCCTGGTCCAGTCTTCCTGGCTTCAGGGACCCCCAGGAACAACAACAAAAAAGGATGGTGGTCAGCAGTAAAAAATTAAGTTCAGCTGTAGCGCCAGCCACATCGACGGGTCCCCACCAGCCACGGCTGGAGGGAGGGCGAGCCGGGGGTCCCCACTGGAGCCAGGAAGCTGCCGCTGGCGAAGGACGTGCCTCAAGGGCTCTGGGCGTCCCCCCGACTGAATGTGGTGTGTGTGTGTGTGTGTGTGTGTGTGTGTGTGTGTGTGTGTGTATAGGGTAGGGGAAGGGGCACATGCGGAACGTGGGAACCCCCCCCCAAGTTCTCCTCTGGGACTACACAGTCCAGCAACCCCCAGTCAGGAGGAGATGCCTCCAAGTAGGTTGCGAGTGACTGGGGATGACCCCACCACCACACACACTGGGGGGGCTTGATGATCTGTTCCCCACCTGCCCCTGCTGTCCTCCTCCCCACTGCCCCTTCCCTGCTGGTGCCCCTCGATGGCACACCTGCCTGGCATCCCCCCCCCCAAGATGCGAGGACCACCACCACCTCCCCGGAGAGCCCAGCGCGGGAGGGGTCCAGGAGATCCCAGGGATCCCAGAAGGGTAGCTCACTCTTCCCTCCACGCCTGGGTGGTGCATGGCCCCGGGAGGGTTCCCCATGGCCATGGGAATGCTCTTCCGGTTGGCATGCCGCCAGCACTGGCAGCGCACGGCCCCGGGAGGGCTCCCCGCGGCCGCAGGATCGCTCTCCTGGCAGGCTTGCCACCATGCCCGAAAAATGAATAAATGAAAACAAAGCAGGCCCCGGGGCCCCAAACAACGAAAACAAAAACAAAAACGAAGCGGCCCCAGGGTCCAAATAATGACCACAAAACACCATCTTGGCATTTCATGCCCATCTCTAATAGCTACTGGAAAAACCATAGCTTTGACTATTCTGACCTTTGTTGGCAAAGTGACGTCTCTGCTCTTTAAGATGCTGCCGAGATTTGTCATCACAATGCAAGCTTCTGGTGAGTTTCTATGATGGAGCAAAGGTTTGAACCCAGGTCTGCTGAGTTCCACTTCTGTGTATAGGGTACCCCATGCTGGCTATCATATACTCTTCAGTACTCATGAATCTACACATCCCAGGATTTCATAGGAAGGAGCCCTGATTGTCAAAAAGGTATCCGCTGCAGCATCTAATTTCAGTACCCTCTAGTGCATGGTGAAGATACAAGGGTAAGGGTATAGGAGTGAAATCTTATTATCCTTGTATAAATTGATGCTTTCTTGAAGGGGTCAAAAGCCTCATGGTTTCTGTAATTAACGCTGCCTGAACTGAGGGAGCCAATGTGAGGACCTGCAACTA
Source organism: Phrynocephalus versicolor (assembly GCA_023846285.1). Lineage (NCBI taxonomy): Eukaryota > Metazoa > Chordata > Lepidosauria > Squamata > Agamidae > Phrynocephalus > Phrynocephalus versicolor. Next base: position 3,536,009 of record JAHTLZ010000021.1, read on the forward strand.
AGACCTGGGTCAGGCACACTCTTTTCCTTTTTATACATGCTGTGAGTGTCATTACTTCTCTGGCCATAAGGGCACCAAGCACAACTGAAAGGATGATACCAGCAGATTTGAGGGAATTCTGAGGGTTGCAGAAGCACCCCCCCCCCCAAGCAACCTCTAGGGGAAAATCTGGAGAGGAGAAAAGCTCTGGGACAGCCCAATCAGGACAGGATATAAGGATCAGAAAACTATGTAAGAAAACCAGAATACAGTATTGGAGTATCATGAAGCAAGCGTAGCTGATTGGAAATAAGGAACAGGATCATCATGTACTGCAGTGACTTGTTTAACTATACTTGCTATATTAGCAAGTGAGAGTTTTCAGACGTTCTTAAAACATTTAGGATATGGGATTACATCTGAAATCTTAATGATGTGGGTGAATGTAGGAGATGAGCATTGAGCACCCTTCTCCATTCCTTCTCCATTCCTTGTCAAATAATATTTACAACAGGAACAGTATATTTTGTGCCTGTATTTCTACTTTTGGCCTTCTGGTGTCATTCTGAGATTGGAAAGCAGACTATAGGGTCCCTGCAATTAATATTTTCTCTCTCCATTCCACAAGAAAGAGTTTAGGCTTGTGTATGAAGGAGATGTTTATAAATGAAACATTTCTCATTTAAGAAAAGAGATAATCTATTGAGCAAAGTTAGATTTAAGTTCACTTGCAATGGTATCAGGGGAGTCATATTACACGGTGTGTCCAACCTCTATGCTGACGTACTAGAGACAATCCCTTGGGAATCAATCAGAATTCTTAAATTGAAAATGAGGTCAATACAGTTTATATTCAGACCAGCACTTTGGTCATATTTCAGTGTTGTCACTCACTGTCCTAGTATCAATTGCCCTGCTTTTTTTTACACAGGGTCTGTTTCAACTCTGCAGTTCAAATATGATGATGATGATGATGATGATGATGATGATGATGATGATGATGATGAT
>JAHTLZ010000021.1:3537005-3547926 GCA_023846285.1 Phrynocephalus versicolor
ATGATGATGATGATGATGATGATGATGATGATGATGATGATGATGATATACAGCTGTTTCATTCTCCAGGATGATTTGGTTAGATTTTTATTTTATTTTAAAAGGGAAACATTAAATGACCACAGTAACACCCATGCTCAGTTTCTCTAAATGCTTTTGTCTTAATGGAACTATGCCATGTCTATGTTAGGGCCCGATCCTAACCAACAATTCTAGTGAGTGGCAGGATATTGGATGGGATAAGAATGTCCTCCTTCCACCAGTGGAGAGCAGATGCATCATGCCCAAGTGGTTTAGACCATGTCTATCATGGAAGCCTCTGCCATAACCATAATGGTCCTTTTACCCTCTCATTCCCAAGTCCCCAAGATTGTGCCCTGGGAAGACACCAATCTTGATTTAGCACAGTTAATAAATTTCAGGGAGCACTCAAAATGGATAGCAGGCAATCTTGCTTCTCCTTCACTGCTGCCTGACAGAAGACATCAACAGTTGAACTTTAACTAGCCACTGCCCCTAAGTGCCAGAAAAGCGTGTTCTCTAAGTGTTTCAGAGCCAGGATCTGATAGCTGTTATGAGTTTTTTGGGTTGTCTGGCCGTGTTCTGGAAGTATTTCTTCCTGACGTTTTGCCAGACTCTGTGGCCAGCATCTTCACAAAACCTCACAGTCTCACGCACTCTATACTCCAGGGCACAGAACGAATTACTGGTTCCCTGGGCTCCTTGCCCCCTGAAGATGCCAACCAAAGAATCTGGTGAAACGTCAGGAAGAAAAACTTCCAGAACACGGCCAAGCAGCCTGAAAAACTCATAACAGCTGCAAAAAAAGCATTTTCACGCATGATCAACCCCCAAGGACAGTGCAGCAGCAAAAAAGCAGAGCTCAGGAAACTTGGACAACAGCTTCCAGACTCTCTCAGTCAAAAATACTCTGTTCATTAAACGGCGACAAGCCCATATATCTCCCCCCACCTTTTTTTTTTTAAAGTTAGGATGGAACTCATCACATGTTCTTCTAGGTACAAATGATTACAGTAATTTCAAATATTTTCTCTTCACTTGGGGTGATTATGAGATCTCCATGCATTTTCTGCATTTCAGGACTTCTTTAAAAACAATAATTAAACAATTGACTTTTGCATGCAGAGTAATTTGTGTGAAGAAAAGACACAGTCCCTGTTAATGCCTCTGCTGCTGAAAAAAAACTGCTGATCTTTACTCAGTCACAGATAACTGGAATATCCTGCAGGAAGTGGTAGGTTTTATTTGTTTGTTTCTTTTTAATGCACAGAGCCAACCTTCCACAACAATGAGAAGAACATTTGCAAATATTCTTTACATCTTTACATAAGAACATAAGAACAGCCTTGCTGGAGCAGACCACAGCCCATCCAGTCCAGCATTCTGTCTCACAGTAGCTCACCAAGCAGATGTCTTCACCTGCTTATGATTCCCTGCAAATGGCATTGAGAGATATCCTGCCTATCTCTCCAACCCGGAGGTTGTCCTTAGGCATCCATAATGATATCTGTTGATACTCTTGTTCTCCATGAAGCTGTCTAATCCTTTCTTAAACCTGTCAAGGCTGACAACTGTCACCACTTCTTCTGTCAGGGAGTTCCACAGACCAGTGATACTCTGGGTAAAAAAGTACTCTCTCTTATTTCTTTGAGATCTAACACCCAAAAGGTTCATGGAGTGCCCCCTAGTTCTAGTGCTGTGTGATAGGGAAAACAGTTTTTCCTTAGCTAATTTGACCACACCGTGTGTGATTTTATAAACTTCAATCAGGTCTCCTCTTGGGCACTGTCATTCAAGAGTGAAGAGGCCCAGCCGTTGCAGCCACCTCAGATGGTAAGGAAGGTGTTCCAGTCCCCTAATCATTTGGTTGTCCTCCTCTGCACTTTTTCCATTTCCACAATATTCTTCTTGAGGTATGGTGACTAGAACTGTACACAGTACTCCAGATGGGGCTTCACCATAGATTTATAAAGAGGCAAAATGTCACTTGCTGACTTATTTTCTATACCCTTCTTAATGATCTCTAGCATTGAGTTTGCTTTTTTCACTGCTGCAGCACACTGGGTTGACACCTTCATTGAGTTGTCCACCAGGAAACCAAGGTCCCTTTCCTGATTTGTTGCAGAGAGTTCAGATCTGATCAGTTTATAAATGTAATTGGGTTTTTTTTTGCCCCAACGTGCATCACTCTGCACTTACTAAGGTTGAAGCTCATTTGCTAGTGGTTTGCCCACTCCTCCAGTGTCAAGAGATCCCTTCGGAGTGCCTCACAATCTCTCTCAGTTTTTACTATACCCTGTATAGTTTAGTGTTGTCAGCAAATCTGGCTACCTTGCTATTTACCCCTACTTCTAGATAATATTCCATAGCTGCATGTTATAATACTTGCTTTATTTGTTTATTCATGACTGAAATTCTTCTACAGTACAGTTCAGTTTAGGTGATGGGTGTGATGTCACCAGCCATGGCAGATTGCTCCCGATTAAAGGCTACCACTCTGGACTTGAGTGCACTTGTACAGTGATTAATGGACAAACTCCAATGGTTAGCTTCTCAAATTGTCTCTCATAATGAAACAAGGTAATATGTAGTGTTCCCTCACATGGTGAAAGACTTCTGTTCCTCATTACAGGTAAATTTCTTTGTATCTTGTACCTCAGCCGTATTTGTTTTGTGCTTAGTCATTAAAAGACAAACACAAATATATTGCTGAAACATTCACCTTGTCATTGGGGAGTAAATATTGCCACTCACAGGGAAAATCTAGTACATTTATTTTAATATCTAAGTTGACCTTTGGCTTTGCTAACAGTTTGCACACCCTCTGAAAATTAAAGAGAGGTTTTAAGAATGCACTGCCAACTTTCTGTACTGCACAAAACCCTGTAACAACACTTGTCTTCCACTGATGAGATTTCTAAATAGGGATGGGCAGCTTATGAAAAACAACATGCTGCTTCATTGTGTTGTAACGTTACAAAATGTTTCAAAATGAAACAAACGCCAGCCAGCATTTCATTATGAAACGAAACGAAACACCATTCCCCTCCCCTCTAAAATGAAACAATTCATTCAAGAAGAAATGGCAGGGGAGCTTCCTCAAGCTCTACCCTATAACCCTTGAAATTTGGAAAGGTTTGGTTTTCAGGGAATGGAGTTATTAAGCTCCAAAGGGGATATGGGCGTGCTTAACTGAAGAAGTGTTGATCAGAGCTTTACCATAGAGAGTAGAGATGGGAATGGAACGAGCAATTTTTCATTTCCGTTATTTGTTTGTCGTTTCGTTACGTAACAAAACGACAAATGAAAATTGTGATGAAAATGAAACGAAACGAACAGAACCATGAAAATTGTGTTCATTACGTTTCGTTTCCGTTACTGGCAGCGTGCAATGAAATGAGCTGTTTTAAATGTTAAAAAACGCCCTGGACATCCATAAAAATGCAGCGATAATGCGATAATTATTTGAAATTATTACCTACCAGGGGGTAGGGGTCTTTAAAATGTTTGTTTTTGTCTTCTCCCATCGCAATGTGTTTTTCTTTTCCCTTTATGGATGACAAAATGGATGTCACCACTCCAGCCACAACATGGAGGCACGCCATGCGATGGGATCATGTAAATTCTTGGACATCTTCAACCAATAGCATGCCCAGGTTGCAGACTGGGCAGGTCTGGCAGCCACAGAGGGCATAAAAAGCTCTGGCAGCCCCCGTCCTCCTTGCAGTCTCCAGTGGGAGTTAGGGTGGGATTGCTGTCTCTGCGACTCTAGCTTCAGTCCTGCAGCCTCCCTGTGTGCGTGTGTGGGTACCTCTCGGTGAGTACCCTCCCCTGCCCCACAGTGCAGTCACTCTGCGGCTGCCTTGCACCCTAGGCAATGCCTGCCGCTGCCTTTGCAGCCTCCCTGCAAACCTAGTCTATACTGTGTATCTGCCAGCATCCATTTTTTTAGTGTTTTTCCTCTGGTCTGGGGCATTGGGGGATGCCCATGCACGGAAATGCTTTTTAAAATCGCGCAAAAAGCAGGTAGAAACGACAAACAAAAAACCAAAAAACGGAAATGAAATTTTTCCAAAAAATTCATGACAAACGGAAACGAAACTAAATGGACCTCTCACTGACAAACAACAAATGAAATACCATTTTTTGATTTGTGCCCATCTCTGATAGAGAGGGAAGGCTCTAAATTAAAGCAAAGCAAGCTGTTCTGCTTATATATGACCCCATAGCACTTCAAGCACTCTCTGGGCAGTTTACAATTTAATTATGCAAGCTATACATTAACCCTATAATTGCTAAAGCACACCGGACTCACTCCTTCAATTAAGCACCCCACACCACCTTTGGAGCTTAATACCTCCATTCCCTGAACCCCAAACCTTTCCAAATTTCAAGGGATTCCCTAAAATCTCTTGCAGAAGGTACAGCTGCCATTCACATGCCTTGGATCTGTAATTTTCCATTGCATATTTTAAATTTATTTTTTAAAAAATATGCAATGGAAAATTACTGATCGGAGGCATGAGAATGGCAGGGGTATTTTCTGCAAGCGATTTTAGGGAACCCCTTGAAATTTATAAAGGTCTGGGGTTCAGGGAGCAGAGTTATGAAGCTCCAAAGGGGGTGCCCCTAGGAAAAAACCTTTCTGATTGGAATCAACGGGTAGCTGTGGCAGCGCTATTGCTCACCCAATCAGCTTCCCATTCCAATTAGAAAGTTGTTTTCCTAGGGGGGTCCCCTTTGGAGCTTCATAACTCCACTCTGCAACCCCTAAACCTTTCCAAATTTCAGGGAGGTACCTAAAATTGCTTGCTGCCCTGGGTCCTTCAGGGGCCAGGGAGCATTGTGTTTTGTTTCAATTCATTTTGTTTTGTTTTGTAATGAAGCTACTTTAAAATTTATTTTGTAATGAAACAAAACAAAACTACTCTAGAAACAAAACAAAACAAAACACTATTTTTCCGTTTCGTGCCCCTCCCTATTTCTAAATACAGTGGGACATTTTTATTATGTTTATTGCCAAAAGTTATGTTTGCTTCTTTCTTGCTGTTGATCATTTATAGCTTTTATCCACACTTGACAGTTCAGAATGGCCTGAAATTTCAGTCTCTCCACTAGGACCTGCCAATATCTAGAAACCTTATTCTCATCAGATTGGAAACAAAATACATGAAAAGGCATCTGGGCCAATTTATGGATTTTCGTCTGAGGTTTGAGCTGAGGCTTGTAGCTATTTTTCTGTTTTCTGAACAAGTTTCAACAATGTCTCCATGAGGGTTTCATCTTCCAGAATCAGACCACCTATTTAAGGTAAAAACAGGAAAGCTAGTACATAATACATTGTGACCACATCCTCCAAACCACAAGCTACTGAAAACCTACAGTGGTAAATTCCACTGGAGAATAATGAGAGGGGGAAAAGCCACACCATGGGTTACTGCAATTCATGTTAGCCTTCATTGCAGCCCTAGAGAGATATTACAAACATATCTCTGATATTCCAAAGACAAAATTGCAATGGTCTAAGAATCTGACAACATTCTTGGGCAGCCTTCTCCACTCCGCTGCTCATCAGATGTGCAGACTTATAATTCCTGTCTGTCAGCATTGCTGTTAATGGAATTTATAGTTCCACACATGTGGAGAGCATTAGAAGAAAGCTGCATCTGAAGCGTTCAGTTCTCCTAGTTGGAAGGCATATCCTAGCTACTTCTACAGAGTAGATAGCTAGGGAAATGGTTCCAGTAGCATGGGTGGAACTGCTTCCCCTGTGGAAGCTGGTGCTCACAAGAAAGTGAATGGATTTGATTGAGTGCTGTGAATGAAAATGTGAGAGGCCATCTTAATTTTTTCTTCTTCCTGTTTACTGCATTTTCAACATGCATACATCACCTATTATTTTAAGAAAATACCATTTTAAGAGATGAATAATCAAATATATTTTTTAAAAATGTCCCTTTACACATCTTGAAGGTCTTAACGTCTGGGCAGGTTCGTGAAATTTAGTAAATGACTGTCTGTGAAGCTATTGTTGGTAAGGGAGTCAGCATGGTACAATGGATAGAGTGATGGACAGGAACTCAAATGACTTGGTTTTAAGTACTTACTTGGCCATGGAAACTTACTGGAGATGTAGTGGCACTGGTAAAACCCTTTCTTAAATATCACACTTTGAAGAACCCATTAAGGATACTCTAAGTCAGTTCTGACTTGTCAACACACAACTAATGAACAATGTAGTAAGTAGAATACCATGGGATTGGTAGAATTCACCACAGGTGTTATTATTTTAGCTAGTTATACCAAAGCAACCAAGACTAACAAGTGTGATTTCTCATAAGGTTATGCAGATTCCAAGCTGCTTCATCAGATGCATTGTGGGAAATCTCTGAGTTACACATACATACAGTAGTGGGAAGTGACAATGGAAGCAACATGAATTGCAAAGGAAATTCAAAAGTATGAGAATCATTCTACAGTCATCCCCCACCATTTCACGGTTCATATACTGCAGTCCCAGTATATTGCGGGATCACAGTACTGTATATGAATGGCAAGGCCCCCTGGGATAAGCTGCTTGGGCCTGTTTGAGGTCTCCTGCACTTACCCCAGGCCTGGCCTGCCCTGAATGGGCCTCCAACGGGCTTCTCAAGCCTATCAGAGGCCCCAGAAGTGGTTTCTGGCAATCTGGAAGTCACTTCCGAAGTGCCTTATGGATCACCGGAAACTACTTCTGGAGCCTCCGACAGGCTTCCCAGGCCTGCCAGAGGCCCCAGAAATGGTTTCTTTCAAACCAGAAGTCACTTCTGTAAAAATGGAAGTATGGAGGAAGTCTTTATATAGCTGTTGAGGAACTGATTTTCTTTAATGTTCTTTCTCCATATTTATTGTCATTAGATAGACAATAATTAGAAATGGTGCTTTCTCCAGGTTTATTGTCATTGGATCTCTGCATCATGCAACCAGGTCTCCATGCCTAGTTTCAAGACCAGTCTTGGGAATTTATTTTATTTACAAGATTTGTTAGCCGCCCCGCCCCCCCCCACTACCAGGTGAACAGCTGTTACCTTTAACAGTAACTGTGCAAATTGCTGGCTTCATATCAGAGTACTAAACCCAAATCTCCTCCCTCCCATAATCAGTTATAGCAGAGAGAGGACTCTCCTGTCCAGGCACTTCAACTCTCTTAAACAGAGGAGTATCTGTTCATCAGCTCGGAACTTCGGGAGGCAGGGGCGAGGGAGAGATATAACCAAGTTTTATGGTTAGACTTCCAAGAATCCCCTTGTTGGCTTGGACAGTGGCTTTGCTAGCTTAGAATTCTGCCAGATCTAGTCCAGAACAGGGACTTTTCAAAATCTCAAGTAGGTACAGGTATGCAGCCTAGTCTTGAACACACTGTTTGCTTGCATAGCTTACTTATTATGTTTACATTGACAAGTGCTTTCTGAGAAAGCTCATTAGTTTTCAAAATGTGTGTTGTGTTTTGAGAAGATCTTGGAGACTTGTTCAATAACAGCAGAATGGGATTGAAAGAAATATATGATTTTTTTGAAAATAATAATGTAAGAATCTTTCTGTGTGGACAATAATTCTTTCCCTCCATCACTGATCTGCTCATGGACACATAGATTAGAACAAATCTGCTGCTCAGTCTTTCAGGGGTGATTATGAAGGCCATTTTATGATTTTATTTTCCTTTTTAATACTGCACATATTAGTCCACTTTGGAAGACAAGGGCTCCAGGAGTACCATAGAAGGTAGAATATGATTTCTCCCGAAGCCTTTCTTTGCTCTACTTTTCTATAACATTAGGCTTTTAGAGTCAATAACCCATTAGTAATCAAGGGATGTATCATTTATTAATTATGCACCATATTAATATTTAATTCTTTGGATTGTTGGGCATATTTCTAAATCCACTTTTAAAAATTACATTTGAAAAAAAAGAATAATCTTTAAGGCAACCATTATAAAAGTAATTTTTCTGCACATTAAGATTTCAATTACTTTGTTTGTGAGCTGTTGTGATGTTCCAGCACTTGGTAAAGTGGCCATCACAGCTCCATTTGGGCTCTTCTTTGCTCCCTTGAAAGCTAATTGAGTCTTACAGCAAAGAGTGTGTTAGGGAAGAGTTTCCAGAGATATCTGAAGTGGTTAGGAATTAAAACTGGAAACATGATGTTCAACTTCCTGTGGTTATCTGCTCTGAGAGGAAATGCTGGTTTCGTTTATTGTGAGCAATTACTTGGTTCTTCCAATGAAGTATGACTCTTTTCATGTCACTGGAGAATAATAGTTTCTCCAGAACATGTTGTCTTGAGGTGAGGTACAAGTTTAGAGGCAATGACATGACCGAGAAGGACATTCTTTGAAATGACCACCCAATAACTGGAGCAGTTGGATGCTTGTCCCTGAAATGAGGGAGTGGTGTGCCCTCCTTGCATGGGTTAGAAGCCAGGTGTGGCTTAGTGCCATAATGATATCCAGACACAAAACCCCTGCCCTACCCTTCCCTCAAAAATAATAGCACCTTGCTGATTGTGAGCTTTTTGTGAATATACTCTATAATATATAAAATTAGTTTTGCTGGTCTATAAAATGCCTAAAGTGGATGCAGCCACAAAAACTCACACTGAAATGTAAAAGGTGCCACATTTATTTATTTATTTATTTATATATTAAAAATCTTGAAGGCACCACAATTTATTTATTTATTTATTTATATATTAAAAATCTTGAAGGTGCCACAATTATTCATTCATTCATTCATTCATTCATTCATTCATTTATTTAGCTTGTACAGTGTTATTTTTGGACTAAAGGGTCACTAAGGAAAAGTATATCTAACTTCAAATGGTACACTTTAAAACAATGGCTCTTAAATTAGTGGTATGCATATCAGGGGTGGTGCACAGAAGTAGCTTAAGTGGTGCACAGGGTTGTCATAAAATTATTAAGAATGTTATCATCCTATCAATGCACATGTTCTGCTACAATAATAAGATACAGTTGTTAATCTCTTTAAAACATACCTTAAAATATAAATCCCAGTGGACCCTCGTATAACAAATGGTTTGTATAACATAAACTGTACAACATAAAAAATTCCTGAGATAGGGGAAATTTGCTTAACCTAATCGCCTATGGGGCAAATCTGTACAACAAAAAAATGGAATTACTCCATTTTCAATGCATTCCTATGGGAAATTTGTATAAAGGAAAATTTGCTTAACATAATTTCATTTGGAACAAATTAATTCCTTTATACAAGGTACCACTGTATATTAAGATATAAACATACAAATGTGAACAGAATATCCTTTTGATAAAAAGATGGCTCCTCCCCAAGGGAATTGATTGGATAGACTAGTAAGGTGGGGTAGATGGTTGTGGAATCACAGGTTAGGAGTTTGAGCCCCTAGTTTGCCTTGCAGAAGAAGAGGCAGCCAACATAGCCTTGGATACACCTGGGACAAGACCCAGGTTGCCCTTTGAAGAGCAGAAGGGTTAACCATTTTTGAGTAGTCTTTACCTGGCAAGAGTTGTGATAAGTCAGGAATCAGGATCTACTGGACAGCACATGATTATTTGTTTCAAACATATTGAGACCTAGAGTGTCAGAATGATTGGTGGGTAGCAGAATACTAAGAGATTAGAACCACTGCTTTACATTTAGTGCACATTCCAAGTCTATTCCAATAGGACAGTGTCCTGTCTTTAAATGGAATAGATATGGAAATTCTGGAGCTACTTTGAATGTACAGGAATAAGCAAGAATGGAAAAAGTCCACAGAGATATCATTATTATGTTAATGGTGTATTTTTTTTAAATAAAGAATTTAATATACATAATTTTCTTTAAAAATTGGGAATTAAGTCAGAGCAACTGGACTTCTTTTTTATGGGACTTCTTTTTTATGGGACCGAATAATTTCACTCCTCATAGAAGTAGCTTCTTAAATATGAGAAAAGTTGGTGGGAGGCTGCCAATTTATAGTTCACCTTGGTTTCACCCCACCCTGATCTGAATAGGCCTTCACATTTCCACACATTGTAAGCAGGAAGACCACTGCTAACAACCCATACTTAATGGTGTTGGGAAGGGATGCATTAAGTGTGACTAAAGGCCATTGTTTAGCTAACGAGCCTATTCAGACCTTCAAGGAAATGAGCCCCTTCATTTGATTGGTTGCACAGAGTTCTCAATTATGTAATAATAATAAAGTAAAACAAGAGAAAACAATACTAAAATAGAAGAGTTAAAAGCACTGGCCATTCCATACAGCAGAGGAATATTAAATGGTTTCTGCTAACTTTTTTCCAGCAAAATAATTTATTCTGGGAAATGTGAGATCAACAAACCATTTTTTTTAAAAAAAGGAAACTACAGGCTTAAGCTTTGCTGATATTGGAAATACCATGTTCTCTGGTGCTTCTGTGCTCAGCTAGCACAGCAGCAATGTGCTTGGATGAAGAAACAATGAATGGTCACAAGCCCTTTACCTCCATTCCTCAGAGTTCAGCCTTGGGATGCTACAGCTCAAAATGACTCATCTAATCTGCTGTCTTCATTATGGAAGACCAGATTGTTCTGAAGTCCCCACCTGCATGGTGACTTCTGAAAGGCTTGAAAATGTACCTTTTATGTGATATTTTGGTACCCCAATAAAGATACTGTATTATCTATTATTTTTAGATTTTACTTATGGGCCATATCAAGCAATTACTTGTTCTTTATTGCTGCTGCTGCTGCTGTTGTCATCATCGTTCTTCTCCTCCCCCTTTACATTTATATCCTTGATTTTTCATATGGGATCGTAACTGGGATATATTTCACCTTCATGTATTGTTCAAATACAGGTCTACTTGGGTTCATACTAGCCATGGAAGATCCAG
>JAHTLZ010000021.1:3551880-3572564 GCA_023846285.1 Phrynocephalus versicolor
CTCTTCAGCCCCTTCCTTCTGGTGTTTGATTGACTGCCCCTCCAAGTGTCTCTCTCACTGACACCCAAGGAGCAGGGAAAGGAGCAGGTGTAGAGCGAGGGCGGCTCCTCTAGGCCCAGTCCAGCAGCAGCAGTCCAGCACTTTTGTAGCAGCAGCAGCAGCAGCAAAAGTGTCTGCTAGAAGTTGTTTGTCTGCCGAGGAAGCTGAAGGTCAGTGGGAAGCCTTGGATGGAAGTCCCTTCTCTTCGCCCCTCCCTTCTGGTCTTTATCTGGCTCTGCTCCCCCCCGGTGCTTCTCTCACCAACACCCAGGAGCATATACATATATGCCTTAGGCTGTTAGTTTTGAAGCATATTTGGAACATGGCAGCCCTAGCTGCTGTAGTAATCAACTGGTTAAACTGTAATCAACCCCAAGCCATATATTACAGGGAGTGTGTCATTAGAAGGTGAAATTCACAAGTGACACAGTGATGCACTTCTGGCAACCTTTCATGATTCAGCAGTTTTGCTTGCAATCAAAGCCTGTGCTTCCTTCCTGATGATCAAATGCAAAACAAAGGAAAGCTGATTTGCAGACTCTATGAAGTCAGGGTCACCCAATTTAAAATACTATGATCCACTTGTGGCTTCGTTTGTAGTCAAGCAAGTTCTGAAACACTGGACAGCTGCCCCTAATGTTCAGATCTTCTTCCCAGGTGACCTGGGAAGGCTCTGGGAGGCGTCCATATAGCAAAGCCCCAAACTAGATGTTTCATTTTGTACCCCAAGTTCTTTTCACCCACACCAGAGCAGAATAAAGTCCCAGATGTATTAAAGAGATCTATCACATAAAGGAAACAGTCCCACATATACAGCCTTCACCCTAGAATATAATGCAAATACAAACACATAAGGCCACCCTACCACTGTAAACCAAAGTGATATATGGCCCTATCATCCTCCAGAGGAACAACAGCTCATCCCTCCCCAGCTCCCCTTTGAAATGAAATCTTGACTCACTCGCCTTTCTAGGATTTCTACACCTTTTGGGATGAACCAAATAGTCCATTGAGGTTACAAGGGCAGTAGGGGGTGATACTGCACATAGAAGCAAATCTTTGGTGAGGAAGACAGACATTTAGCCTCATCCCAGCCAAATGGTCCCACACAGGAGGGAGTTGGTGGTGGTGGTGGGGAGACTGACAATGGGCAGGTCTGGTTCCAGAAGGCCATCACTTCCCCCCACAGCTGGAACCCGGGGGTGCCCCTCCCATGATCTGGGTCCTGTAGAGGAGTGGTTCTCAATCTTGAGTCATCCTGGTGTTCTTGCAGTGCAACTCCCAGAAACCCCTGCCAACGTAGCTGGTGGCAAAGGCTTCCGAGGTGAGTCAAGATTGAGAACCACTGCTGTAGAGGGTACATACCCAATTCTGGTCAACAACTCCTTGGTTTACCCAGCAACGCAGAGGGGAGGAGGCCCTCAGGTGGCAGGCAGGCCATCGAATGCAGGGATGTGCTCCTTATCCACCACCAATACTTTCCTGCTTCAACCAATCCAAGAGGTGGCCTTTCTTTATATGTCTTATCATTTCCCCAAAATAAAGCTGGTGGTTTTGAATAAAGAATGTGTTTTTATTTGTGTGGCAGAGAGACATCTCCAGAGTTATCCTTACCTACAAATGTGGAAATCTCCTGCTGTGGCAGTCCAACATTTTTGCAGCAGTTGCCCCCAGATTATGGAATGCCCTCCCAAGTGAGACCCACCTGGCGCCAACATTGATGACATTCCGGCGCCAGGTAAAAACATTCCTGTTCAAGAAGTCTTTTTAACTGATCATTGTGGGTCCTGATGGCGATGTTAGTGCAGTGTTTTAATATATTGTATTTATTGTATTTAAATGTTTTATGTTTTAATTTTATTGCAACTTGATGTTGTAATTGTTTAAATTGTTTACTTTGATTGTGAACTGCCCAGAGACCTTTGGGTAGTGGGCAGCATACAAGCTATATAAAATAAATAAATAAATAAATAAATAAATAAATAAATAAATAAATAAATACCATATATACTCGAGTATAAGTTGACCCGAGTATAAGTCGAGTTCCCTAATTTAACCCCCCCAAAACTGGGGAAATGTATTGACTCGAGTATAAGTTTAGGGTGGGAAATGCGGCAGGGCCTGGCAGCTCCTCCTTTGTGAGCTGGGGGAGTGGTGTGTGATGTTTAAAATGATTTTTAGCCAGTGATGCAAGTGCTTGGGTCAGTGACTAAAAGTTATTTTAAACATCGCACACCGCTCCCCTGTGATGCGGGGGGGGGGGGTCACGAGAAGTGGCACACAATGTTTAAAATGACTTTTAGCCACCAACCCAAGCACTTGCCTCAGTGGCTAAAAGTACTGACCCGCATATAAGTCGAGGGCCCCTTTTTTCAGCCCAAAATTAGGGCTGAAAAACTATGCTTATATTCGAGTATACACAGTAAATAAATAAATAAAAAGCATTGCCTCTATTACTAATTTGCTCCTTGTAACCTATTATTTGACCCTAGAAGATGAGTGGCAGGGATGAGATAGCACAATCAAGGGAGGGATTCATAATATTGAAAGATGTTTGGCACTTTGAAATGGGGGCAATAGGATGAAACTTCCATCACGCCTAGCTCTCCAGAGGAAAAAAATCATAGCTGGTGGATATTTATCATGTTATGCACATGTATAGTCGAATGTACAGTTGTGGGATTTTTCCATGGGGTTTAATCCTACGTAACTATTAATTAGAAATCTAAAGACGTCTTCATCAAACTGGCTCGACTCTAGCTATTCTGATTTTCCATACTATACAGTGCAGTGTGAAATAACCTAAAGGTGAACTCTTAGGGCAGTGGTGGCAAACCTTCGGCACTCTAGATGTTTTGGACCACAATTCCCACAATTCCAAGCGTATATTGCCAATGACAAAGGACTGTGGGAGTTGTGGTCCAAAACATATGGAGTGCCGAAGGTTTTCCATCACTGTCCTAGGGGCACCTGAAGACATAATATGAAAATCAATCTTATAGTCTTTGCAGAAGTTGGTGGCATAGTCCAAATGTAAGTATCAGTGTCAGTGGAGAAAGGTGGCATGGACTCCAATAAGCTATGTGTTTGTGGTTTGTCCATGATGTCAGCAGTTCAGGATAATCGGTCTCATAACTGGTCTCATGAATTAGAGGCATATAGCATTTTAAACATGCTACATGAAAATAACAAATTAAATATGATTATTTATTCATTAGGGTATGCTTGGAAACCATTAACCAACTTTTACAAATATATAAACATTGAACTATTGATTGAAATGGTAGAGAGTGCTTATTGACATTGCAAAACTCCTCTCCACTTCAATGTACATAACTAAATTCTCATCTCAATCTCTCTTAACTTTCTTTAGTTACAAGTATTTATGTCTTTAACAGAGCAGGAAAAATTATACTTAATACTTCTCAGCATCTGCTGGGCACGCAGATTGAATAAATACTAAATACATTGTCAAGTTTTTGATCATCACTGCAGGATATTCTCAATCAAATTAACAAGTTTTAGCACAACAAGCAATAAACTGCTTAACACTGAGCCCTGGTGAATTAAATACCAGAAAAGCATTGGACAAAAGTCAACGTTGTGCTGACACATTTATTTCTTAGTAAATGAAGACTGTTTAGTTTTAATGCATTTGTGGTTAGCTATAGTTTGAAAAGATCAATGTAAATTCATTTCCAGGTAGTAAATAATGCTTTAATGAGGCTTCAGGAGGTTTTCTTTCACACCTTAAAGCTCCTTACCTTTAAAAACACTCAAAGGTGAAACTATTGTATCCCCACCCTGTGGCATTCGCTGATAGACAAATAATTCTGTCTCACCTTTTATAGGCTCTGCTTGATGTGTGTTTGATTGATGGTTGTGCATTTGAGTTTAACAGCTACAGTACTTAATCATGCATCTAGGGCACACTATGCTACTGTTCTGCACCTTTTAAAGCTTGATTCACACCCACATTGGGGAAATTAAATATACTGTACTGCTGTAGCTTTGCTTCACAGAATGTCATGCAGAAAACATATAATAGCCCAGCCCAGCTTTCTGTATTTGTTACGGTGCCTTTCAGATTTGAGATGAACCCTCTCTGACTTGATTAGCAACAGAAGGATGCAGTCGCACAGAAAGTTCTCTTGTGCTAGATCAGTGATGGTGAACCTCTTAGAGAACAAATACGAAAACTGTGATTCAAAACCCACTAATTTTTCACAAAGTGTGAATGCAGTAATTTAAACGGAATACAGGTAGCTGTGAAGGGGTGATGTCGGGTGCCCATAGAAAGGGCTCTGAGTGCCACCTTTGACACCTGTGCCATAGGTTCGCCAACACTGTGCTAGATCATGAAACTGTTCATGGGAGCTACTCATCAGCTTCTTTATGGCTCATTTGTATGGTGTGTGTGTGTGTGTGTGTGTGTGTGTGCTCGCGTGTGTGTGTGTGTGTGTGTGCGCACAGTAGTGAAGTCTTCCAAAAGAAAGTGCAGACAATAGTCGGAGTCCTCTCATATTCTGAAGTGGGATGAGAAGGGGTGCAGTGCTGCTGCTGTAGTTATTGCCACCTCCAAACCTTAGTGGAGACCAAGTACAGTTACCCCCTATTTATTGTGAGGGTTAAGGACCCGAGCTGACCTGCAATAATGGGAAACCTGCATTATGTGGATGCTGGGTTGGGTCTGGCACGGGAGGCCTGTTTGGGGCCTCCTACACTTACCTTAGGCCTGGTGCTGCCCGGAACAGGCCTCCGACAGGCTTTCCAGGCCTGTAGGAGGCCCCAGAAGTGGTTTCCAGCAATCCGGAAGGCACTTCCAGTTCATCAGAAACTACTTCTAGGGCCTCCAACAGGCCTGGGAAGCCCGTGGGAGGCCCGCTTGGGGCAGCGCCAGGCTTTGGATAAGTGCAGGAGGCACCAAACAGGCCTCAGGAGCCCTTGCCTTAATATACTGTGGTCCCACAATATATCGGGACCACAGTAGATGAACCGCAATATAGCAGGAGACAACTGTAGCGCTATCTGTACACAGGGCCGGCGCTAGGGTTTTTTGCACCCTAGGCGAAGGGTGGGGGCGGGGGTGGGGGGCCGGCAGGGGGACCGGGCAGGGCTGGGTGGGGGGCAGGTGGGGGGCGGCGGCGGCAGCAGCGAGCCGGCGCGGACGGATGGCGGTGGCCGGTGCCCCCTGTCCACTTTGGCGCCGTAGGCAACTGCCTAGTTCGCCTTAATGGACGCGCCGGCCCTGTCTGCACAAAATGTCTAGACTGCTCTCCACAGAGCTTGCCAGGTCAGGGGCTCTAAACTTTAAAACCTCTGATTCTGAGGGATCCTTCATCGGAACTAGACAATATGAAGAAGAAACATTTTGACTTTGGCTGCTTTTGAACAGCTGCACTACATATCTTAAAAGTAATAACTAGCCGCTGCAGTTGAGTAGTTCTTCCCAACCCATCAGTTGAAGACCAACTCTTTAAACTAAGGCGGTGTGGGGACCATTGTTGAATTATAGCCTCTTTCTATCCATGCAGTGGCTTGCAAGGTTCTGTGGCTGACTAATAGGACTACCGGAAAACATGGGTGATTGCTCATGCGGGTGATGAAAAGTTAGACATTAAATGAAGCCCTTAATGAACTTACCCAGGAGGCAAAGGAAAACATTAACACTAACAATAAATTCTACTGTTTTGTTACAACAACATTAATTGGGCTCCCATTAATGTAAGAAATTCTTGTTTCTTACTCATTTCTCTTCCGAGCTGTGTGAAGTGTGAAGTTTGCCAGCCATGTCAGTCAACCAGTCTCGCAATTACCACATAGAATGGTTCCCCAAGTCACCACAAGCTCTTGGTTTATTGCTCCATAAAAGCCCGTACTAGCTGAGAGATATATTGAACTAGCAACACAGGATTTCCAGAAGCAACACAGGATTTCCAGTTTAAAGACAATTATTTGCATTCTCTCCATTTTATGGCTCTTGGGATTGCATCACAAAAATCTCCATGGGCTGAACATAATGCTTGCTTGCTTCTTTCCTTTCTTCGTTCCCATTAGATTTATTAGATTTTATGAAAGATAACAAGATATATTGAATTGAAGAAAAACAACCTGCGACTAAGCAACCAACCAAAGACAAGCTGCTCCTGGGTGTTTGGTAGAGCTCAGAAACATTAATATTTTTAAAACAGAATTTCATGTCAGCCTGGACTCAGGATACTAGGTGGTTCATTCTAGGTTAATTGCTGCTGATTCAAATGGATAGAAGGGATTCGGCTAAGACTAAGATTAGTCCCAGGATGATGCATTGGCCAGACCTCCTGCATTTATCCTTACTATCCCAAGGGATTGCTAAAAATAACAATAATCTGTGGCAGGCCAATGGCATCAATTATAACATCCTTGAAGGCCTTACCCTGCATACACTCAAGTCAGGCAAGAGGTGGCAATGGATTGGTTTGTACATGTATCTGAATTCAACCAAGATGATCATATTACATGCTCTGATAATCCCAGGATCATGATAGCTATGCATCTGAAATTTTGCATTGATATGAGGGAGACTCCATGGCTCCATATTGCTTGGTTCCTAAGCCCATATATTTATTAATTTAAAATCAAGAAAATATCTAAGCATGGCTGAAGCATCCAGTGCCACTTGCAATCCAAAACCATTCCATAGTTTGCATACAGAGGTGTATCAGACTATGAACTGGGCAGTTCTGGACCTGCATGGTTTGTCAAGTGCGTGAGAGAGGGACTGAAGAGTTTTCTATGCAGCTTCCCTACAGATGGGCAACAACCAAACTATCAACCCGATAAACTGACAAATCAGGTTGGCTTATGATTTGATTTGCAACACAGTTCAGGGATCCTGTTTTGCTGAAGTAAAACATGTCACTGAACTTTTAGAAACGAAATTAAAAAATACTGTCACCCCCCAACATTCTATAGCAGCACCCAAACTCATTGTGTTACGTTTGAAATGCAAAATCATCAACTCTTTATTACCAGGACAGAAAAATGAACATGTTACAGGTTACTAGTAATGTGTTGCTTCCAACACATCTGCTCTTGGATACATAAGGTAACAATACAGCTGTCAGAAGAAACAACGAGCTGAGTAGCAACCACACTCAGCAACCACAAGATGCATTTGGGGAATTGGT
Organism: Phrynocephalus versicolor; assembly: GCA_023846285.1. Classification (NCBI taxonomy): domain Eukaryota; kingdom Metazoa; phylum Chordata; class Lepidosauria; order Squamata; family Agamidae; genus Phrynocephalus; species Phrynocephalus versicolor. The sequence continues at coordinate 3,559,089 of JAHTLZ010000021.1, forward strand.
GTTGTCAGGTTTTGATATTAGTTCTCTATGGGATAACTACAGTAATTAATAGATGATAACGAGGAGGATCCTTATGAAATTAATAATATTGCTACTTATGACACATGGCAAATGTACGCAATGAGTTTTAAAGCTCAACTAGAATTTGAAACCTGACATCTGCTCCTGGTAGCCAAAGGCACAGTCAGTATTGTTGTTGAACTTGATCAGTCATGTTGAGTAAACCAACATTATTTTCTTGAATAATAGCATTCATTGTTATTCTTTATCTATGAATTACACATCATGCATGTTACAGGGCAGACTTTACGATGTTGTTTTAGTCTTCAGGCAGTATATCAATTGACCTGGAAGGACAACAACTCAGATTGAAAGGTCCCCTGGACCATGGTTTGTGGACATATGAAATGTCTTACATTTCCCTATGTCAGGCATGTCCAAACTCCGGCCCTCCAGATGTTTTGGACCACAACTCCCACAGTCCTTTGTCGTTGGCAAGCTAAGTTTAGAATTCTGGGAGTTGTGGTCCAAAACATCTGGAGGGCCAAAGTTTGGACATGCCTGCCCTATGTACTGCCTGCTTCTGAAGCTGGCTGCATCACATTTTATTGTCATGATTAATGGCTGTGCAGAGACCCATATTCAACTTTCTCCATAGATTTCTCTCACCAGTGCATGTGCATGTTTAAAAAACAATCTAATCTAATGGTTATAACCAAATGTTGTCTTTGTGAAACTTGGTTCATAGTATAATGCAGTTAACAATTGTGTGAATGGTAAACTGTGGGTATGAAGGCTCTAATGGGGATTGGGACTATCAGAAGGAAGGAGATAATGTTTTATTTCATTTAGTTCTTTTGAGAATAGAGTCTCTGAGCCTTCCAATTGCATGGGGGGGTGGAGGGAGGCTTGTTTGTTCCTGCATGCAAAGAGTAGGTAGCAGCAAGACCCTAAATCTTGGTCATCCCACAATAGTATTTGATTTTTAAAATGTCAAACACATTAGGAAATCAGTTTTCCGGATTGCCTGGAGATCCATGATGCATAGAGGAGACTCTCCGTGTGTCACAAAACCATTGCCCATATAAGGAGAGCAATGGCTATGCTGGAGGTGAGGCTTGTAGCTTGGTCACTGCCCATCTCTAGTGAGGCTGCAGAGAAGACTGTTCTGTCCCTAGCATGATGCTCCATGTCCCCACTAGTTTAGCCACTGATGATGCAGTCAGATTTATTCAGCCCTAAAACCCCTGCGCTCTTTCTGACTAGAGCACTCTGGCAGAATTGAGGATGCCTCGCCAAATACTAAAACTTATTATTTTGTACTAGTACAGAGCCATGAGTAAAGGGCTATCAAACTGCTGTAAGTATGCAGTGTAGCTATGATTAGTTCTGTTCCTATTAGTTCATCTGTTATCTCACATGATGCACTTAACGCTTGCTGTGCTATAATTATCCACCCGCAAAAATGGAATAGTACAATTCTGCTAATTCATAAAGAGGTAGAGAGAAGATGAAGATTAATGTGAAAGGCAGGGCATGAGCATATAGAAATAATGGGGTCCTGCTAAGTGCCAAAGACTTTTGAAGTGGGCACATGCCCCCATTAGTCTCTGTTGATGGGAAAAAATGTCCTAAAATTGGCAGCATGTATGCGAAATCTATGCAGTCCCCAAACAACAGATACTTAGGGTGCTGATCACATAATGTGAAATAGTCACAGATAGATATAGTTGAAAGAGAAGGCCTCTTCACTAAATACAAAGGCAGCAAAGAAGGAGGAAGAGAGAGAGAAAGAGAGAGACATGGAAAGTCCATGAAAAATTAATATGTTAGCCATTAAAGGACACCATTTATTTCTAATACTAATATAACAAGGATGTCTAAGTACAACAGCATGTGATGATTTGCCCTTCTTAATGGTTCTGTCATAAATCTCTTTGATTATGATTAGTGAAATTCTGTACTTTCCTTGCTAGTTCTGTGCCAAATTATTGGTACAATGGCAGAGTGGAAATTTCAAATAGTGAGGTGTGATCAAATGTAATTCATTGAAGAAATGTGGAGCTTCCTCTTGATTCTCCTGTAGAAAAACAGAAGCAACATAGCCTAATAGTGTATGAAATAATTTAATTTTTTTTAAAAAGATACAGACACACTTGTAATTATGTGGGAAGGATCATACAAATAATCAGTTTTTCGAAATATGATATGGAGAATATGACTTAAAACTTTCAGTAAAAGTATTTCCTAGAGGACAGCATGTGCATGAGTTACACACACTCTCTCTCACACACAGGAATTACTGTAGTTTAAGTCCTCAGGGCATAGTTTTCCTAACTGACACAATATATGCAGTCATTTCAAGTGCCTTGCCTAAAACTAGCAAAGCATTGCTGCCTGTAGATTAATTACACAGAATCTATGCTCACACCTCTTATTTGTTACATAGGAACCCCATGGAATTTTAGCCATTTTTTAACAGGGGGGGGGGAAGGAACCATCCCCACTTTTAATTTCCTCATAGTGAACAATGGGGCACTTGAAAGAGAAACAAGAGGGTCCTAAATGAAATGTAGCTTGGATGTTCTCCAGAAGAAGAAGAAGAAGAAGAAGAAGAAGAAGAAGAAGAAGAAGAAATCTAAAAGACAAGACTTACTAAAAAGGCAATAAAGCTGAAACATTGAAGGCAGTAGAGAAAGAGGCAGACTTAATATGAGAAAGGTTTACTCAATGGTCAAGTTCATGCGACATAGCTTTATGTTACTGTATTTCAGCTACTGCGTCTGTTTAGACTAATTAAGTAAAATGAGTTACCAAAGGCTGCATTAGTTATTATATTTCATCAAATGGCTTAGGCTGTGTCTCCAGTGGGAGGAGTTCCATTACGAGGGAGATACTGGTTGTCCGAGTCTGGCACAAAGCATTGTGGGTCAGTTTTGACCATAATAAACATCTTGTTGACCTGTGGGGTCATCAGCACTTGTCCAAAAGAAGTGGTCGCCTTTGAGTCTTTTGCTTCCCTGTTTGCAAGATCCAGTTGGCAACAGTTCAGAGCAATTTGTTTTAGCCTAACAAATCTTTTGGACAGGGTGACCCTGAGTAACCGGGAGAGACAAAAGCAATCCCTTTTCATGCACAGGAACTTCTTAAGTACTGTGAACTTAGCTCCCTCTGTTTAGCGTTACTGATCCGTTAGTCTAAACATGGTACAAGGCGGCTTGATGGGAATCATTTCCAGTAAGAGAGGATGTTTCCTCAGCAGTTCTCAAGTTGGCTCTGACTCAGGCGTTCTCAGGGGACCCTATTTAACTGATCATTAGGGAGACAGCAAAAAAGGCATTGAGGAATTTCATAACAAAGACGAGTATCCTATAAAAGACCTCCTGAGAATGCTCCTGGCCATGGACTCTTGCCACGCTTGAGAGATTTTATTAATGCTGCTGAAAAAGTAGTACTGTAGCCAATCTATTATTCGTGGAGAATTTTAAAGATGCTGTATTGTACTTGTTCCAGCAATATGATGAACTGCTGTGCTTGTAAAAAGCTGTGTTCAAACAAACCATAATGAAATGTTTAGAGCCGATTAACACCCTTGATTGGGACTTGCTAATCGATGCAGAAAGGGTTGGAAGCTGCTAAATGGCTGACACTCAGAAATATCCTGATTTTTCCAGAGACATGTCTCTCATGGGCCACTGTGCCAAGCAACTGTTTAAGCAGCATGGAAACCACAACACTGGAAAGACCCTAATAGGATGACTCTACCAACCCTCTGCTCATTGGTTTTATAGCTTGCTATATGTTTCTACCTACTATAGCAAAATCTTGCCTGCAATTAATACAACCTGACAACTGACTGATTTCCTGCATTGACCGGATCGTCATATTCTCTTTGAAGTGCCTCTGTGACATAAACTATCTACTTCATTAAACAGTTTAGCTGGGATCTGGTGGGATATTTCTGAATGCTTAGCTCATGTTGTGTGAGCAGCCACACTGTTCGTCAGAGATAGTATCTGTTGCATAACTCTTGGTGCACCAGGTTGTACAGTCACAAACCAGTTATGCATAGATAGCTTGCTATGTAGGGTGGCCACACAAAACTAGCAGCACAAACACATAGAAATCCGGAACAGAAAACTGCCCACCCTATGCAAGATCAGAGTTTCTCCTTTTCTCCTTTTTTCAATATTTATTTAAAATATTCATATGCCGCTTTTCTCCTAAAGGACCTAGATGTGGATTCCCTTAGGATGGTTGTGCAGGCGTTGGTGATCTCAAGGATAGACTACTGCAACGCCCTTTACACGGCGCTTCCCTTGACCCTTATTCGGCATCTGCAGCGGGTGCAGAATGCGGCGGCCAGGCTGGTGGTTGGTGCGGGAAGGTATGAAAACATCACCCCCATCCTGGCTTGCCTGCATTGGCTGCCCATTGCATACTGAATAAGGTTCAAGGTAATGGTTTTGGTTTACAAAACCATCCATGGCCTGCAACCTGTCTATCTGACAGAACAGATCTCTCAGAGGGCAACTTCATCTAGACCAACCAGAGCAGTGTTTTTCAACCACTGTTCCGCGGCACACCAGAGCTTCACTTTCCCTCTTCCTTCAGGTGGCCACACCTAGAGAGGCCTGAAGGGTATCTACCCGGAATCGGGCATTCTCGGTGGCCGCCCCGACACACTGGAATAAACTGCTGGTGAAGATCAGGCTGTTGGATTCACTGCCGGCATTTAGAAGGACATTGAAAACCTTACTCTTTAGGGAATGTTTTGGGTAGTCTTTGAGCACCCAGTGGCCTGTTATTAGTTTGTATGTCTCCTGGCTCCTGATCTGCCTTGCTGGAGTTTGATCGTGTAGTTTGGTTGTTGATGCATTATGCATATTGTTATTTTTTTATTTGTTCTTTTCTATGTTATTATCACAACCATTATGTTTTTATTATTGTCTTTGATCTGCTATGTATGGTGTTTGTATGTTTGACCAAGTTGTCTTTGCAACGTTGTACACCGCCCAGAGTTTCTTCGGGAAAATTGGGTGGTTAACAAATACAAGAATAAATAAATAAATAAATAAATAAATAAATAAATAAATAAATAAATAAATAAATAAAATACATTATTAAAAGAAACTTGGCTAAAAGTGAAATAATTAATTATTACAATATTTCAAAAACATTAAACATTACCCCCTCTTTCAGTTAAAACAAATAACCCTTCGGTGCCAACATTATTATTTTTCTTTTTTTAGACTCCACATGAAAAGGAATTTCTTTTTTAAAAAAACAAAAACAAAAACAAGACAGTTTGGGCTGAACGTTTTAATGTATCTATTTTTTTATTCTGATTCACATCAGGGCCACATGCACTAACTTGAAGAACAAAGGGATCATAAAACTGTGGGCAGTACATTCAAGGTAATGTGGGGCCTAGGCCGCATGGTTGGGATAGAGTTTTATTTTATAGTCGACATGTGCCTGTATACAGTATGTTTCATAAGAATGCAAATAGCTGCTTCAGAATAGCTCTGGAACATTTTAACCTGAAATGGTAAAACATGTTACCTCCCTTCCATCCCTAATCCCTTCCCTGCCATACCTGCTATTTTGCAGATGTTTAAAGAGTAGAGATGGGCACGACTCAGAAAAATTTTTCGTTTTCATTTTCGTTTTCGGCTAGGGGTCCGTTTCGTTTCGTTTCTGTTTTCGTGAGCTAATTTTCAAAATTTTTCGTTTTCGTTTCGTTACGTAACGAAAATGAAAACCGAAAACAAAAACAATTTTTTTTCATTTCTCCCCATTTAGCTCCATTGAGTGCTTTTCCAGTAACAAAAAATGAAAACTGGCTCAAAATTAGTCATTTCGTTTCCGTTTTCAGTCCATTTTTGAACCGTTTTTCATTTTTCGTTTCGTTTTGTAACGAAAACGAAAAACGAAAACGAAAATGAAAATTGCACTAAGTCATGCCCATCTCTATTAAAGAGAGTAGACATGTATTCATGCATCACTATCATCATGTCCTGAAAGCAATTTAGACTGCAATGTTTTGCTTTGTGAGCCCCTCTCTATTCACAGTGGGACTGACTTCTGCTTAAACATGCATAGGGTTGTGCTTGTGATATGCGATCCATTCCTAACCCTTGTGCTGGTAGCTATAACCTCTTAATCCATGGTACTACTATCTTCATTTGTGAAATATGACAGAGCCTACTTCTGCCACCTTTGGAAATGTACTTTGATTTTTAATGGTTGTGTTGTGTTGAAAGCATTGCACATATAACAGTAATAGTGCATGTGGTTTACAGCTTCCTGAAGGGTTTTCCATCACATGACTAGTGGCTTGGTCATACATTAATTGTGCAATGCATAATACATCAAAAAGATGACAACTGCTTGTGCAATTCCTGTTATGTGTCCATTTGTTAATTTACCTTTAAATACGTCCTTAAACAACTTTTTCTCTTCATCTTTGTAAATTGGCAACATACATTCAGATTTGTTTCAATTTACCTTTAATCCTGTCCCTTCCTCAAATGCCTTTAAATGTTTTTTGTAATTTATAGATATTTATCATTGGGATTTTAATTGTTAATAGCAAACTAACAAACAGCACTAAGTATTCGGGGATAAAAATAGCATGGGATTTACAAGATATGTCTGAAATAAATATAGAGAAAGTAAAGACAGAGATTACTGAACAAATAAAAGAATATCAGAAATTAAAGATTTCCTGGTTTGGAAAGATCTCTATATGTAAAATGAAAGTTATCCCCAAATTGATTTTTTAATTTTGGATGTTACCTTTAAAATGAGATGAAAGAGACTTAAAAGATATACAGGGGAAAATAAATATGCTTTGTAATGATAATAAAAAAGGTAGGATAAATAAGAATCTATGATATGTATCACAAAAAGAGGGTGGTTTAGGCTTACATAATATAAAGCTATATTATACAGCCAATCAGCTAAGATATATTCCAGATATAATAATAGGAAATGATAACCTAATTTGGAGAGACCTAGAAATTACACAAAAGGAGAATATATATTTTCAAGGAAGACATTAAAGCCCAGATGAGAAAGATAAATAATCCATTTTTTGAAAAACATGATGGATTATTGGAAGAATTTTAGGGAGATTCTAAGTCCATTGGTTTCACCACTGATTTGAGTAACAGAAATTAAGGGTTTCCCAGAAAATTTAAAAGGCAAGTTAAATAAGGTATTGCAAGATTTTAAAAAGCCGCCGCCCCATCGCCCCTGCCACCATCGCAATCGCCGACGACCCCACACTGACGCTGTCACCAACCCCCCACCTGCCATTGTGACTTTTCACCCGCACGTGCACAGACGCACACACACCATGTCGACCTCAGGAGGCCTACAAAAGCAGCAGGTAGGGATAAACTATTGGTATATGTATTTCAAAAAGGTAAAGGGTATACACCTGGAGATCACTCAATATATTTCTGGAAGGAAATGGGCTGGTCAATACCTTAAGAGTTGTAACTTTGTTAAGTCCCGTGTGGGAGTGGGTGGGTTTCACGGAGTAGGTTTTTGTTATATCTGTTTGAGTTTTGTTTAATCCTTTCCTTCATTGTATAATGTTTTATGTTTTGTATTGTAGTTTTATAATTTTTAATAAATTTAAAAAATAAATTAAAAATGTTGTGTGTCCAATTCTCTCCCCCCCCCCAATTGGGTGCTTTTTCTAGTTGTGCATCCTCCGTGAAAACCACAGACATTTGGCACAAGTTCCGTGGGCAAGTTGGGACTTTAAGAATCAAGGTTTTGCCTTTTACATTGCTTAAGTGCATACTGAGTGCAGATAAGCCTGCCATTTCCAGCTAGACCACACTCTACGTACGTGCAGGTAATTCTGGTGACCACAGCAATGTGGAGTGTGAGCAAATGTGTAATAATGGAAAAATGAGTGGGTGCCTGAGTGTGCTCTTGCACTGTAGTCCGATAGAATTTAATGCTGAGATAACAGCGAGGACTGGAGCACAATGGCATTCGATCTCCTCAACCATGAGAGTAAAAACTGGGTTAGGATGGGGAGGGGTATGCATTACTCCTAATATCCTTGAAAGAACAGGCTATTTGCACATTTCATCTCCATACTGTGTTGTACCCTGTGTTCGATATTTGTTTTTATTTATTGCCATTGTTAACCACCCGGAGTTCCTCTGGGAAGCCAGGCAATAAATAAATAAATAAATAAATAAATAAATAAATAAATAAATAAATAAATAAATAAATACTGGAGCTGTGACAAGGCTGGCTTCATTACTGCAGGGGGGAAAAAACAATATTAGGTGAGTAAGTAGGCTAATCAGATTAGCCTACTTACTCCCTAACCCTGGAAAACTTAGAACTGACCATGCAAAGTTCTGAGAGGGAGTCTCTGGAGACGGGCGTCAGACCTTCTGCATCTGCGCACCTCTCTACTCCCCACCATACAGATTTAGCTCCCACATGTGGGAACACCTGCACTCAGGGATAGGGAGAATCTATACATGCGGATGCTTAGAAGAAGCATTCATTTACTGAACAAGAAGACAGGATGCTTCAAATAGGAGGGGGCCGAATAACTCCACAGCTGCGGCTGATTTGCCCAGATAATTTGCCAACTCACTTGTTTTATTTAGCAAGACAAGGTTTCAGAAACCTTTGATGAGTTTCAACATATTCTTTTGAACTTCGGGTAGCAGACTCAGTCTGTGCTCTATGTTGGAAAGGGTTGAGGGAGAGTGATGACAAGAGCATGCTTGAAACATGGGACATATGTGCTCAGGGGCTTGAGGAAATAAATACTTCATGCTACAGAGATTATAATGCACTGAGAGAAATTGTTGGTTGCTTCCAGGTCTTTTATATGGTAAAAAAGAGGAAGATATCCACACATGGCTTAGAAATAAACACCCCTCATTTCTTGCCTTCTAATCATAAGAGAGGAAGATGATGCCCAACCCCGGCTTTCCATGAGTGAACATGCTACCCTTGTCTCACGTGGCGGGCCTGGGAGAGCAGATAAAATAATCTGTTTCAGCACCTGGCGTGAGCAGCCTGCTACCAAGCCAGAAGGCCAGCACTGAACAACACTTTCAGGTAACCATCTCCTAGAAGACAAACAAGTGGAGGCAACAGTTGTATAACTAGAAACAGGCAAAATTACAAGAAGCAGATGGCTGTGTTAAAAAGTTCTGTGGAAGGCAACTGTGATTTGCAATGATAACAAATTAGTGCAAGCACAAAAACCTCATACAATAAACCTAAAGAAGGCTCTATCAGAATGTAAAAGAGTAAAATCTGGATACATTTACAGTACAAACGTAAAAGCAAAGGCTTTCGACAACTGTGGAAGCTACCTAGTTTTAATTGTTGTCTTCAATGTCAGCAGCACTTCATATGTAGCTGCTGTGGTATTCTGGATCTCCAGAAAACTCTCACTGACTTAACGGGTCAAGAAATAATAATTGAAATATTAAGCCCTTTGTACTTCAGAATCTTCACTCTAGTCATCCCTCTCAGAGAGGAGCTTGGTCATGTCATAGCAGTGGCTGCTGCCTGCTCATTTGGGGGGGGGGAATCATATGCACTGAGTACCTTTTGTTGTCCTGGAAAAAGAAGGGTAGCACTGATATGGCACAGGTGTGTCATAAGGTGTTGTGTACTTGCTGATGGTGATAGTGGTGGTTTGAAAGCCATTTAAGAAACTGCTGAATAGAATCTCTGGAGCACTTGATATCCAAGTCATAACAGTTTGTTCTGGCAACATAACAGTTGTTCTGGCAAACTGCTTTTTGCCATTTGCTTACATGACATAAAAAGTATATAAAAATAGATAAACTGGGAATTAATTGTAGTAGTTATGAAAGTGTTGTTAGCAAATTTGTTTGTTTATGCTAAAGTAATTTAAAGTAACTTGGCTAGACTTGGAACAGGTACAGTTTGGGGAAATGGACCATTTATTTCAGGCATCAGGCTATCTTGGGCTACCCCTAAGGTAGCAACACAGTGAACATCAAACTGTTCTGCCCTTTGGAGGTACTGATTAGAGACGGGCATGAAATGAATTTTTTTTGTTTCATTATTCATTAGTTGTTTCATTAGGGAACAAAACGAATAACAAAGGGACCCATCAAAGAAAAATGAAATGAAACAAATGGAAATTTCCATTTCGTTCACTTCATTTTTCATTTTCCCATAGGAATGCATCAAAGCAATGCATTCCTATGGGGAAAAGCTGGCGGATTCCCCCCCCCCACACACACATGCCCCATCAGCGCCAGGAAAGGCTGGGCTTTTATTCTTGCTAAAGCCACCACCAATCAGTTGGAGCTTGGGTTTCGGCAGGGGGAGGAATTTTAAAAGCCTGCTTACCCGGCACCCACCTGTTATCAGCTGGACCCCTTTAAAAATGGCCCAATCGCCATCAGGGGTTCTTCCCCAGTGCCAACTGAGCCATTTTTAAAAGGGTCCAGCTGATGACAGGTCAGCAGCAATCATCTGAAAATGGTTGGGACGCCAGTTCAGAGCTCCCCCGCTGGTGTCCCGATCATTTTCAGTTGTCTCCTGCCGACCTGTCATCGGCTGGTGAGGAACAAAACATTTCGTTACTGTTTCATTTTGTACTAATTTTTATGCAAAAATTTGTATGAAACGGAATGAAATCAAATGCGGGTGGGACGAAACGGAATGAAATGAAACACTGTTTTTCTGTTTCACGCCATTCTCTAGTACTGATATGTAATCCAATTATATTTATGCAGAAATAAATCCCACTCCCAGACAGAGGTACAGCTATGGTTTGGAGCACCTGGGGACAAAGTCAGTTTTTGTGCCCTCTCCTGCCCCCCCATGTCTCAGTTACCCAGCAGAGGGGTGCAGATCCTGGGGGAACAGTGGGGAGGGTGAAGATGTGTCTCTCCTTCTCATGCCCTCTTTGGGGGTCTCCCTTCCAGACAACATTGTCCTGTGCAAACTTCACAGCACATGGATAGCAGAGGCAAGGAAAAAGTACCACCACAAGGAAGCCCATAAAAAGGGGGGAGGGAATAGACAATGGTACTCCACCCATCTTGTCACTACACCATTGTTCAACAATTAAGTAAAAGTTCCAAAGATGCTATGTGCTATCAAATAACTTCTGACATGTGGTGACTATAAGTGACATCAAATAACTTCTGACATGTGGTGGCTTCCAGAATGTCCTAGTATTAACAGCTCTTCTGGGATCTTGCAAATCAACAACACCTTGTGTCTTCCTAGCAATACAGTATTAACTTTTTCAGAACGTTCTTCTCGGTTTTTGCAAACTAACAGCAGTGGTTTCTCTATTTAGTGAACCCATTCCATTACGTAACAGAAACGAAAAACGGAAATGAAAACGAAAATTTTGCCGAGTCGTGCCCATGTCTAATACAGATAGAATTAGGCTTGTATATATGGAACCTTATAAGGTGGAAAGTCCTCTTTCCGGGAAGGAAAAGAGGAGGAGTTTTTCCTGAGATCTCAACTTGGAGGGAGGAGGACTAAGAGGTAATAAAAAGTGACAGTTGGAGGATGGGGGGGGGAGTCAGAAGCAGCCTGTGGGAGGGGGTTGAGATCAGGGACTCACTGTCCCTCCTTCCTTCCCAGGGAGCTCTTCTTGGTAATTGTGGTGCAGAAACGGAGCTCTGGACTCCCTGTATTTTTCCTTCCATGCAATTTTTGGAGGAGGAGGGGCTAGGAATATATTTTCCTTAGTCAGCCCACTTGCTGGGATGTTGAGATGGGAAGAGGAAGAACATGTGGGGGATGGTCTTTCTGCCCTTGGGAAATTAGAGAATAGCCTGGAATACCACTCCACACCCCAGAATTGCCCTCTTTCTTTTCTCGTTGGAAAATAAACAACCTTGTGTGTGTGTGTGTGTGTGTGTGAAGAGAGAGGGGGGATGAAATAGCTGGGTCTGACCTCTGTAAGGGATGGGATGCAATGGATTCCCTTTGAAGATTCCCCAGCAGCCCAGCCCAGCCTCACCTCTCTCCCACTGGGACGCAACTGCTATGCCCCTGTTCCTCTGCCTGGGAGCTGCTCCATTGGCGCAGGAGCACCCGAGGTGCTGCCAGGGAAGCCTCTGGTGCCAGGAGAGCGCATTGCTTCCTCCTGCTGCTCCCCCTCCAGGCGCCCCCCAGGTAGCTGCGCGCTCTGGGGTAAATGCCCTCGTCCACCCCTCCCTAGTTACGCCAGTGCTCCCAGATAGCTTTGTACAAACAGGAATGCAGTTTGAGAACATTTCAAATTTGAATTATAAATCTCCCCACATTTCTGATATTTCAGAGTAATGACATAATTGATTCCTCAGATAAAAATCTTTTTAAAATACATAAAAAAATAATTCCTTGCTTTGAAGAGTAAACCAAGGACTCCATATCTTCAGGTTCAAAGGCAGCCTGAATCTTTTTATTTGCATTTTGTAGGCAACAAGTACATTTCCATTGGTACCATAGAATTTATTGTCATTATTTGTGAGAACTGACTTGCAGTGATCTTTATAGGGCTTTCAAGGTAACTGAGATATTTAAGGAGTGCCTCTATCTACTACAACGCACTGGGCACCCCACCATAGGATAGTGCCCCACAAGAAAAAAAAAAGAATGGAAGGAAAAAGGAATGATAAGTGTATGGGGTGGGGAGAGAATCATTACAGAACAAAGATTTGGGGGGAGAGGCAGATTTTACTTTTCTTCTTTCCAGAAGAGATTATATGCCAAGTCATTCTGCTGTCCACCACTGTTTTAATTTTTTAATTGCTGTTTATATAAATGAAGCCACCATGGGGAAAACCATAATATAATAATATAATTAGTATATTAATAATATTAACATTAATATTATTAATGCACACACACACACGCACACACACACATGAGAGAGAGAGAGAGAGAGAGAGAGAGAGAGAGAGAGAGAGAGAGAGGGGTCTATGACTGTATAAATTTGAATAGCTCAGTTCTAGTTGTCAACATGCACTGTTTTTTGGAATATAGTGCCATCACATATTTAAAACAGCCGACTGGAAAAAGACTTTGGAATATTAAAGTTATACTGCGAATGAGAGACAGACTTTGGCAAAGTTTTCCAGGACTGCTCCCCACCCTCGGCTGCCTTTTTGTTTTGAACAATAACAGATGGTTGCTTGAAATGATATAAATAGTAGTAGAGTAAAATGCTACTCAGATATTTTAACCTGTGCTTGTTTGTGGTTTCTACAAATCATGGCTGAAAGAATGAAGAAACACTTATAAAAATAATGTTCAGACTGAAGGGAGTTGATGGAGATTTTTTGTTTAATCTCTGACCTGATGTTATTATTGAATATTAGTTTATGTTTATGCTGATTTCCTGATTGTAAGTTGCCCAGAGTAGTGGCTACTAGATGGGAGGGTAAGTAAGTAAGTAAGTAAGTAAGTAAGTAAGTAAGTAAGTAAGTA
>JAHTLZ010000021.1:3586545-3613166 GCA_023846285.1 Phrynocephalus versicolor
GTAGTAGTAGTAGTAGTAGTAGTAGTAGTAGTAGTAGTAGTAGTAGTAGTAGTATTTGGACATAACTTTAGAGGACATGATGTTGGAAACATATTGGAATTGTTTCTCAGCACTGCAGCCTTAGCTTCTACTTTAGTCACAGCAATCTTACGAAATCGAAGTGGCAGATTGATCAGACAACATGCTGGGCACGCAGTGTATTAAAATGAATTTCATGTAAACTGTTAGGAGCAGCGGCTTTGATTTGTATCTTAGTATAGAATGTTTTCTTGGGTCCATGCCAGTGGTGCCTTGTTGTCTGATTTCACAGCGCTGTAATTGAATGTTAATTGCGTGATCATATTTTCAGCCAACACCAGCATGAGGCCCAATAAACTTTGAAGCCATTTAGCAAGAAATCTGAGAACTCTAAACAATTTATTTACAAAGACACAGATACATTTGAACATACTTCATGAGCTGCCTACCTTTCTACACTACAAGGGCAACATATAAATGCTCTTTAATGAAATCAATTGATACTGTCCTGTAGTTTCTTTATTTCACTGAATCTTTTCTTATTGAATAAATGCTGCTTTCCCCATTTGTTTGATTATGCAATAGGGCACATATCTAGGTCTAATTACTTGTTGTGTTCAATGCAATATTTGATTCTCAATCATGGTAAAGTATTTTAAAACATATTAACCATTTCCATTCACTCTTCCAGATACTGTGATTTTTGACATGAAAGGAAGTTTGAATGTATCACAAATAAGCAGAAGTAGCTTAGTGATATTGATACTGACTGCATTTTACTTTATTTCTTTTGTTTGTACAGTCCTTCCAGTTTGTTGATTTAGTAGCTATATGAAAGAATTTGATTCCTAACAAGTGTATTTGGAGGGTTTTTTTATTTGGGTCTGTGTAAATTTAAATTTGAATATGACTGTGGCATTCTTGCAACTACTTGGTTCTGCCATCTCTTGCTTCTCTTTCTTCCCTGTTCCCTCCATTATCTGCCACTTGGGACAACATGTGAAATGGTTTGACACTCCCTAATGTCACTCCTGCCATATGCCCCTGGCCATTTTTATCCCCTCTGCATGCTATAGGAATTCATAGAGTTACAGAAACAGAGCCGAATGTTCAACATCTTTCCCTGGTACTTTCTATTCTTTGAGGATACAGGAAATTCACTGCTACAGAGTCTCTGGTAGGTTGCCAACTACACCAGCATTAAACTTTCAATTAAAGAAATCAGCCACCTTTTGTGGCAATCTGTTCCATAGTTAATGCGCACATAAAAAGTCTTCCTAAAATTTGTCTTTGCGTGGATTTCAAATGATGGCACTGTAGCTGCCTATAAAAATGGTGGGTGATGTTTAACACATTGCAAATAATATGTAAAAATGACTTGTGGCGCTTCAGGGATGCAGATTCTGAAAACCATATGGCAAATCTAACCCAAAGCCAAATTCATAACTCATGTGATTTTGAACCCTCTGTGGGAGACAGTGACTCAACTCGGATTATGCAAATAGCATTACCTTAGAAGCTGATACTGGTTTGACAGATCTTCATGCCTAAGCAATTGAATTTGGAAATGAAGCTTCTGTTTACCTCCTGATGACCAGTCACAAAATGGAGCAACTTAATTTGCAAATCAGGAAAGGGAAAAAAAATCTCATGGTGGGCAATCAGACTTCTTTTATCCTTGAAGGAATTCCCATTTCTACCCTCACAGTTTAAAGTGGGATGGAATCAAACAGTTAACTAAGACATTTTCTTCATGCCCTCAAGGTCAGTTTACTTACTGACTTACAAACAGATCATTAGTGCAAGGAAGGAATTGACCCTGAAATGGTTAAATCTAGGAATGAGGCTTTTAAAAATTCCCTTCATACCACAATTCCCGGGCTTTGGTTCGAGATAACAATATTGTTTTCACCAAGCCACATAGGAAAAAAGAAGTGCTGTGATATTTAACAATGCCCAATCTGTCAAGGGTCAATAGTGCAGAAGAATAATTCTCAGTGGTCTATATAGCACTTCCATCATTGATCAACAAGTTCAACAGGTTAAAGATATCCATTTGTTCAGTGCTTATGTACCTTCTCTGTGTAGAAAGGAGCACCAGTGAAGCTTTTAAATTGATTTCTGCTTTGCCTAATGCTCGTTCTATGTACTATAATCTATTAAAACATGAAGGCTATTGACCATATGTTATTCATATTTGGGGAATTAAAATGACACAAAAATACAGATGTCAAGACTCAAAGACTATGCACTATGCAATCTGATACTTACAAGACCACCTTAAAAAGGCATTGCTCATCTAATTAAAAACATATTTTAAATGGAAGACTATAGGTGTTGCTTTTGTCTTTAGTCTCTTACATGAATAACAGGCAGTATGTCCAAGAATAAAAATAAAATAGTATAGCTTCAAAGGATATGTTTATGATCTGAAAGGCAACTGCATTTTTCTTGGAGTTCCCTTTTAATTATGGTCATTAAACATTGGTTAAGCTGATGAACCGACTGAGGCATGTTCTTATTTTTATGGGTGACACAATTTTTGATGGCAATGCAAGTATGTTGTTTTAATACATTGCAAAGTAATGCATCAGAATATCACCAGAAAATTAATAATATGGTGTGTTTTCTTAGTAAGAGTTCACAATTCATAGAGAATGCTTTCATCAGGTGGAAGAATCCAAACCACACCATCACATTCATTAGGCTATAAGACACAGCCTTGTACAAACTCTTTTTCGTTTTTCTGCCCCACTTTCCCCATAGTATTAAATTTTTTTGACCGTTCTTGGTTAATCAGCATTTAAAAGTTAAGTTACAACCTAAATGTACTAAAAGTAGCAGCCTCGTGGTGCAGGTACTGCAGCTATAATGTGCTTACAACCTGGGGTTCAAATCCAGGTAGCAGGCTCATGGTTGACTCAGCCTCCCATCCTTCCGAGGTTGATAAAATGAGTACCCAGCTTGCCTGGTGGGGGGGGGATGTGTAGCCTGCATAATTAAACTGTAAACCACCCAGAGAGTACTTTAAGTGCTATAGGGTGGTATTTAAGCAGAGCACTTTGCTTTGCTTTAAATTCAGCAAGGGGTCTTAGAAAAATGATAAATATTCAGTATCCTTTTATTTCAGATGACAGGGGACTAAAAGCTGTCCTTTCCTGAATCACTGGAGCAGCGTACACAGTTGTAGATGACCTTTGACCCTAATGAAGGAAGATGAAAAGTGTGCAAGATGAAATTTTAACCTTTTCATTTATCTTTGCAAAAAAGGATCAATTAGCTTTGTAAACAAAGGCTAGAACTCACTATTTGCTTATTCCTTGTTTGTGGAAATTGTTGCTTTTCTTATTTGCCACTTTGGAACTACAAATAAAATAAATGGGACAAGACAAGATAAACAAGAATAAAAATAAGAATAAGAATCTTGGATAGGCTGACATTAAGGGGATCTGGTGAGCAGAGGTTGAAAATGAAAGTTAATTAAAAGCTTCTAACTGGGAGCTACTAATATGTATATGAACCTTCCATTGAATGCATCATAGAGCTAAGTTCTGCCTTCAGAACAAAACAAACAGGCCTTGAAGTTGGCAAAATCGCAGACGATGCCAAATTAAGCCTTGCATCATCTGGATGGTGAGAAAAGCATTAGGTTTAGCTGCTTCGCTCATGACTAAGGAGGCACCAGCAATAGCAATGGAGGGCAGCAGTGATGCAAGGGGGAAATGGTGGGGTTAAAGCTGAGAAGATAATAAGGTGACCCCTGTTTCCCAGCTTTCTCTGAAGCTGGAGTTCTGCTGGGGTTGCTCAGCTTTGTGGGGAAGAGCCTATGGTGTCAACTAGCCACTCTCCCCACCTTTTCCCATGACCAATTGATCGACCAGCCATGGGGACTCCCCCTCTTTTTTCTTAAATAAAAGTTAGTGGCTTATCCAAATGTTGTGCATTGATCTGTATTCCTATTATCTGTAATTGCTTGTTAAAGTAACTGCCTTCCTGTTCCAAAGGGAACAGGCCTATTGGTTGATTCAAGTTGCTGCAATTGGATCCTCAATCCTATTGGTTCCCACCAAAAGGCAGCCTTGTGATTGCTTGTAATTGTTCCCTCCAAAATGTATCTTTTCCTAGCCAGTCCTGGTGCCTATAAATGTAGCTCCCTCCCCCAGTCCCCAGTCTTGTTCTCTCCCTGAATAAAGAGCTGTTACACAAGAAGCTGTCTCCAGCCTGCTATGTCAAAGAGCTGAATCACTTGCTGAAATCACTAAAGCCACGTCACAACACCAAACAGCAATGCATCAACCTAGCATGGTGTTAGAATTTCATTTCTAATTATTACCCCAGATTAAGGAAGTATTTTTAAAAGGTAGATGAAAACTGAGAAAGTTTTTCCCCCCGTCCTTTATTTTAATGGCACAGTTCATTTAATATGTTGGAAGGAAGGCGTTCTCCTTGTGAGTTAATGCTGTTCACAACTCCATTTGTGTGAACTAGCCATTGGCATGGACTACACAACGGGATTATTTTGGAGCATGCTAGATTGTACCAAAACAACAGCAGCAGCAGCAACAGCAACAGCAGCAACAACAGAAGCCTCTTGCGCTGTTCCAGAAAGGTGTGGGACAGCCCTTAAAAGGACAGGAGGATCAATTTACGAAGACAGAGGTGTGTAAGCCATAATTTGATTCACACCAAACCATACCAACAGAGATCCAAATACAACTTTCTGGAAAGGCCCTTTATTGTGATATTTTTGCACACTAAAACCACTCTTATCATTTTTATTTATTTATTTGAGAAAAATATTTTAAGCCTAGCACTATTCACCCTGTATAGCTGCCTAGATGCCCTAGGCACATCCGACCTTGCCTGATTTTGGAAGCTAAGCAGGGTTGGCCCTGGTTAGTACTTGAATGGTAGACCACCAGGGAATATCAGGTGCTGTAGGTGCCTGAAGTAGGAACTGGCAAACCACTCCAGTATTCCTGCCAAGAAAACTCCATGGACATGGGGTCACAAAGAGTCAGTCACAACTGTAACGACACAACACATATTCACACTGTATGCTGTCAAGTCCCTAAGGAAACAGGCATTATGGCTATGATGCTCTGTGCCTTTCCTGGAAAAGAGGTGTTTCACTCTGTATCTAAATTATCTATGAAAATGCGGAGATGCACATCTTAGTAGAATTGACAACAAGTCACACACATTGCATAGCATACACACTAGTATAGAGTAGAAGTAAACATTGCTTAACATGGCCTGGATTCATTTGAAGAAAGTACAAATGCTATAATTTGCATTTTGGAAAAATTTGCCATACCTTTTTTCTATTTTATATAGAAGAGCAATTTCTACTTTGGACTCAATTCACAAATTGATGCTCCATTGCACTTTAATTGCTTTAGAATGGACTAACAAAAGAAGAAGAGTTACAATATTAGCAGAGAACCTCTGGTCTCTGTCACTAGGAAACATATACGTACCCCCTCGCCTGTAATTTAAGCACTTTTGCTACAGGCTAACTAAAAGCTAATCCACAATGCAACACCTATATCGTCTCTGGATATACGTAGTTCCAAGTATTTCCCTTGTGATTCATTTGTGATACTCATTTGTGGCTTAGGGTGTGCAGGGAGGGGAATCCATTAAAAAATCAATAGTATAATTAGGAAACATTATATTGTATACTAATGCCAATGAAAAAGCAACAGTGTTGGTCATATGTACAATGACAAGTCTATGCTCTTGATGTGTGCACTTTCCCTTGACTTCCTGGAAAAAAAGCAAAAAGCAGACAAACTCTTACATGAATATTAATTATGCTCTGATTTGAAGTCAACCATATGATTAGATTGATCATGCAAATTCAACACGTTATATGCTTTTCTAAAGATCATTTCCTAAATATTTGAAGGGGTTAGCTTACATTTAGTGATTTTTGCACAAGCCCTTTTCCATTGAGATATTCAAGTTTCAAGTTTTCAAGTTTATTTAGGTTTCATAGCCAATGGGCATTACACCATGTCAGTATCCCAAGCACAAAGCTGAACTAGCCATGCTAGCCCTGAAGAAGTTTTTCTATATTCAAGGAGCCCAATATGTGCCTGCATTCCATGGGGAGGTTGTGTTTACATGAATGGAAGTTGTTTTTATTTCAAAGCAATATATACGGCTAGGTACAAACACTATTCAAGTATTAACTGAAAGGTTTATAATCAGCATTTGAAGTACACCAGATTTACTCTCTATACAGAGACTGGTAATCTGAAATTGACAACTTTTCCTCTGTATGCAACCTTCATGTGACTGTACACACCCCAGATGATTAGACTACAATCAGGCATGCCCAAACTTCGGCCCTCCAGATGTTTTGGGCAGCAACTCCCACAGTCCTTTGCCATTGGCAATCTAAGCTTAGAATTCTGGGAGTTGTGGTCCAAAACACCAGGAGGGCCGAAGTTTGGGCATGCCTGGACTACATGTATGAATAGTGGAGGCTTTCCTCTCTAGGAAACATGAACTTCTACACTCCCTTATTTTCATGTTCACTTAATGCCTCAGTAGAGACTTGCCTTCTAACATAGGAAGGACTTCTTCTGTCAGTAGAAAGGACTGTGATCCAATGGCAGCTCCCTCAAGAGCATTGGTTCCTATCCTTGGTTCTTCAGGTGTTCTTGAACTAAAAGTGGCAGAAGCCTTAGCCACAAGTTGTGCTGGCCAGGATTTCTGGGAGCTGTAGTCCAAGAACTTTGGGGGACTCATTGTGAACCTCTGCTCTGGAGAAAGGAAAAAGTGGGTTCCACTGACTTTCTGGTAGCCTGTAGCCACACCTCCTGTACTGTTCCAGAGAGTCTGCAGACCCCAAACCATAGTTTTTTAGCATGTTCAGTAGGCTGATGGCAGAGGGGGAAATGAATCAAACAAATCTTCTCCAGCTTGCCCAGTAGCATTTTATACTTATCTGGAAGTAATATTTTTTGGAATTCCCTTTTCAATGGCAATGCCAGGTGGAGGATTCTTGGAACAACTGTTCAAAAAAGTAACCTTTTTCAATCTCTCAGTCAATTCACTTTGCAAACCTGGTCTGAAAGGACTTGTTTGTTTTTTTGTTTGAAATAAATTCTGGTCTATATTTACCCCAGTTCAGATTCTTAATAGAACTTTTGAGTTCTATAGAACATAATTCCTGCATGGGCCAAATTTCCTATTTAGTACAATATTAAGAAATATCAGCCTGATCAGAAATATGTTGCTTTCTTCAACTTCACAATATGAAAACTTCCATGTCCTTACAGAAGTGCTTACAAAACCTTCAACTGGTGATTTGTCACGTTGTTGTGTAATACTTCATTCCATTTCCTGTGTGTTGTAGTGGGTAGAGTGATGGACTAGGACTCCAGAGAAGTGGATTCAAATCTCCACTCTGTCATGGAGACTCATTGGGGCAGAGGAACTGGTAAAACCACTCCTTATATATCTCATTCACCTTGAAGATTAGGATCTGAATTGATGGCACAACACATAGATTTGGTTCTAACATTATTATTCTGTATTTAATGACCTGGATTCTGTTGGAACAGCTTGGCACATATCATTAGATGTGGCCTTTTATTTTGAATGAGTTAAGTATCTGGCTTCAAAGCTAGGCATTGGGAGTTTGATTCCCTGTTGTGCCTACTGCAAGAAAGGTTGTGTGACCTTGGACAATCAGCACAGCCCCAGGATGCTCTCAGAAGAAAGGAATGGTAAACCATTTCTGAGTACTTTTTACCTAGAAAACTCTGGAAAGGTTTGCGGTAGACCAGAATTGACTTGATGGTGATGTACGGTGGTGGTGATTATATTCTCCTCCTGGGTAGTAATATTCCCTAGGAATCCCCTTTGATCTAGGCAGGCCTGCGGCGGCCTCAGGATGGGGGGAAGAGGGGGAAAAGTCTCTAATGCTCCAACGTTGCAGTTGCTAGAGTCAGTGGCATGAGGGATCTAATAACTAATCAGGGCTATAGGAAATCCAGACCATTGCTATTAGTTAGAATAACTGCTCAGCATGCTAAGATCAAACTAATCTGCAAAGATCAAACTATACCTGGGCTTGCTCAGGTATTCCCTGGGGTGTGTGTGCACTTTTTAGGAGACTAGTGCCAATGGGATGGTGACCACAGCATCAATGTTGTTTGAAGCATCAATGACAGCTTTCTGCTAAAGGAAAAATGGAAACACGTCTTTTATTTTCCACTATAATGAAAAGCCTCTGCCTTGCTCCAAATGAACAGATTTTTGCCCATTCATAAAATGTCCTTTACACACATAAATACCTCATACTTATCAGAAAGCTGTACAGTCGATACTCCAGGGGAATAAGCATCAGATGCATCCCTGCTGTCTTTCTACCTGATAGGGTCTTGAGTTCCTTCATTCTCCCCCACATGAACTTGAAAGGTAGTTCCCACCAACCACAATGCTCCTTTGCACAAGGGAAGATTTGCTATGAATGGGTCCGGTGGGTAAACCCATGCATGAAGCAGCATGGTATGGATAAAGAAGGCAATGTCCAGTGCCCGTCATCAATCTCTTTTCCAGGCACAAAAGCATCAGCTTGCTGCTCAATATGACAGTGTCATCTTAAGTCTTGATAGCATCCTTGTCCTTCTCAGAGCCACCAGCTCTTCGAGAGAGAAGTGCTTTCTTCTCCACCTCCCCACCCCCCGAAAGTTGCTAATTATGGCTGCTCCTTATCTCGATTGACTTCAACTTTATCCTGTTAAATTAGTCTTGTTGGAAGATGACATCATAACTTTTTAAAAACACTAGATATCTTTTATCCCAGAAATAAACTTTTATCTGATTAGATTGGAAATCTGAGCCATATCTCATAATCCTTTTTAATTGAAAAGAATGATATAGTTTTGGTGTGTTATGCTGTCCTTTTTGCTTTGTCCAGATATCCGACCTGTCATAAAGGCAATTGTAAGGTATTGTTTAAGGCTTCACCAATTTCCCTTCTCATTTCCTTTACTGCTGCCAGTTGCTGGCCCTGATACTTAGTCTTCCACAAGAGCCTCTGTTTTGTCATTTTCATTTCTATCGGTTCATCATCCATGAAGAAATATGACTCTTTTATCAAACTGTTAATGTATCTCTCTCTCGCTTTGAAAGGACAAAATTGGTGTAATAGGTAGTAGACCCCTTTGAATATTCTTATACATATCTTTCATATTTATTTTACATGCCCATTTCAGATTTCTAGTAGTTTTGAAGACTACCTAAGGAATGGGGATAGGTACATGTTGATTTCTTACTTGATTGTGGCAAACATACTAGGGATGGATGCCTTACGTGAAATGACACACTGTTTCATGGTTTTGTAAAGTTTCAAAACATTTCAAAATGAAACAAACTGGCAGACAGCCTGTCATCATAAACTGAACTGAAATGATGTTTGTAGTTCAGAGGAACTGAACTGGGAAGTTGCTGCCAGAACTCCCTGCAGGCAAGGGGCTGCAATCCCATGGCTGTTTCCCTGTTTGGTTCTTGCCACCACCACCCAGCTGATTTTGACAGCTCAAGTGGGGCAGCTCTAGAGAACAGAGCAGGCACTGGTAAATTCAAACAAGCCCTGTTGAATTTACCAGTGGGGGATCCCACAGCAGAAAGCTGAGAGGGTAGCACAGAATCAGCCCCCTGCTGTGGGATTCCCTTACCCAGGCATGTCCAAACTTCAGCCCTCCAGATGTTTTGGACCACAACTCCCACAGTCCTTTGCCATTGGCAATCTAAGCTTAGAATTCTGGGAGTTGTGGTCCAAAACATCAGAAGGGCTGAAGTTTGGGCATGCCTGCCCTTACAGGACAGAGCAAGAGGCTGAGGCTGCCCCAGCCTCCTGCTCAGTCCAGGAAGGGAATCCAACAGCAGTGGGCTGAGAGGGTAGCACTGATGTCAGCACTCCCCTCTCAGACCTCTGCTGTTTCGGGGATGACCAGGGGATTCCCTGCTGCTGTGAGCTCAGTACCCACAGCAACAGGGAATCCCCTGGTCTTCCATAAGAACATAATAACATAAAACGAGCCATGCTGGATCAGGCCAATGGCCCATCTAGTCCAGCTTCCTGTATCTCACAGTGGCCCCACCAGATGCATTTGGGAGTGCACGAGACTAGATGTCTGTCTCCTGATACCACTCCCCTGCATCTGGCCCTTGAAGTACCCCGGTTTTAAGCCTGGAGATTACACATCTCCCTCATGGTTTGTAACCTGTGATGGACTTTTCCTCCAGGAATCTTTTGAAGGCATCCAGGCCAGATGCCATCACCACATCCTGTGGCAGGGAGTTTCACAGACTAACAACGCGCTGGGTGAAAAAATATTTTCTTTTGTCTGTTCTTACTCTCCCAGCCCTCAATTTGAGTGTATGTCCCCTAGTTCTGGTATTTTGTGAGAGGGAGAAGAGCTTCCCTCTATCCACTTTACTCATGTCCTGCATTATTTTGTACGTCTCAATCATATCCCCCCTCAGGCGCCTTTTTTCCAGAATAAAGAGGCCCAAATGTTTTAGCCTTTACTCATAAGGGAGGTGCCCCAGCCCAGTAATCATTTTAGTCGCTCTCTTCTGCACCTTTTCCAGTTCTACTATGTCTTTCTTGAGATGCGGTGACCAGAATTGTACACAATACTCCAGGTGGGGCCTTACTATTGTTTTGTATAATGGCATTATAATGTTGGCTGTTTTATTTTTAATCCCCTTTTTGATAATCCCTAGCATGGAATTGGCCTTCTTCACCACTGCCATACATTGGGTAGACACCTTCATGGAGCTGTCCACCAACACACCAAGATCTCTTTCCTGATCCGTCATGGATAACTCAGAGCCCATGAGTTGATAGATGAAGTTTGGATTTTTTGCCCCAATATGCATTACTTTACATTTGGTTACATTAAAACGCATTTGCCATTTCTCATCCCATTCCCCCAGTTTGGAGAGATCCTTCTGGAGCTCTTCACAATCTTCTCTGGTTTGTACCACACGGAAAAGTTTTGTGTCATCTGCAAACTTGGCCACCTCACTGTTTATCCCTGTCTCCAAGTCATTTATGAACAAATTGAAAAGCACCGGTCCCAGGACAGAGCCCTGGGGCACACCGCTTCTCACTTCTCTCCATTGTGAAAATTTCCCGTTGACACCTATTCTTTGTTTCTGGGATCTCAACCAGTTCTCAATCCATAAGAGGACCTGCCCTCTTATCCCCTGACTGTGCAATTTTCTCAGCAGCCTTTGGTGAGGGACTGTGTCAAAAGCCTTTTGAAAATCCAGATAGACTATATCCACCAGTTCACCCAAATCCACACGCCTGTTGACCTTTTCAAAAAATTCTAAAAGATTTGTCAGACAAGACTTACCCTTACAGAAGCCATGCTGATTTTCTCTCAGCAAGGTTTGTTCTTCTATGTGTTTTAAGATTTTCTCTTGGATGAGGCTTTCCACCATCTTCCCTGGGACAGATGTAAGGCTAACTGGCCTGAATTTTACGAAAATTCAATAAAAAGTCATTTAGTAACAAAAGGAAATGAAATACAATGAGTAACAAAACAAAACCAAACATTAATTTTCTGTTTCGTGCCCATCTCTAAAACATACTATAAATTGACATCTCCCTCACTGTATCCTTTTGGGTATAATTTTCCTGAATTTGTGCATCTAGTTGAAATGATTATTGAAACATTTACTGAAAACCAGAGTCTAGAGAAACACAAAGCATTATATGAAGAATTACCTCTGGAA
This sequence comes from Phrynocephalus versicolor, assembly GCA_023846285.1. NCBI lineage: Eukaryota > Metazoa > Chordata > Lepidosauria > Squamata > Agamidae > Phrynocephalus > Phrynocephalus versicolor. Next base: position 3,598,336 of record JAHTLZ010000021.1, read on the forward strand.
TGTTGCACAGAACAATATCTGAAGTACATCGAAGGTTTGCTCATATAAAAAGATGAGTGAGGATGAGTGAAAATAAATGCAAATGTGGTTAAAACAGGCCAAAGGGGTGTGTATATGGCTGTTGAGCTAGATAATTTTTGTCTGTTCTAACCATATTTTCACTTTGGCAGGGTTTAAAAGTGTATATCATTGTAATCTGCAATTAATATTTATGTTTAACAATGGTTGGGGTGGCAGTATTGTGAGAAAATAGTTTTATTTAACAAAATGCTCTTAATGCAGAAGTACTTTACTGAAATGATTCTAAACTAATTGTAATTAGTGGCAAAAAGTGAAAAAGATGAACAATATCTCTCATATGGCAAAGGCAAATTCCATTGTTGATGCAATTTTAGTGAATCAAGTACAATGTTGGTTTACACTAGGGATGCGCATGAAATGAAAAAATAGTGTTTTCTTTCATTTTCTTTCATTTTGTTTCATTTTCATCCCATTTTCATTTCATTTCATTACTAATGAAATTTGCAGTAGTTTCATTAGTAACAAAATGAAATGGAAATGAAAGGAGATAGTGATTTTAGCTCATTCCTCCAAATTTGAAAAGATTTGAAATCAATTAGAAAAAAGGCTCCTGGGCCAACCCATTTGGAGCTTAATAACGTGGCCCCCTTACCCCCCCCAAATCTTTTCAAATTTCAAGGGGTTCCCTAAAATCGCTTTCAGAAGGTACCCCTGCTACTTTGGTGCCCCAAGGTAAGTAAGTTTTGAGTGCATATTTTTTTTAAATATTTTAAAAATATATTCACTCAAAAAGTTTACTCTATGGTATTAGGGAATTTACTCTATGGTGTTAACTCTCTGATTGCCTCCACGATCCCAGCACACTTTGCCAATCAACTACCACCAGCCCCTTTAGAGCTTCATAACTAAGTGCCCTTACCCCCAAATTTTTCCAGATTTTAGGGGTTTCCCTAAAATTGCTTCAGGAAGGTACCCCTGCTACTTTGGAGCCTCAAGGTAACTAAATTTAAATTGCATATTTTAAAAAATGATTTTCAAGTGCATATTTTTTTAGATTATATATTTTTTTAAAAAAATATGCACTCAAAAATTACTTACTGGCTTGGCTTCTTTCTAATTCCAATTAGGAAAAAAGGCTCCTGGGGCAGCCCCTTTGGAGCTTAATAACTCAGCCACTTACCCCCAAACATCTCCAGATTTGGAGGGCTTAAGGGGAGAGTCCAAGGGAGTTACCAAAAAAAAAAAATTGGTGCCCCTTGGACCCTGGAGAGACCATTTTAGATAGTAACAAAATGATCCATTTTAACAAAAAAAAATGAGCATTTCGTTAAATCCAAAACAAAACAGGATATTTCATTTGTTAGCTTACAAAACAATTTTTAAGCTAACAAAACGAAAAAACAGTGTTTGTTTTTGGTAGGGTGTCCATCCCTAGTTTACACCCATTGTTAATCCCTGGTCCATCCTAGCCAGTCTTATCTTACTCACAGGTTTTCCACTTGCTGTTAGCTATTTTGTGACACTGAGAAACTCCTGGACTTACAGATAACATGCTCTATACAGTTCATGTTAACCACTCTTTAGTATGTAACCTTACAGAGGTTACCAAGGTCTGCTTTCTTATGAACTAAAGTGTTCATACAGCGAACACTTAGGTGTTTGTAAGTTTCTCACAATTCATCTTCTATACAGTATTACTGTGGGGAAAGTAAGTACTATATAGATTTCTATAGACTCTTTTCAGCCATTAAATCCTGCCTTTCCTCTTTCTAATTCCACTACAAAATGTTAATGCTGTGCTGTCTGGTCAGCAACTGAAGGGAAAACAACAATTGGATATTTTGTCTAAGCATATCAAAGAAGAGATAGCAATTCAAACATGTCATAAATAAAAGAGAAACAAAGAAAAAGCCTTAAAACATCAATGTTGTACTTTATTATCTGTGTTTGTAGTGAACTCCTTTATATTTATTTTGCTGAACAATTTGAATGCTAAGGAACTTTTTTTAAAAAAAATCACGAACTCACACATAGAGAATCCAAGTCGCCAGCCTTTTACAGCCTGAGAAGAATGCTAGTAAAGCAATAGATCTATCATTTACAAAAGTGAACTTACGTCTGCAATGACGCTAGTCCATAGTAGTTGAATGTTAATTAAGACCGTGACCTGCAAATTAAGGCCAATGTCTATCAGGAAACAACAGCAATCCGACAGAGAATTTGGGAAATGTCCTTAAGGAGGAAAAAATAGCATAAAGAACACTTGTTCCTGGCAGCTTACAAAAATCAAATGCTTTATTTGAACAAGAGTTAGCAAGATACAACTTTCCGCTCTCGAGAAAAGCAGTTGAACTGTTAAGACAAGGTAGGATCAGATGCTCCATGTGGTAAGCTGTAAATGACACCTTCTCAGGATTGTTAGCCTGCACTTATCCTTTGAATCTTCTTTTGTGTGTGTGTGTGTTGCATCATTACACTCATAACCGACTCTTCATGATCTCATGTCCATGGAGTTTTCTTGGCAGGAATACCTGAGTGGCTTGCCAGTTCCTACTCCAGGTGCCTACAGCACTTGTTATTCCCTGGTGGCCTCCCTTCCAAGTACTAACCAGGGCCGACCCTGCTTAGCTTCAAAAATCAAGTGAGATTGGATGTGCTTAGGGTATTACACAGTCAAAATTACAAAAAGTCTTCATGTTCCAACTAAGCTTTGGGCGGGCAACAAAATCGTCCTTTAGTTCTGGTGTGTTCATGTGTCCAGGCTCTATTAATCTCACAACTTGATATTTGTCTGAAAATATTAATTTTATTATTTTATGCTATTCTGGTTGTTGATATGCATTTACTGTATATTACGTCAGATACTATCTTTTAAGAGTGGGTTAATTTATGTTTATGTAGGTCACGAAGAGTCGGTCATGACTGTAACGACACACACATGCAGCCTGTTTGGCTGTGAAGTATTCATATCCAGTCCCAATAGCATCGAATGTTAAATTTTGAATGTAATAAAGTACCTACGAAGTGATTTGATAGATCAGACCAAAAAGTAGAGACATATCTGCTCCAACCTTCTGTTTGCTCTATGCTCAACCATATGTAGTTGGGAAGCCAATCAGAAGGACATGAGCGCGACTCTATCATCCACCTCATGTCCCCCAATTCCTGACACTCACCAGCATTGTGCTGCTCAGTAATAAAGGAAATCATGTAAGTCTTAATGGCAAATTGCTGCTGTTAACAAGGTGCTGGTTGCATCCCCAGCAGACCCAGAAATACAACCAGCACCTTGTTGATGAGCAGTCATTTGTCAAATGCATTATGTGACAGTAGGATTCTGGCCAATACCTCTGATTCTGGAAGCTACAGGACAGTTGACATACACAGAGCGAGCGAGCGAGCGAGCGAGAGCTATTAGTTAGTTCTCTTTATAGGTACTATTATGATTAGAATCAGAATCAGAATCAGAATCAGAATCCTTTTATTGGCCAAGTGTGGTTGGGCACACCCAGAATTTGTTTTGGTAAAAATGTTCTCCATATATAAGAAGGAAATATAAGAATCATATATTCAACAATAAAAACACAGTACAACAACACAATATAACCTATTATTTAAAAAAGGAAGCAAAGAAGTAAAAATTAATTATTCAACAGTTTGATAGCACTTGGAAAGAATCTATCTTTATATCTAGTTGTCTCAGTATGCAATGCCCTAAAACGTTGCCCTGAGGGTAACAATTGAAACAGATTATGTCCAGGATGTGTGGAATCTTTATATTACACTTATTTAAAAGGATCTACTGTATTTGCTTTCCAATGCATGGGACATCATTTACTCAGTCATTCAAGCCAAGGTACATAGCACCCAAAACCAGTAAAGTTACTTTGGCACATGCTGTTAAAAAAATTACATCCACTATTCCCCACTGCAGGAAATAAAATATCTTAACAACTTGATTCTTAATAATCTACTATCTGCCCATGACCCTCCATTCTAATTCTATTCCACGTGGTCATCATTTCACTGTGTCCAAGGGCAGGGCCGACTCTGGAGAATGAGAGGCTCTTAGGTATGCAGGCATTGTATTGATATGTTGAAACAGAGTGTGAACCACCCTGGTCTAGCCTTTCTTGCAATTCACTGGGATGTTTTTAAATGTACTTACTTTGTTACATTTTCACTTTTAGGGACCTATGAATCCTATATCAAATTTCATAATTCTGGATTGGCACATTTTGAGAAATTACTCTATGGACATTAGACATATGACAAATTTATTACATTTTAGCTAAAAGTAAAGGTAACATTTCCCCTGACACATGCATGCTAGTTGTGTCTGACTCTAGGGGTGGTGCTCATCTCTGTACTCAAGCCGAAGAGCCAGTGTTGTGCAGGTCCATGGCCACGTGGCCGGCTTGGCTGCAAGGAAACACTGTTTTACCTTTCTGCTTTTTACGGCATAACCTATTTATCTACTTGCATTTACATGCTTTCAAACAGCTAGGCTGGCAGGAGCTGGAGTTATCAGTGGGAGCTCGCTCCACTGCGTGGTACCCGGGATTCGAACCACCAAGCTGCTGACTTTGCAGCCAACAGTTTTTGGGACCTTAGTCTGCTGAGCCACCACACCCCCTACATTTTAGCTAGAGCCCAGCAAATTCAAAGCTGTAGTGGAAACAAACAAACAAAAACCCCAACCTCCTCAATTCAAGCCAACCCACATTTCTTCCATGTCCAGAAGAGATAAATGGTTTTTTGTGCTTATAGTTTTAGTTGGGACAGTGTTGTATATGTTCCCGAAGCCACTGCTATTTTCAAATGCCCTGGTCATTGTTCATTGTTTAGAAAGACATTTCTCAGCCTGCTTTCATGATTCTGCTTAAACTCAAAGTGGATAAAGAGCAAACAATATATTTGCATCGCTAATGCCAACAGCTTATATAATTTATATGAAGCAAACAGAGAGTAAAATGAATAAGAACCTCATGATATTATCACACAAAATGCAAATCGGAAAGGAGGTATAAAGTCCAAAGGCTGAACAATAGTTCCATATTGACATAAAAGGTTTTTATTGTACAATTTATGGAGTGTGGCTCAAAATGAGGGTATAACACAAGTCTTTATTTACGTGTTTCCCAAAACAGCCTTAACTGTCTGAAGATTCTCAGTCATCCAGGTAAGTTTATCTGGAAGTTGAGTCATGGCAACTAGACTTCTTTTTCTTGAGAGATTGAAATGTTTTGCTGCTCATCCAAACAGCTTTGTCAGTCTGAGGAAAGATAGTTGCGAGTCCTCCATTTTATAGTCCACTTTGAACTCTGGTCACCCTGGTCTGAAATAGGCTCATAAGATGAACAACAGCCTGAATAGGCTCATTAGGTAGTCAACATAGTTTTAAGGTGAACAATGGCCTAAGGTGCTGAAATCCAAAAAGTATGGGTCATTAGCTATAGCCTTGGTGGTGAAGGCATGAAGAATTTTTGATTTGTCTGGGTATTGCCTGGTAAGTGGCAGATAGACTGTGCCAGAGCCCCCTCACCTCTGTTGAGTGAGAGGTTTTCAATGCTCACATGAATGGCTTCCCTGACCCTTCTCTCAAACCACCTATCTTCTCTGTCTAATATGTGTACATCCTTATCTTTGAATGAGTGCCCTTTGTCCTTCAAGTGGAGATGTACTGCTGATTCTGGTCCTGAGCAGTTACCTCTCCTATGCTGGGCCATCCTTCTGTTTAATGGCTGCTTAGTTTCTCCAATGTAGAGGTCTGCACACGCCTCACTGGATTGGACCACATATACTATATTGCTCCTTTTGTGTTTTGGTATCAGGTCCTTTGGATGGACAAGTCTCTGCCTTAGTGTGTTTGTGGGTTTGAAATAAACAGGGATGTGGTGTTTGCCAAAAATCCTATTAAGCTTCTCAGAAACTCCAGCCATGTAGGGAATGGCCAGGTTCTTCCATCAGGTCTGGGTCTCAGGCTGATTCCTTGTTCTTCTGGGCCAGCACACTGCTTTGTTGAAGGTTCACATTGGATATCCACATGCCTTAAGTGCTGTCTTCAGGTGCCCGTCTTCCTTCTTTTTGGCTTCTGTGGAGGTGGGGATGTTCTCTGCTCTATGGTTTAGGGTCCTGATGACTCCTAATTTGTGTTGTAATGAATGATGGGAGTCAAACAGTAAGTACTCATCTCTGTGTGTGTGTGGGGGGGGTTCCTGTAAACTTCTACTCCTAGGCCACGGTTGGGTCTGATGATGACTGCACAATCCAGGAAAGTGAGCCTGTTGTCTTGGGTGTCTTCCCTTGTGAACTTAATATTAGGGTCCATCACATTGATGTGTTCTATAAAGTCCTGTACATCCTGAGTCCTGATTCTCACCTAGGTATCATCTACATACCTGAACCACTGGGATGGTGTTGTTCCTGGGAAGGTGTTAAGTGCCTTCTTCTCCACCTCTTCCATGTATAGGTTAGCAGCAATTGGTGACACTGGGAAACCCATGGCACAACCATGCTTCTGTCTGTAGAAGTCCCCTCCATACATTAAATATGTGGTCTTCCAACACAGGTCCTGGAGCAGGCATATCTGGTCTGGGTTGAGGCTGGAGGTGAGGGTGCTGTCTTCTATTAGTTTTCACTTTACAGTTGTTAGTGCATCGGTGGCGGGAATGCTGGTAAAGAGAGATGTAACTTCAGAGGGTAACATGGTTTCTTCTGTATTCAGTTTCAGCTCCCTGACCTTAGAAACAAACTACAACTACGAGAAAAAAGTAATAGAATGCTTAAAACTAGAGGTCGGCACAAAACAGAAAACCCATGGTTTGGGTTCATCTGTTTTGGGCCCACCCTTGGTTCAGTTTGGGTTCGGGTTTGTATGAATTTTTTTAAAAAAATTAGTACGAACCCGAACCAATCCGAACTGGATTTCCTTCCATTCCATCTTGTCTCCTGAAGGGTGCAGGTCAACTCAATGTTGTTTGAATGCAGCTGTGAGCTTGTTTGCTCTTTGGGTCAGCGTGCCAATACCAATGGTCACAATACAGGACTTGGACTTACCTACTTGAGTCTCAATGCCGTCCTTGCATTGGGAACCCTTGCCCATTTTTCACCCAGGTGGTGTCGTGCCTGGGTGCATCATTTCTGAAGTACACTCTAGCAGTGGACAGATCCATTATTTGATGTGACATTAGTTTAATTGGCTGACAAGTCCTGGGGGCTTTGTCATCTATCTATTTGGTCAAAGTTGAGCTCACCCTAATTGGGACAGAGAGCTTCCATGAGGAGTATCAGACCTCAGCTACTAAGTATACCCCTTTGACCCAGTGGTTAAACTACAGTACAGCAGTGAAAACTCTACTCAAAACTTGAGATCAATCCAAGGGGATTGAGGTAGCTGGCTCAAGATTGACTCAGCCTTCCATCCTTCCAAAGTAGGTCAATTGAATACCTAGCCTGAGTGGGGCAGTGTGTGGCCTGCATAATTAAATTGTAAACTGCCCAGAGAATGCTTTGAGGCAGTTTATAAGCAGAAGACTTTGGTTTGCTTCACACTTTCTCCATCAGTTTCCCTTTGCAAAACAGCTTCATAATCTGCTACTGACCCTCTACTTTTCTAACTGACCTGATAAATTTGCTCTTTAATTTAAAAGAAAAAGAATCAGTAAAATGCATATTGACAAACCATTCCTCTGTCAGAATTCTTGAAAGCTCATGGAAATAGTTAAGGTAGATACTAAGCAGCTTGCCTTATATCCAAAAGGAGTAAAGAACAGTGGCCCAAGACATCATTTATTATATTTGTAAAATGGAAAAATCACACTGGAAGACTATCTACCTCCCAAGACTAACTTCACTGAGAGGTCAGAAGAATGACTTCAAATCATTTCTCTCATGGGCTCTGTAACAGTCACTCCGAACAATTCTGATGAGCTCACAGTGACTAAGATTAAAAGAATCACCACATAAAAAACAGAGGTTTAATACTTTTCCATTAGAGGCAGGACAAAAGTGAGATAACAGATCTAGGCAGGGGGCAAACTCATAACTATTCTGGTCACATGAGAAAAGAGAGTAGTAGTTGGCTATTGCATATGTTGAAGCCAAAAGGAGACATAACAGAGTGAAATAATATTCAAACTTTGAGTCAGCTTTTCAGTAAGTGAAGGAAAATTACTGTCCCTCAGTGAGTTTCTGTAATGAATTTGTCTGAAGGCTGGTCCTAACCGAGCTTAAGGTCAGACATGGTTCAATTTGTTATTTCTACAAATGACTGGGTGCTTTTGTTTAGAGAAACTGAAGGCACTCCAGTTTAAATTGCAGCCACTCTAATTGTGTCCTGGTGTCTTTGGATGAGTATGTGAGATATTTTTAAAATGTCTGTAACAGAAAGAGAAAAACAAGAATTCTTGCACTTTTCAGACAAAAGCACAGAGAGAACTCCTAGTTGCTTGAGCTCCTTGCCCTCTGAAGATGCCAGCCACAGAGTCTGGCAAATGTCAGGAAGAAAAACTTCCAGAACACGGCCAAATAGGCTGAAAATCTCACAACTATTGGATCCCGGCTGTGAAAGCCTTCGAGAATACAATAAATCTATTTTTTCAAAAGAAACAAGGAATACAAAGAGTAAGGGGGAAATTTTTGAAAAAGGGGGAAATTAAAAAAAAACAGAATGCGGTACTGGTTGCCAATGTTCTACGAGGACATGGCACCTGAAGAAAAAGAAATGTTAATAGGAATTGTATAATGAATGAAAATCAGTGACCTGTAGTAAGGTGGTTCATGGTCTTATAAAGAGGTGCTCTACCACCAGAATTTGAGGGTGTGGTGAATCCCTGTCCTGGTCATAAGCTGCCTATGACCTGTTAGCATGAGTGTGTGTGATGGGTAAAGCACAAGTTCAGCCAAGATAACTTGATAGCTTCATTGAATCCCTTCTGTCTTGACTAGAGATGGGCACGAAATGAAATTTTATTTATTCCGTTATTTGTTATTTGTTTTGTTAGGTAATGAAATGAATAATGAAGCCCAGTGTAATTTAGGAACAAAACGAACCAAACAGGAAAAAATTGGTTCGGTTAGGTTCGTTTCGTTCCTCCCCGCATGTGGAGGCGGGACCAGGTCTCTCTCTAAATGGATCTCTGCCGCAGGGAGGTGAGAGCTGGCTTGGCTGCCACCACCTTGCGGCGGAGGACAGTCCAGAGAGGACTGTGGTTTTGCCACTGCAAGCAGAGGTGACACCATGGCTCTCTCGCAACCGATCTCCACCACGAGGGGATGACAGCCAACTCGGCTGTCATTCCCCCACGGTGGAGGGTGGTCGGGAGAGGGCCGTGGTCTCATCTCCACAAGCAGAGCCAAGACCATGGCTTTCTCCCAAGGGAGAAGTAGAAGAGACCCCGGTTCGTACCTCTACATGCAGAGGGTCTTGTCTTCCCCGTGCCAGATGACAGCGCCGGGCACGCTCTCGGGGAAGATCCCTTTAGAGAAACCCCCATTCGTACCTAGCCAGTTATGCATAGCAGCATGTGATTTAATGTAGATTATGATGTTTATTATTGCTAGAGGCAGCATGAAAAGGTAACTTTGATAATGGGGTTGTATTCCTTCACACTAGAAATGAGAGAAATGGGAGAGTTTTTTCCAACTAAATGCATTTGTATCGTGATGTGATCGCATTCATATCATGAGTCTTAGACCACCCTGTGAGGGAAGGCTCTCAGGTAAAAAATCCATACCGAAGCAGCAACAGAGAAACACAACCAGTTAAGGAATACTAAGACAGAGAAGAGAAAAAAGGGAAATATTTTTGCTACCTCAAAAATGGATATTTTACTGGATATTTAGTAGGCAATTTCTTTGGAAAAAGAAGAACAGGCTGAACAGCCTTTGTGTGGCAGTTACTATAATTAGCTTGTCTGCATTTTATGCATTATGGTATGAGCATGTCAGCTTGATTACATCAGGTTTCCCCATAAAGAGTGATGGTACATTAGTTGACCCTTACATGCACTTCAGCTACCAGGTTTGTTTTCATAGCCCAGAGCACTTACCTCATCACCCACAAAGAAAGAGCTGAGGAAGTCATTATCACCTACAGGATTCCAGTTCAGCTGTGAAAGCCAGCCAGGATTCCAAAGCTTCAGCTGAAGTCACACTGAAAGACTGAAAGGCTGTGCATGAGAGAAATCAATTGTGGATGGAGTAGAATCAAAGGACAAAATACCCGCAGGTATGAAGAAGGAAGCATTGTCTAATTACCGAGGCTGTACTTCTAAGTGGAATTTGCAAAATTAATTATTTCAACAAGAGAAAGCAAGAGAAGATTTCATGGAAGAAGAAAGGAACCTTTAAAAAATTATTTTAACACTCCAAAGCTAATTATCCGAACTTTAGTTCTCTTCATGTCTGTGAAGATTCTCAGTCATCCAGGTGAGGTTATCTGGTAGCTGAGTCATGGCAACTGGACTTCTTTTCTTGCGAGATCAAAACGTTTCACAAGCAGCTTCATCAGTCTGAGGGAGGCTAGTGTTGGGGCCTCCAATTTAGTTCTCTTCACTTTTACCTTGATATCTTTTCCTCATGTCCAGATCCTAAGAGTCCCTAGATTAAAGGTTGAAAATGGTGCCAATCCCAAGGATGGCAGCCAGCCTTTGGAATGAAACTTCACTCACTGGTTTTCTTGCTTGCTTGCTTGCTTGTCTATTTGGGAAGGCAATTTCTTGTGACTCATGCATATATGTATGTACAGCATTTCTTTAATTTATGTACTGCTATCAGGCTAGTAAGACCACTATGGGTGGTTTACAACAAGACAAAACAATACTATTAATTGATACAATGCACTGCAAATCAATAAAGACAATATAACTAAAATTTAAATGTGCAACAGACAAAGCACTCACATCCTATTATTATCATCATATCCTGATCTTGACAAGGAGGCCAAAGACCAAAGCATCAGGGAAACAACCCACTAAACAACTTAGCTTGGTGAAATCTAAGATAGACTTGAAAACTTTTGTGATCCCAGGAAGGGATCACTGCTCCTGGTCCTCATCTTTTGTTTTCATTAGGAAAGAACTTAAAGGGGCTGACTACTGCCCCGGAGCCTGACACATTGTTTTTCACACGTTCCTCTTGACATGTCAGTAGCATTTTAAGGTTAGCAATAGCATGTGGGACTTGGGTATCTAGTGAGAAGGGGATCTTAAGGGTTGCAGATTCAAGGAGCAAGAGCTTTGCCACTTCGTTGTGTGGAGAAACCAGCAGAAAGGATCAAGCCCCAGCAAGAAGCAGGGACTTCAGCCAGGAGACCTGTAGGTCAGTTTTCAATAGACTAAGCATAACAGGGGTTTCCCTGAGGAATGGTAATCCATTGAATTTTTCAGGAATGATTCAATTTTCTTCCAATACAAAAAATTGTCTTTAAAAAAGTGGGAAAGCTACAGTTAAAAAGAAAATCTTGGTTATCTTTTTACACCTAAAATTGACTTCATGTCCTCAAAATATTTAGTTAAGATGGAAGTAAGAGGAGACTAAGATGCACAGAGATTGCTAGATTAATTCATTAATTCATCAGTCTTAATTCATCTACAGTACAAGATCTATTAAGTAGCTCAGCTTTATTTTGCCCATACTTGTCCTTGTGTTATGATTAACTTTGACCCAGATGATTGACCTGCACTTTATATTTCCTGACCTTAGGTGGAGGAAGAGTATTGCCCTGCTAAAGATCTAATGTGTGACTACAATGATGCCCCACTGTGGATATTTCAGTTTTTAAAGTGAGATGAGACCTGATAGTGATACCACATTAAACACATCTCCTATTGATCCTTTCTAACCTTGCAAAAGAGCTTGCTTGCATTAAGTAACCTTTATTTCACTGCTACTGATAGGCCCACAGATGTTAACTGCAGGGCTAAATATCCTCAAAGGTCAGCAGACAGGACAATTGAGAGGTCACAAAGTCATCGCTTCCTAGCTAGAAAAACAAACACAGTGTGTATTTCCCTGTCCTCTTTTGCAGTTTCAAAGTAAACGTGTGAATTGTTGCCTAAAGGTCATGTATCAATAAGATCTATGACAATTGTGTCATAATTCTTATCATGCTTGTTACTAAATGTATTGTAATTGATGTTAGTTATTGCCTGTAGAAACATTGTAATCAAGGGCATCTGTAACAAATTGCATTGAATATATATGCAATATGTCATGATTTTTTAAAAAATATTCCCATGCTTGCATTATACATTGGAAGCAAATTTCCTCCCTGACATATACATTTTCAAATGTGTTTTGATTATATACTATATCACTTATATACTTATGTACTTATATACTTATACATACACAGTACTATATACTGTATCACAAAATGCTGAAAAATATATTTTAAGATTAAACAGCTACAGTAGATGCACACCTCTTGAACTAATGTGTGAACCACAATACAATTATCCTGCATTTTTATAGCTACTCTGAATTTTGTAATGCAATTCTTCTATTTAAATTTTGGTACCCTAAGCACATCCAATCTCGCCTGAAACTAAGCAGGGTCGACTCTGGCTAGTACTTGGATGGAAGACCACCAGGGACTATCAGGTGCTGTAGGCGCCTGGAGTAGGAGCTGGCAAACCACTCCAGCATTCCTGCTAGACATGGGCACGGAGCAGCGAAATCTTCATTTCCATTTTCGGTTTTTCATTTCCGGAAGTAACGGTAACGGTAACGGTAATTAAGCCGTTACAACTTGAACTCGAAACGAAAAAAGAAAAATTTGGTCGGGTTTTTCGTTTCCGTTTGTGGCATCGCAGCAATCGCGCAATGCAAAGCACAGAAAAAGTTTTTAAACGTTTTTAAAAACCCCTGACTCCCGGCTGAAAAAGCAGGCGAAAATATGCCTGCCTGAGGTTTTGAGACCTACCAGAGGGGTGGTTTCGGGGGGCGGCCTTTCCCCCCCTCCTCTCCTGTCCGGGGCTGCTTGCACCAGGCGGGGGGGGGGTCCTCCCCCTCCTCCCCCCCCCCCCCCCCCGGGGGGGGGGGAAGAGATCCAAAATGGCGACCATAATTTTTCTTTTGAAATCGAGGTCAAAAAACACACCAAAGCACCACAGAAACATGTGAAATTTATTTATTTTAAATGCCTGAATTTTAATAGTAGCAGCAGTGGGTTTTTATAGCAATAAAACATCACATTTATTTTATTTTATTTTATTTTATTTTATTTTTTTAAACCTGCCCATTTGGGCTGGGCATGGGATGGGACCATGCATTTTTTTGCTCCATTCCACCAATGGCATGGCCAGGTTTTGACTGACACTTCTGGATGTCTCGGAGGGCATAAAAAGCCGAGGCACCTTCCAGAAATCACAGTCGGGTCTTGGATGTGGAGGCCTGGGGGGGGGAGGCTTTAGGCTTTAAGTTAGGCAGGCAGGGAGGGAATTGATTTTATTAGAAAATAATTTCTTTGATTCCCTGCAGCTTTGTCTGCTGAAGGGAATAGCAGTTTATTCTTTATTTCTTCTCTGGCAGTTTGTGAGGATTTTTTTCTGATATTGGATCAAGGGGGAGGTTCGACTGGGAGTGGGAGGTGTGGATTTGTTTTAAAAATATATTATATACTACCATTTATTTTCTATTTTCCCAACTTCAATTTGCTTGCACACACACACATTTGGGGAGCAAGCCAAGAACAGAACCTCTATCCTAAGTGGAGAATATTTTACAATATTATTTATTTAGTTTACTAATTACTTACTTCATTGTTTGTTTTTAAACTTGTTGTGTTGTGTGTGCACTTGAACACAGAGACACATCAGCCTTACAATATTATTGATTCATTACTCCAGCTCATTGTTTGTTTGTTTACATACATACACTTGTTGTGTTGTGTATGCATTGCATTCTGCCCACTTTGTTTGCATTATTGCATAGGATGCAGTCTTATGCTATGATATATTTATTAAATATATTATTCATCACCCAGTTTAAAGTGTTTTCCGCCTGCTCTGGGTCATTGTGGGACTCCCCCATGCTCTGGGAAGTCAAATCGTGGTAAATCGCGGTAGAAACGACAAACAACGAACAAAATGTCGAACCGAAAAAATTTCGAAAAAAATTGCGACAAACGAAAACGGAACGAAACGGACCCATTCCGACAAATGAAAAATCGAAACGTCATTTTTTTCTGGTCATGCCCATCTCTAATTCCTGCCAAGAAAAACTCCATGGACATGGGGTCACGAAGAATCAGTCACGACTGTAATGACACAATGCACACACACACACACACACACAAAGAAAGAAAGAAAGAAAGAAAGAAAGAAAGAAAGAAAGAAAGAAAGAAAGAAAGAAAGAAAGAAAGAGAACCTTGGGGAGACTCCATCAAGGAAGCCAAAGTGGTTTACAATTGTTGAGCCAGGCTTTTGAGGACAATTACTTTTTGGAGATCACTCATTTACTGGGTCACCATAAATCACAGGAAACTTGATGGTATACAACAACAGCAATTACAGAATTCAAAACCAACCTATGCATCCATTCTTTCTTGTCACTAGCATGAATGAGAATATCACATTTGTAAGAATCTAATATTTTAGTATTTGATTTCTGATTTTTAACCGCATAAAAATTATCTGAGCAGAAACGATATTTTTCAATATCATCTTGTCAAAATCCTTTCAAGAAAAAGATTTAACTGTTTATTTTAACAAGTTTATTTTAAAAATGAGGAAACATAGATAAGTTACTTTAAATAATAATAATAATAATAATAATAATAATAATAATAATAATAATAATAATAA
>JAHTLZ010000021.1:3613176-3632385 GCA_023846285.1 Phrynocephalus versicolor
AATAATAATAATAATAATAATAATAATAATAATAATAATAATAATAAACTGCTTCATATATTGTCATGGATTTCCGCTGCAACTGACCACCTAGGTATGTATGCTGATCTGCAAAACAAAAATAGGCAAGAGAGGCTACTGTGGGGATTCATGCAACTGAATAATACATATAACCAAAAATATTGTATACACAAATATATATCCCACCAATTTTGAACATGCAAAACAGTCTTCTTTGGGAGGCACAGAATGAAACGTGGCTGTTCTTCTGTAACACTCTCTAGAAAAGACAGCACCATCATGATACTATGTCCTAACTGTTATAGCCTTATCTGTACTAAAAATTTGTGCTGAGGCGTCAGGATGTTAGTTCACTAGTCCCATTTTGCGTTTGTTCATTAACTTTTTCAACATGTTTGACACAAACAATGGTTTTCTTTTGCGTTGCAACTGGCTTGACCCAGAGATACCCAAGGGCAGGGCATTGTTGCCTTTAATTGGATTTGCAGTCCATCTCTTTACTGACAGAGGTAAGCAAAGGCCTTCTGGCTTTCAGTCCCTGCTCTGATCAGCCTTGTTTATGTCAAGAAGGGCAAGATGTTTTACGTATTGATCATGTTTAGATTGGAACAACGACTGCTGTGCTTGTGGTTACATGAGGTCTGCTTTCCAGTAGGCCTGTGATGTTCTTCCAAGTGTGCAGGTGATATTGTAGGGACGGGATGAGGACATGAAGTCAATTACAATATCTTAGCTGCCATGTGGCACAAGGAACTGGATTGCATACTGGGTGGGTCTCGCAGGAGCATATATATAAGTCACATATATATGACTAAAGGACCAGCAGAAAGTAGCATGAAGAAAAGAACATATTTGCTTTATTATCAAAGGATTATTCTGTGCTTTTTGGAGAGAGTGTGCAAATAGAAAAGTACTCTCTATTTAGCTACACCAAGTATGACTTATTTCACTGTACATTCCTGTGGATCACACAAGAGCACCAGGAATCTTTCACTTGGGTGAACTATGGTGGCTTAAAGAAGGAGAGGAGGACCCTTTCTACTTGATAGAATTGGTCATTTGAGCTGCAGACAGCAACAAGTACTGATTGGTTTGCTTTGCATATAATAAGCACAGACACATTTAGAGCAGAATATCCCTATTCTGTCCTGACCATGAACATAGGGTGCCAAGATACTCCTCTGTGGAGGTAGAGGACAGAGGACAGGCTCACATTTAGGGATGGGCACAAAATGAAAAATAAGTGTTTTATTTCATTTCGTTTCCATCCCCATTTCATTTCATTTTATTTCTAATGAAATTTTAAAGTAGTTTCATTTGTAATGAAGCAGAAACAGAAACAAATCACTATGCTGCCTTGGCTCCTAAAAAGGGCTCTGAGGGGCACCCTGTTTAGAGCTTAATAACTCAGTCCTCTTACTCCCAAACCTCTCCAGATTTGGAGGGCTTAAAGGGGAGAGTCCACGGGAGCTACAAAAAAAAGTTTGGTGGCCTTTGGGCCCTGGGGAGCCCATTTTAGATAGTAACAAAATTGTTCATGTTTAACAAAAAAAAACCCAACAGTTTTGTTGCTATCTGAAATGAAACGGGGTCTCTCATTTCGTTAGCTTATGAAATGATGTGTAAGCTAATGAAACGACAAAAACAGTATTTTATTTTCATTAGGGTGCCCATCCCTACTCACATTCATAAATGCAGGTCCTGGAGTTGCAGGACCTTGGACAGTTCCAAGTTGGCCACTTATTCTAACAAAGTACAGAGTTTATGGAGGTTCTAATCATGTCTCTAATGTGAAGGGTCTCAGGTACCTACAGGAATCTGAAACAGGGCGTACTGTTGCTTCACAGAGTCTCAGTTCAGTGCACTTGGGCTGACAAGCTTTCTACCTAAAACCTAGTTCTTGAGTTTCAGACGTTCTGGAGTTTCTTAAAGCTTAGTTCTAGCTTGAACATGTTTACAGTTTATAATACTAACCAATGTCTTTCTGTTCCTCTGTGTCAGGCTCTTGGCTTTGGTTCAAAGTTCCCAGTATTTTGATCAGTGAAACAGGAATGTACACATTTATTTGTCTGAGACTCTGTAGAGAGTTTGTGTGGTGCAGTGCCTAAAATGACCTGGGTTCAAATATCTGCTTGGTGATAGAAGCATGCGAGGTTTTTCATAAGTCAGAAGCAACTTGATGACAAGTAGCCAGTATCCATACTAATTTTCCATATGAATAATTAAGGTAGCATAAAAGGATATTCTAAAAACCCTTAAAAATCAGCAAGAAAACTGAAGTAAAATATGAAAAACAAATCACAGTACAAGCAACAATGAGACAATTGAAAAACGAAGAATGTTTGCACCAGCCTTTTTCTAGGAAAAACAGGGTTCCATTCTCAACAATTATTCAGCTAGTTCCAGTGCCCCCCCCCCCAGAATTAAACTTTTCCCTCAGACACAAGAGGTGTGGGGCTACAGTGAAATTGTGAAACTTACCATTGGGGGAAGCAGAACTTGTGAAGGAAACAGAAGCCCTCAAGTGAGGCAGAGGGGAAAGGGAGGGGAATAATGAGAGAATCTTACAGCATTAAACACCACTTTCTGTGGAAACAATTAGTGATGTAAGTGTATTCTTGAAAATGAACTACTTTAGAATGAGATTACTTACAAGCATCATCTCTGCTAAAATACCCATAAAGAGTCCCGCAATTCTGAGAAGTTCTCTTCAGAGACAATGCTTATTGGAATTCATAGACAATATTTCATGCTGTACTCTTTGAAATTAGCTAATGTTTAGGTCATGTGTTTTGTTCAAATTGCCAGGATCTCTAGGGCTTTGCTGTAGGGAAACCTGATGTAGTGTATAAAGTATTTAAACCACAAAATATATTTGTGGCTGCCAACCAATTGGTGTCTTAAAGAGGCTTCTAGAACAAGCAGTATATGTCAAGATGGGATAAGTTTTCTCAGCCAAGCATGGCTAAGAGTCCAGTCTTAATCGTTCTCTAAAGAACAATTTTTTTGGTAGCTATTGTGCATAACAGATCTGCCTATCTTCGATTCTGTCCAAGTTCCTGTTGCTCTGAATCATTGAGGTTTTGTTTGACAAACTAAGGAGGTAAGTCGATAAAACAAAATGCCAGCTAAGATGCATATCCTGCCGGCTTATGGTGTGAAATGAGAGGTTCATTTGATTCACATGGGAATACTCTGTACAAACAGTACAAACATAATATCCCCAAGTGGATCAGGCCCCTTCATTTGTAGAACTTGGCTATTACTTGAGGTTACAAAGTAAAGAGGGTGGAGAAGATTTTCCCCACACAAGTTTTGCAATTGGCCCTGCATTCACTCTTCTGATTAAATAAGCCTTGGGCTGCTCTTGCTGCATGCTGCAGTGAATTTGTATGTGTGTGTGTGGTGTGGGGTGGTATCCTGGGATGGTCCATTGGCAGCTCACAAGAGGGCCTGAATGGGTTAGTTGCTGCTGCTTGTGACTTGGTGGTAGACCTCACATGCGATAAACACATCTTTCTGGCAACATATTGCAAGGGGAAAACAATAAAAATGGCAGATACTAAAGGCAGTAGTTTTGATTTCCAAACCAATTCAAATAGACCCCAGATTTTAGTATGCGGTTTTTTAAAGTAGTGCTAATGTTTGAATATGACTGGGACGATTTATTAGGACACAGATATGGGATGGAAGACATACAAATATTTTCCTAAAGCTAAAAGCTTCACTAAGAAAGGCATAGGTTGTTTGAATCCCCTTGAGTTTTGATACTCGGAAGAGCAGATTAATCATAAATAATCCATTTAATTTAAATTATAAATACTTGGAAGGAATGAGCATATGATAATGCAAATATTAATCTGACATTTTCTGGTAATAACCTATAATGATTACCTTCATCCTCATAGGTCAAGCTTCATTGAAATATGTGTATATTAGATAGGGGTCAAAGACCCCTTGGCACACAATTGCCTGATTTTCAAAGAGTTCTGCCAGTTAAAGCAATTAATAATATCAATCCAAGCAAGATCACTGTGGATGTTTGCTGGAATTCAATCTCTTATCAGTCTCTCAACTGTGCTGGTTTTTTTTTTTTTTGCCCAAACTGCATATTTAATTTAATTAATTTAATGTCTGTTTAATTGCACACTAAAAAATCAACAAGCTACCATACATCTGTAGGCTAAACGGAATTCACAAAACCAATAAGTTCCATGTATATGTGTGTAGGTGGGGGGATGGCAGATCAAGGAATCTTCCTCATTCTTCTCTTCCAGCTCTGCTGTTCAAAGCCTGTTCTTCTTAATCTCATTTCCTTTTTTTATCCCCACCAGGTGATTTTCTAAGTGTCTTGTGGACTTTTCATACATTGGCATTTTTATAATGAAAATTTCATGGAACAAGTTTTGTTCAGGGAACCTTGGATTTTGAAAGGACAGACACATCGTATGGAACCTCTGGTTGAGTAACCACTACTACTCAGAACACAAAACTCCCTCTGAAAGTGCATTCATACTCCAATCAGAGGGATTCTCCTGTAACTATCTGCCCAATAGGACAGTGTCTTACTCAGACGTACCTCAAATAAGGTGTGGTATGTAAGACATGTGCCTTCGGAGCTGCACCTTAAGAAAGTCATCCATGGGCCATTGACCAGAGTTATGGATGGTATTTGGGAGTGCAATCCTGCAGTTGCCATGTATTTTTTTTTTATAGAACAGAGGCAGAATTTCTTACTAGCCAAGCTGCTCTTTCCACAACACTCCCGCCAAACTGGAAGCAGACAAGAGTCACTTGAAAGCAGTTTGTCAGACCTGTTGCCACAAATCTTCCTTTTTGATTATGTCTTTTAGCCTCAGGTGAGGAAGAAAGTCTATCCGGTTAATATTCAGATCTGTCAGAGCTGAAATGCCATTAAACTATCTTCATTTAAATGGCTCCAAGTACATTATAAAAACTAAATGACTGTAAATTACCTCTTTGACTCATTTATGTTCCAAGCGTGGACATGCAGGCAGCAAAAATCCATTTGATTACTCTTCACCAAGCTTAAGAAATACAGATTAAAGGTAAAAAGTTTTTTCCCACCATTGGAATATTTGTCTAAATGCTCTTGGTGCTTCTGGCCTGGATCACCCTTTGCATTTAAAAGAAAATCAGCCACATTGTGTTAATGAGTTATATAAAGTTGAGCGCTGAATGGAGAGGAAATAATACTAATAGTAAATCAGAAATGTTACTGGTATCTGTGCCCTTGTTTATATGTTTTGGGCTTATATGTGAGCTAGAAATGGATAAGGTGCAGAACAGAAAAGGTGGGGGGTACATTAATGTTGGCGGAACAATCTTTGGGTATGAAAATCTTCCTGCTTGTCGGCATTCTCCAGTCTCCAGTGTGAAGTCTGAGCATATAGATATGCTTGTTCTTCAGAGTACTTAACATTTCAAAAGCAAGCTTGTAGCAATTAGTGCATGTTGTGTGATGGAGTCTGCTGTGTTGACTGAGCCAATTAAGAGATCAATTAGTGCAGTACAGAGTGCTTAGAGAGGTAGTCTTGGGTGACATCGGTCAGGTGAGCAGTCCATATACAATAGAGTACTGGGATGGCTAAAGTGCATTTAATGGCTGTAAATTTAAAGGGGCACTAAAACGCTCATCATCATCATCTCACTGGCTGAACCTAAAAGCAAAATAACATTTCCTTTGGAAGCCCTTTCGCGTCATGGAAGCATTAAACCTAGATTACTGCTGTCTCTCCGCAGTGTGATCAAGCTCAAATTGTTGCAAATATAATTGTTGTTTTGATTTTTTTTAAAAGCCAGCAATAAATCAGTTTTAACTGTTTTCATATAATTTTGACAGAAAAGAATTATAAATAGTGAAGGGCTAAACCAAGGCTCATTTAGTGGAAGCTTTTGTCCCCCAAAATAAAAATCATAGATCATAGAATCATAGAATAGGGAGGTGGAAGGGCACTACAAGGCCATCAACTCCAACCCCTCGCTTGATGCGGGAATACAAATCAAAGGCTACCTGCCATGTGGTTGTCCAAATTTCTCTTGAATGCCCCTAGTGTTGGAGCACTCACCACCTCTTGAGGTAATTGGTTCCATCGCTGTACTGCTCTAACAGTCAGGAAGTTTTCCTTGATACTCAACCTAAATCTGGTTTCCTGAAGCATGAACACATTATTGCATGTTCCACACTCTGGGCTGATTGACAATATATCCTGCCCCTCCTCTGTATGACAGACTTTCAAGTAGAGATGGGCACGACCAGAAAAAATGACATTTCGATTTTTTGTTTGTCGGAATGGGTCCGTTTCATTCTGTTTCCATTTGTCGCGAATTTTTTCGAAAATTTGTCGTGTCAACGTTTTGTTCGTCGTTTGTCATTTCTACCGCGATTTAGCGCGATTTGACTTCCCAGAGCATGGGGGCATCCCACAATGACCCAGAGCAGGCGGAAAACACTTTAAACTGGGTCATGAATAATATATTTAATACATATATCATAGAATAAGACTGCATCCTATGCAATAATGCAAACAAAGTGGGCAGAATGCAATATTCTTTTTTTTTTCTCTTGGTCAATGCTGAACGAATCGGCCACCCTACTTGGTCTGGCTGCCTGTTATACTTTTTTTTTTGAAGCCTTTATCCATACCATTTCCCCTCCACCTCTCAGAGGCAGCAGGAGACACAGTATTCCATTCCTCCCCAAATCTGGATGAGGGTCTACTCCTCTCAATGTCCCCTCCCCATGACACTCCTTGTAAAGCCAAGCAAATGCCACCCTGGTCAACTAGCAGTCAGAGATTCAGATGCTTCCCCCCCCACACACACACACACTCATCCGGATGAGTGCCCCTCAATCTCTCAGGGAATCATCGCCAGCTGGAGTATCCTGAGGAGACCGGTTCGCTCATGGAGAGAGCAGAGTAGCCCTTCTCTCTCCTTGACCATGACCAGGTTGCGCATCTCGAGGCCCATCTCCAGGGCAGAGACCTTCCTCTGCCCTCCACCCCATCCGGCTTCCCTGCCGTGTCGCTGGAAGTGGCCTAACCCTAACCCTAACCCTAACCCTAACTCTGTAACTGTTTTCATTTGGGCCCTACTTGCAAGTAGGGCAGCCTGGGAAGAAAAGCCCCCCCCCGGGACTGCCAGCCAAAGGGACCACTGTTTTTTCAAGAACTGATTGGCAAAGGCAGCCATTCAGACAGCAGGCAGCACGAGTGGTGGGGTTGGACCTGCTGCTTTGAATGGTTGGGGTGCAGGCAGCTGAGCCCGATTCGTGACTGTCCACACAGCAAAGCCACAAAGCCAGAACGACAGGGAACAAATAGATGATGATGACTGTGCCTGTTAAAGTTGGTCTCCTCAAGTGATTTACTGCCTAGATGCGGGGGCAGCCGGGGTTGCTGCCTGGGGAAGACGAGGAGAGTGGCCGACAGGGCGCATGTTGCCTCGGAGGCTGAACTTGAAGCACTGAACCACTGACAGGTTGAAGGAGAAGCACCTGGAAGGCCTCCTCCAAGCCAGGAGTCCCGGGAGCCTGACAGACAAGCAGGTAGGCACAGGGGCGGGCAGGTAGCCAGGCAGGCAGGGAAGCAGGCAGTCTGGCTTACAGGTAGGAAGGCAGGCTTGCAGGGTACCCATCCAGGCTAGGGAAAGCACAAAGCCAAAGTGCCAGAAGGGAGGATTGTTTCTGCCTTTGGAGGCAGAGTTTTTCCACCCCAGGAGACCAAGTTTCGTCAACCCAGGAGACAGAGTGGATGCAGGAGAACAGAGCTATTTCTTTAAGGCTGTAAGGAGAGCTAGGCCCCTGCTAATCAGTCTTTGAGGTAGGTTGTTGTAAAGTGCATCTCAACCACTTTTGTAAGCAGAGTAGCTCCAAAACCCCAGGGAAGGGAGGAACGCATCGAGGAAGGCAGGTATTGGGGTGTACTACACTCAGACCAGCCATGGCCAACAGGGAAATATTGGGCTTACACTGACCCTAGGAAAAAATATTCCTGGGCTGCTATAAAGACCAGGGAAGCCCTATAAAAACTGCGCTAATTATGTAGCCCTTATTAGATCCACACACGCAGTGGAATTACAGGCATTCAGGCAGACAAAGGTGGAAGGCAGGCAGGCAGGCAAAGCATTCAGGCAGGCAGTCATATAGACAGAGCAGACAGCCAGGCATAACTGTGTTGTGCTGGTGGAATGTTAGGATGGGAGGCATACAGGCATTGGTTAGATTGGGTTAGGGTTAGGGTTAGGGGAAGTTGCACGGCTGCAACCCCAAAAGTCTTGTCCGGCTCAAAATTATAAACATTGAGTGGTCCTCCTTGGTTCGGAGCCAGGCAAGGGCTAGACAAATTGGGCCTACACAGATCCTTTGAAATGACACATTGAGTGGTCCTCCCTGGTTTGGAGCCAGGCAAAGGCTAGAGAAATTGGCCCTAAAGATAGAGGTTCCCTTCAAATGGCACATTGAGTGGTCCTCCCTGGTTTTGAGCCAGGCAAGGGCTAGAAAAATTGGGCAATAATCGAACCCTTCAAATTGAGTGGGGATGCAAGAAGGCAGACAGACAGGAAGGCAGGCAGGCAAGCAAGCAGGCATTTAGGCAGGTAGGCACAGGGCCAGCCAGGCAGGTAGGCTGGTAGGCAGGCAGGCAGGCAGGCAGGCAGGAAGTTGGGTTTGCAGGGAAGAAGCCAAGCTGGGAGGCAGGCATAATTGCAGGCAGGCAGGCATAAGTGTTGCTCTGGTAGTGCATGTTAGAGCAAGGGAGGCTTGTTTGGAAGGAACCGGTGGAAGAACGACTGTGGGCCTAGGTCTTGGAGTGTTGGGGTAATCCCAACGTGGAAAGGTTGAAGCGGATGAAAGTCAACCTTTCCACGGTCTTCAGGTCCAGACGAGAGCGGCGCGGCCTCAGGACATCTCACATGTGGGATGAGACACGCTCACTCCTGACACTGGTGGGTGGGATGGACAAGAGGTCCAACGCCAGAGTCAAAAGAGCGGGCCAGATTCTGCCTTTCTGGCCCAGTAGTGGAGTGGGTCCAAGGTGAGGGGTTGGAGGGGCTCGGCCATGTACTCCCTCACCATGGTCAGAGCGGGGTCCGGTTCTTCTTCCTCCCTTGTCTCCACTGAGGAGGAGACTGTCATGGCTAGGGCAGAGGCCAGGTAGTTGGCTGCTGGTACGGAACCTGGTATCTGGGTGTACGCTCCTGCAATAGAGGAGGAAGAGGATCCTTGGTGTGTTTTTTGACCACAATTTAAAAAGAAAAATTGTGGTCGCCATTTTGGATCCCCCCCACCGCATGGCATGGCGAGGCGACAAGGATGACCCCCCCCAGCCTGGTGCAAGCAGCCCAGAACAGGAGAGGAGGGGGGGAAAGGCCGGGGACCCCCCCAAAAAATCACCCCTCTGGTAGGTGGCAAAGCCTCAGGCAGGCATATTTTCGCCTGCTTTTTCGGCCGTGAGTCAGGTTTTTTAAAAAACTTTTAAAAACTTTTTCTGTACTTTGCATCGCATGATCGCCGTGATGCCACAAACAGAAACGAAAAACCCGACCAAATTTTTCTTTTTTCGGTTCAAGTTTGAGTAGTAATGGCTTAATTACCTTTACCGTTTCCGTTACTTCCGGAAACAAAAAAAATGGAAATGGAAACGAAGATTTCACCGCTCCGTGCCCTTTCAAACGTGAAATCATATCTCATATCGGTCTTCTTTTCTCAAGGCTAAATGTGCCCAATTCTTTCCATCTTTCCTTATAGGGCTTGGTCTCCAGCCCCCTGGTCATTCTTATTACCCCCCCCCCCGAACTTGTTCCAATTTATCAGCCTCTTTCTTGAAGTGTGACATTCAGAACTGGACACAATATTGAAGGTGAGGCCTAACCAGTGGTGAATAGAGGGGGATGAGAACTTCATGGGATTTGGAAATTATACTTCGGTTAATGCAGCCTAAAATAGCATTTGCCTTTTTCTGCCCACCTCACACTCTTGACTCATATTCAGCTTATGACCTAAAAGAATTCCAAGCTCTTTCCCACTTGTAGTGTTGCTGAGCCAGGTGTCCCCCATTTTGCAACTGTGCATTAGGTTTCTTCTTCCTCGGTGCAGTACAGGATGAAGACTGGATTTTAAAATGATAATGTAAAAAAATGCAGAGAAGTGTGATGGGGCATCTTGGGATGGCAACTCCATATAAAAACCTCCTGATGGTTTCAAATGATCCCACTTCTGGCTTGTGAGGATTAAAATCTTTGTTCCTCTTTAGAAGTGTTTGTTTGTTTGTTTGTTTGTTGGGCTTATATACCGCCCGTCTTCCCGAAGGAACTCCGGGCGGTTTACAACATAAGAAAATACTAATAACAACTATTAAATAGAAACAATTAGACAGTTTAAAAACAATTTAACACAAATAACCAAACTAAACAATAAAAAATGGCTTTGCAGATGTGTGTGTGTTGTGTTGTTACAGTCGTGACCGACTCTTCGTGACCCCATGCCTACATGAGCATATCCCTGAGGGTAACTCAAGCTTACAATTAGGTCTTTGATGTAATACACATCCCATAACTATGGTGTTATAAATTTGATTAAGAAGCAAGGAATGTCTACCCTTGTTAAAAACTGAGCAACCAGAGAATGTATTGTGAGGGAGAATACATTCAAATGACCTTTTGAAAGCCTACTTTACCAAATACGTCCCTCACTATTATCAAAAGGATTTCATGTTCATACCAATAGATGGCAGAGCAAACTCTAACTTTTCTGAATTCAAGGCATTGTATTTCTCTGCTGCCTTGACAGAACTAGCAGTCTAAGGTAAACTATTTGCGATGTCAACACATGGCCAGCCGTGTTCAAGGTGTTTATTTATCTGAGCTCAAATGGTACTTTCTCCTAAGAGGACATTTTTCATTATTTTGATATTGCAAAATGGAATGATAGTTTGAAAAGGATGAATATGAACCTAGGATAATATTCCACGGCTGTGTACTTTACAGAGTATAGTTGCTAGACCTACTTCTCAGATAGATTACTATTTATAAATTGAGATGTTTAAAAGTGTTATGCCTACATGTCACAAAAAGAACACACGAGTTGAAGTTAGACATCATCTTCTGAGTGAAAGTATAAATAACTGTCCTTGAATAAAATTGTGGGGTTTTTTTTGCTATTGCTGCCCTTGTTGTCACTTAAAATAATAACATTAGTAATGTATTTCTTATAGTGCCATGACACATTGCAAAGGTTTAGATCAGGGATGAAAAATAGATTTGCTGGGGTTGCATTTCTGTATGAAAACAATGATTATGTTCCTTATGAGACTGGTAACAAGATGAACTGTCTCTTGCCTCATAAATCTGTACATCTCTGAGGCTTGTAATGTGACTTGGATTGGAATTGGAAAAATGTAGGGTCCAGGTTTACCTAGTACTCGTGTGCTGTGTCTAGAGCAGCTTTCCTGGGCTAGTGGAGGTGGTGTAATTGGCATATAGAATCATAGAGTTGGAAAAAACCTCAAGGGCCATCCAGTCCAACTCCCTGCCATGCAGGAACCCCCATCAAAGTACTCCCGACAGATGGCCATCCAGCCTCTGCTTAAAAACCTCCAAAGAAGGAGAGTCCACCACCCTCCATGGCAGCATATTCCACTGCTGAACAGCTCTAACCATCAGGAAGTTCTTCCTACTGTTTAAATTTATTTATTTATTTATTTTTAAACTTATATACCGCAGCCTATTTTCCTGTAGTTTGAAACCATTGCTGCAAGTCCTAGTCTCTGAAGCCATGGAAAACAAACCAGTCCCCTCTTCAATATGACATCCTTCAAATATTTAAAATTAGCTACCATATCCCCTCTCAGCCTTCTTTTTGTAAGGCTAAACATTCCCAGCTTCCTAAGCTACTCCTCATAGGACATTTATTCCAGACCTTTAACCATCCTGGTCACCCTCCTCTGGACCTGTTAGAGATTGTCAACATCCATTTTAAATTGAGGTGTGCAGAACTGGACACAGTACTCCAGGTGGGGTCTGACCGGAGCAGAAAAGAGTGGTACAGTAGGACCCCAGTATCCACTGATTCATTATCCACTGATTCAGTTATCCACTGTTGGCAGAGGAAAAATTAAATAAATAATTCAGCAGCCGCAAAGCAAGCTACTGTCACAAACAGCAGCCTTAAAGCAAGCTACTGTTGCAAAAACAGCAGCCATAAAGCAAGCTACTGTCAGAAACAGCAGCTGTAAACAAGCTATTATCCCAAAACAGCAACCAGAAAGCAAGCTACTGTCAGTAAACTGCAGTTGGGGGTGGGAGTGGACATTCTCTATTATCCACGGTTTTCATTATCTACGGGAAGGCCTGGAACCAATCCCCAACAGATACCGGGGTCCGACTGTACTATAACTTCACTTGATCTAGACACTATGCTTCTGTTGAATAGGCAATGTGCTGGTTTCTGTGTGTACCCCAGTACATATTTGTTGGCATATCTTTGAGAGGATTTTGACAGATTTAGTCTCTGTGGCTTGAAACAGTTCTATCAATGGCCTATCAAGCCTTTGAAGAAAAATATACCAGTCAGGGTATGTTTTTATGGGTTGTTTTCTCTACAAACAAATGTAGCTGTAATAACAGAAGGATCTTCAGTTGTTAACAAAGCAGAAATGTTAACTCCAGAGTTTTCTCTGTTGAGAATCAGGTGAGAATTGTTCAGCTAATACTTTGGGTGGGTGGGTGGCAATCTGAAAAGTAACCCGCTGTTAATGTGTGTGGAATTTCTCACTGGTGCAGTCTGGAAAAACAGATACCACTTAATCTTGTTTAAGGCAAAACATGTCTCGTCAAGCAGGTTTATGCACCAGTGAGAGTTCAACCATGGTTTACCTGTTGTGGAGGAGGACAGGTTCATTCTATCTGCCTGTCTGAATCATAGGCCTCAGTGAAAGATGGGCCTCATATGGTTTCTAAATATTAATACAGTACTACAAAGATATTCCAGAGTACTTGATAGCAAAGCCTAACACAAGAGTGAGCCAAGGATCTGTCTTCATTATTTGAGGCAAAGTTATTAGCAAAAACAATGGAGCTGCTGGATGTACAAATACAGTATTGAAAAAAATAGTTTGTACGTTTCCTGGTGGTCATCATGGCCTTAAGTGTGGATTTTTACACTCACAGGCAGAGTTTTATACTGGAAGGTCACAATGACCACCAAGAAATAGGGGCAGACAAACCTGTCTGCCACAGTTCTATGCGAACATTTGCTTTGTAGGCAGGTTGCCAAGATGACAAAGCTTTGGCGATAAAGGCAGACTAAATGCTTCATTAGCTTGCCCACCTTTACACAGGAAATAGCTTTCTTAAACATTAGGCTTTGGCATTGTGCACTGTAAATTATAACACCAGTTTTATGCTCTTTTAATGTTGGGTCTATTTCAGTTGTTATTTCATTGTACATTTATTGAAGGAATATTTACCACTCCCCCCAAAAAAAATGTTTCTACATCAAAGCATATATGAATAACAGTGGAAGAGAAACAGACTGGCCTTGAGCAATTGCCTGGCCTCTGACAATTCCAGCATTTAAACAGATTGCTTAGGAGGCAAGGGAACTTAACCAGACCAGGAGCTGATTCAGCTGACCTTTCTAGATGAGCTGCTTTAAGGCAACTTTCCCTTGAGACAGCGAAGAGGCAGCATATTGCCAGAATTAAGTGATCATGGAAGGAACAGCTTTGGCAAAGTCAGTTCTTTCTTGGAAAACACCAGCTTGGGAAAAAGTTAATTTCTGGGAAATGGAAGAACAAAGTTGTAAACTAAAATTTTAAACACTGACAGACTGAAGGGAATGGTGATCCAATGAACATTGCAGCAAAACATGATTAACAACCACAGAATTGTCTCCAGTATTACACATTTATTGTATTTTAATACAGCAGAAATACCAAAGCTATAGGTTGGCAACTTGTACTTCTGAAGATTTTGTTGGACTATAATTTCCACTAATATAATCAGTTACTAGCAGAGATCATAGGAGCTGCACTCAAACAACATCTGGGGAGGCGCATGCTGTTCTCTATATATACCATGTCTCCTTTGGTTCTTTTCCTTGGATAGTATCACATAGATATCGGTTATTGAAAGTTGTGATACAAAGAGACTTTGGTCATATCCACAGAGTTATAGCTTATTATATTGAATCTCAGAATCCTTAATGCAAGTTACAAATGAACATCTGATCCTTCCCTTTGAAAATACCAGTGCTCTGGCAACCTCACTCTATTTACAGTGTGGATAGTAAGACTTTGAACAATATGAGTATATTAGTCCAATATTGTTTGATGGCTTATGGCCTCAACAGTTTTAACATGACAAAAACACAGTCCAAAAGATGGTGGTGGGGTGGTGGGGTGGTGGGGGTGGTAGTTGTGGTGGTTTTGTATGAGGGGCGTGAAA
Organism: Phrynocephalus versicolor; assembly: GCA_023846285.1. Taxonomy (NCBI): domain Eukaryota; kingdom Metazoa; phylum Chordata; class Lepidosauria; order Squamata; family Agamidae; genus Phrynocephalus; species Phrynocephalus versicolor. The sequence goes on from JAHTLZ010000021.1 coordinate 3,627,664, forward strand.
TAGAAGGAACATACTTGCCAATGACAATGTGAAAAAAGAGTAATCACAAAGAATGGAATGATTGTATTCTCAAAGGCTTTAATGGCTGGGATCTGATAGTTGTGAGTTTTTTTGGGCTGTTTGGCTGTGTTCTGGAAGTTTTTCTTCCTGGTGTTTCACCAGACTCTGTGGCTGGCATCTTCAGAGGGCAAGGAGCTGAGGGAACTAGGAGTTCTCTCTGTGCTTTTGTCTGAAAAGTGCAGCAATTCTTGTTCTTCTCAGAGTCTGGCGAAATGTCAGGAAGAGAAACTTCCAGAAGACGGCCAAACAGCCCGAAAAACTCACAACTAATGGAATGACTGTTGCACTCTCAAGTGTTTAAAACATTTATGTTCTCCCTTTCCATGCTTGTAAGAGAGCTTGCTTTTCGGCATGCTCAGAAGCATCCATGTCCGCTCTGAGGCAGATTACACATAATAAGATGGGCTCCATTTCCTGGTTCAAAAGAAAAGGTATATCTGTGTGCTTTCTCAAATTCCTGTTTCCTTGCCTTGGAACTGGAGGACACCATTTTGAATTTGTCCAAGACCACATAGGTCAGAAGGGTCAGGACTGGCTGTGAAATTGGTTGAACTTGCCAATACTCAGACTGTGGTGTTGGTTGTATTTTGAGCCCTGTTCTGTATTGTTGCCTGAGGGTTGCTATAGAGAAGCTATGGATAGAAGAAGGCATAAAAACAGAGCTTGAAAAAGTCACTTCTTTTTGGCCCTGGTCCATCAGGACAAAGGGGTCATCGCAAGAGAAAAGGTAAGAAAAGGTAACAGAGTCCACCCATTTCCCCTTAGCAGAGAATCAAGCATGAAAGTGGTGTTGAACTGCAGCAAGAAGGTAGTTACAAAATGTTAAAGAGCTGTGCTTTTTTTCATAACATTACAACCAGAGTTAGGCAGTGACTACACAATCAAATATGGTGGGATTTGCTCCAGTTATAATATGCAAAGTATAATTCAAACGAATCCAGCCCTTTCTGTTCCCATCACACCCTTCTCCAACTGTTACTGGGACTTCTACTTTTTTTTTCAAGTGAACAATTCGGATGGACTTTCCCCAATAAGTTGGGTTAATTTGTTCTTCTAAAAATTGAGGCATATCTGTGAAAGGTGTTTCAAGGATGTAAGCAGCTGGGGTGGTGGTGATAGTCAGAACCTCAGGAACTCTATGTCCCCACCCCCCGATCATCATCCAACATTTTAAATATTTTTTAAACATACATGAGGAGAGTGCTGGGTCACCTTATCACTGGTATTGATATAGGACTTTAGTGCTAGATCACCTCAGGATGAGAATTAAATTGCAAGCAAACTAACAACTAACCAACCAAGCAACCAAGCAACCAGAAACAACCCCAACAAAATAAAAGTCATTGTATCAAGAGTGAACAGTGAACCATCCAGAGTGGCTATATGGTCAGCTGGGAGGGGTATAAATATAACAAACAACCTCCAAAATCAACCCACAGCCACTGTATGATGATCAATGACTGCAAATTCAAAAGCAAAGCAAAGCAAAGTTTGCTGCTTGTATACCACCCCATAGGGCTTCAAGTGCTCTCTGGGCAGTAGAGATGGGCACGAAATGAGCAATTTTTCATTTTTGTTTTCGTTTTTTTTGTTTCGTTACGTAACGAAACGAAAATGATTTTTTTGCAAAAATTCACGAAAAACGAAAACGAACCAAAACGGACCCCCTAAACGACAAACAACAAACAAAACACCATTGTTTTGAGTCATGCCCATCTCTACTGGGCAGTTTACAATTCATTTTTGCAGGCTACCCATCCCCACCCCAGTGAGCTGGGTACTCTTTTTACCAGTCTCAGAAGGATGGAAGGCTGAGTCAGCCATAAGCCAGCTACCTGGGATTGAACCCCAAGTTGTGAATACAGTTATCGCTGCCCTGCAGCGGTTCAGCAATGTGCCACAAGGCTCTCCTGCCACAATACAGTATGACCCTCTTATCCACTGATTCACTAACTGCAGATTCAGTTATCTGTGGTTGGCAGCAAGGAGGGGGGGAATTAAAAATAAAGCTTACCCCCATCAATGCCCGCCACCCTCCCTCTCACCACCACTGCTGTCACCACAGCTACCACTGTCATGGGCCAGTCAGGCACTCTCCGGAGGGGTGAGGTGGGGACTTTGAATCTCCTGCTCAAACTTCCGATTTGCCGCCTGGGACCTGAGTGGGAGATTAAATATCGCTGCCTCAACCCTCTGAAGAGTGCCTGGCTGGTGGTGTTTCCCACCACCACCACTGCACTCTCCAGACGGGCGGCAGATCAGAAGTTTGAGTGGGAAATTCAAAACCTGGGACAGCTGCGTGGGACGCGACCCAGAAGTTCAAAGGCTAGTTGGCCAGCCGGGTGAATTGCAACTGAAAGGCCTGCGGTGGTGGTGGTGGCAGTGGTGAGGAGGAGGGCATTGGGCATTGGGCCGGTAAGTTTTATTTTAAATTTTCCCCTCTCCTTGCTGTGGCAGCAAGGAGGGAATAAAGTTTCTTTCTTTCTTTTTCTCCTTGCTGCAGCTGAGCGGCAAGCAGAAAGGGGAAAAAAAATTATTCCCTCCTTGCAATTTGGGGGTTGTCAGGGGTGAAAGCTTTCACCTCGGCACCCCTTCACTCCTTCTGCCACCATTATCCTTGAATAAGAGCATTTGCTCTTATCCAAGGATTTTCCTAACCATGGGGGATTCCAGAACCAATCCCCCACAGATATGGCGGTCGTACTGTACAGTCTGGCAGTGCAGTCACAATTTTAGTTAACCTTGACTGCTGTTGAGTTTGGTTTTTCTACAACTGGCCTCTCTATCCTACCAGTCCTGATGGGCTGATGGACATGGTGCTGCGTGGAAATTTTATGATCCCACTATTTCTACTACTGGTAACAGATATCATCTTCCAAAACTGCTTTTCTCTCATAAAAATGGGTGTTACTGGTATCTGGATCAAATATGTAATTGCTCTCAAACAGCTTGTAGATGGAAGTGAAAAAGAAAAAGAGCACGGAAAGGAAAGGAAAAGGGAAAGGAGAAAAGGGAAAGCGGAAATCAGAAAGGGGAAAAATGGCTTGCTTACTAATAGTGGCCAAATGAAGATTTTCTTATCCTGACTTGACATTGCCTGGAATGATGAGTAAATACTCTATAGAACTACTTGCAGAATAAGTTAGAGATTGTGGAACAGGCCATAGGTAAAAGGCTGTTCCTTACAGACAGAAATTAAAAAAAGAAAAAAAACACCTCAATATTCATATGAAATCTTAAGAGGAACATTAGTAAATTACTTCCAATAAAGTCTTTTGTGCAGTCTTCACCCTCTGGGCCATTGTGATGTTAGCTTTTTGGTAATCAATATTGCTGGCCCATTATTGAATTGTATCCATGGTTGAAACATATAGATATATAAATAAAGACTAGGGAACTCCAATTAGAGCAGTATTCACATAATTTGCAGATTAGCATTTTTGAAATGCCCATCTTCTATGTGGAGACTGGGCCATAGAGTTGTCCAATTATCCAGAGCAATTAGAGAAGATCATCAAGACATTTCTGAGGTCTCATTAGTAAAAGTATTGGTGGTTACAGACATCTCCCTAGATCACAAAAGCGTCTGAGCCCCTTGCCTCCCACGCACACGTTTAGGAGGGTTAGACAATGACTCATTTCTGGTAAAACAACTATAGCTCTTTTCACTGTTTATTGCTGTAATATTTTTAATGCAAAAGAGTGAGGGTTAAATCCCTAATGGATCAGGCTATAAAATATAGTTGTAAATACCAAAGCATCTGTTTCTATAAAACCTGAAGAGTATTCAGCATCCTGTGCTAACAATTTGTACTAAGCCAACCCCCCTCCCAACAAAATGGACCCCCATGCCTTTCGTACGTTACCCACAGAAAGGAAACATTTTGTCGTCTTCTCTATAATTAAGTGCACATTCATTGAAACATTGTGGTGCAGTGGCAAGCTGAAGAATGACATTTTTTATATCCTGGATATTTACTTTCTAATATTAGGAAATGGTGGGCTTAGCTAAGTTTTTTCGTCTGGTTTGCGAATGGTGGTATGCTGTAAATCAAGCAAGATATGGGTGAGGTGGAGAACGTGTGGGTCTCCAGGTGCTGTTGGACGGTAAGCCTCAGCTGCTCTAGCCGGCACAGACAATCACAACAGGTGATCAGAGTTGTAGCCCAATGATGCATGTAACAAAACACACCTAGTGTAGTGTAATGTAGACTAAATTGAGGTAATGTGGGACCAATGAAGCTCACTAGGCATCTACTGACTGAATGGGCATAATAAGACAATGCATGGCCCCAAACTTACACAACCCAAGGCCAATCTCATGGCCCATGACCCCCAATCATGTTGCCACATTTTGGCACGAAACCCGGCTTTTCCCTTTAAAACAGGTGGGAGACCAAATCCTTGTCACAGGAGCATCCCATGTGCTTTCAGCTGGCTTGTTGCCCAGGGAGCACTGCATGATCTCTTTCCGTCCTCTTCTTTGTTCTGCTGGGCTCCAAACGTGCCCTTGAGGAGAGCTTAAGTGGATTCAAAGCCCTCTCTGGAAGGATGCTTGGGGGCTGGGCAGGAGGGGAGGTCCCTAGGAAGCACTGGGAGCACTACGGTTTCATCATGTGTGTGTGTGTGTGTGTGTGTGTGTGTGTGTGTGTGTGTGTGTGT
>JAHTLZ010000021.1:3637743-3669668 GCA_023846285.1 Phrynocephalus versicolor
AGGCTTTCACAAATGGGAATTGATGAGCTGGTCATGGGATAGGGGCAAAATTATGCATGACTAATGCAACACATGTCTCGCTGTGATCCACGTTGTAGAGTAGGGCAGTTCAAGAGGCTCACCACTTATAAAAATAATACATACTTTTTGGTTTCTTGTTAGAGTTTCAGCTCCATTCTGTCTTCTCTGGGATCCGAGTTTTCTCTTCCTTCACTGTCCAGGCTGCTAACAGAAAAGAAGCAGAGTTTACAAATCCCAAAAGTTGAAGTGGGGAATGATTTTCTATGACAATAGTCTCTCTGGACATTTGAGACTTGCAGTCTAAAAAAGTTAAGTTCTACTTTTATAAGCTGTCGCCTGAAAAATTACCTTTTTTTTCAGTCCCTGAAAAGACACCACCCTTCCTTTTTAACAGAGAAGGAGGATTAATGTTTCATTATAAAATTATCCATGTTATAAGGCGCATCTGGTTTCGAATGAGCAATTAAGAGTCATCATTAACTTTACAAAATAGAGGGTCCTCATTTCTTGATAAGCAGCAATTCAGCCACATGCAATTTTGGACCTTTCATATGACAGCATGAGCTGGCTGTGAAAATCAGCATGATGAAGACCTGCATTTTCAGATTTTCCATGATATCACTGTTAGGCAGAATAAAAATTCTGCTATACAGTGTATAGTACAGCTTTATGTATTTTTGCTTGCTTGGTCAAACTCACGGGGGTGGTCTCTTTATCCACTAAAATGCATGAATTATCCCTCGCCCTTTGGAACAACAGTACAACTCGGATGCAAGATTCATTGATGTCATAAAACAGAATCAGTGAACATTTTCCTGGAGCTAGCTATTTGGGACTACAGTTCCAGAATCCACGAGCCAATGACCTTGCTGGGCTGGGGGATTCTGGGAGCGACACTTCAAACACGTCATATATCCAAGATCTGTTTTCGACACAGTATTCACTGATGTCTGCAGGATGAAGGAAAAGGACTGAAATATTTTGATGTTTGTTTTGCTGTGCTTGTGGCAATATGCCTTAACCCACAAGTGTAAGCAATGGGTGATGAATTGACTTCATTACAATGTGTGACTTTTAACCAGCACATAGCTGAAGTTTCCACTGGGAAACCACAAACCAATGGAGTATAATAACGAGATGGTGACAGGGAGAAAAACCCTACACACTGCAATTATAGTCCAGGGGGACACTGCTGACAGATAAAAAGCCACAATTTGTGATGAAAGTGAGAAGCTGTGCATGTCATCTGCAAAGAGAAGTTGTCTCTTTGTCTCCCATTTGAAGCTGTTGTTATCAGGACAATCCTCGCAGCCTGGGCTCTGTGTTGTACTGATCTGTTTTTGCTCTGTACCCCAGCCACAGACTAAGAAAGCTGATATATATAACATTAAAGAATAAATGCCGGCTCCCTCTAAGTATCTTTGAGTCAAATGAGATGTTAAGGGAAATATTAGTTTTACTTGATTAATATGTGGTCCGTATATACTGGTTGACAATTGCTTAGTTACTAGATCCAATGCAGCTATTAGCTTTAACTGCTACAGCCTTAAACAGCTTGAGGTTTGTCTATCTAGGGACTACTTGTCTCATTATGACCCCTTGAGACCTTAAGATCTTCAGGACAGTCTCTATTAAAAATGCCAATGGTTTTAGAGGCTGGATTAACACATTTCTGGTAGAGGGTCTTCTTCTGTAGTGTGGCTCTCAGACTGTGAACCCTTCAGAGCGGCCATCTATTTCAACTCTGAATGATTTGGAGAAGGAAGTAAAGTAACACTTTTTAAAACTGACATATGATGACTAACCTGCCCTGTGTGTTGCTTTTTAATCTGCATCATTTGGTTTTTAATGTATTTCACTTACTTTTAATGGTTTTATAATGAGGCAGGTGCATGTGATTTTATCAATAAATTAGGTAAATATGTCTCTTTCTATTCTTATTTTTAAAAAGACTTCTGGTAATATCTGATGTCACACAAATTACTTTTAAGTACTTATTTATGTTATTTGTAATAATACATTGATGATTTCACTAATAAATTCCTTTTTTCTTACTTATATTTGTATTCTAGTTTACTAACCCTCATGGGTTAACCAAACATGTATTTAATTGTTATGGATGGAATCCTGTTATTAACCTCCCCCCAAAGTAGACCCACTGAATCAATAGCACATACATAAGTGTAAGCTTAACCAGTCCTACCCGTTCAGTGGGTCTTCCCTAGTTAAGACTAATAGTTGGTTTGGGATATCCGTGTTCTAAAATGCCCGGAATAAATAAAGGATCGGAAAAATTTATGCATTACTAAATTAGAACAGAAAAGCAGTGAAAATGATGAATATATTAATTCATTAACAAAATATTAATCAAATACACAGACATTCTAGTAAGCATGCAAAGCCCAGGAGCAAGCCAAAAATAGATCCTACCTTTTATACCTATTTGTTTCTGTCTGTTTCTCAGTTGTTTCTAAAAGCTTGCCTCAGGAAGTAGCGTTAGACATGGGCACGACTTAGCAGAATTCCCGTTTCCGTTTCTGTTACTCGTTTCCGTTATGGAACGGAAAAGGAAACGACAATTACTCTGCCAGAACTCGAACTCGAACCGACGAACGAATAATTGGGTCTGATTTGTCGTTGTCGTTCCTGGTATCGCGGCGATCGCGTGATGCCAAGCGGCACAAAAAAAAGTTTTAAAAAGTTTAAAAAAAACTGATTCCCGGCCAAAAAGGCAGGCAAAAACTGTCTGAGGGCACCTACCAGGCCAGAGGGGTGGTTTATTGGGGGGGTTTCCCTGGCCTCCCCCCTCTCCTTGGCTACTGCTGCGCTGCTGGTACCAGGCTGGGGGGGCATCCTCTCATCTGCCTCCATTTGCCATGCGGTGCGGGCGGGGGGATCCAAAATGGCGACCGCAATATTTTTTTTGAAATCGTGGTCCAAAATTTTACAATTACATTTTAGAAATTACATTTTACTTACTCTTTCACTTGTCCTTTACTGGTGTACTCTGTGCCAGCTTGGCACAATACTGTACTAGCTTAGTGGGTCAACCTCATTCATTTATTTGCAGTCAGGCACTCAAACAAACACATTTGTTGAAGGGCACCCACCTCTATAGAATATTTTACAATTACATCTTAGAAGAACTTACAGTTCGCTTAGTTACTTGCCCTGTACTGTGTGAAAGTAGTGCCAGATTGGCACACCCTTCTACTAGCTTTGTTGTTGTGTGAGTCAATCTCATTCATTTATTTGCAGTCTATTAGGATGCACTAGTCTTGTTGTTGTGCAGCAAGTCCATCAGCCAGGCCAGTTTAAACTGTTTTTCGCCTGCTCTGCGTCATTTGCAGGACCCGCGTCCGCGAGCCACCTGCCCGCGCGCCCACCCGCCCGCCGCCCGCCCGCCCCTCCCTCCTGCCGCTGCCGCTGCCCACCCATGGACCCCCGCCACCGCCGCCCGCCCTGCGCCCACACCTCCCCGCCCCCACAAAAACACCGAGCGCCACAACTGTCTCGGTCTGGGAGTCTCGGTCAGGACGTCAAATTGTGTGAAATCGCGGAAGAAACGACAAACAAAAAACGAAAAACGAAACGACAAATTATTTCAAATTTTCACGAAAAACGGAAACGAGCTGAAACGGACCTGCCCCAAAAAACGACAACTCGAGAAAAAAAATTCCTAGTCGTGCCCATCTCTAAGTAGCGTATTAAAAATGGAAACTATTTAGTAATTTTAAGTTTTGATTCTCTGGTGAGAGGGCTTTTTGTGGGCACTGCTGCTAAAAGCTAAAATAAATAAAGCTAAAATAAATAAAGATGGTTCAAACAGTACACATTCTGATTTGTTCTTTACCTGGTCATATGATTTCTCAATATAATTGGTAATCTTGGGGTGGATAAAATCTCCTCCAAATTTCACCAGTCTAAATTCAATTGACAATCCAGTCCAGTTCAACTGATAATGAATGGGCCTGGGGAAATCACTGCTTATATAAGTACAATTGACTGAATCCACAGAAATAGCTTGGAGGATTTCTACATGATATCTACAGACAGTGGGTATGACAGTAGTTTTAACCTGTGTAAATTTAAATTAATGCCAACTTTAGGAATTTTTTTGGGGGGGAGCTCCCCCTTGCCTTCCCCACCCCCAGACATATATGGTTTAAATATGTGTCTATTTTGATTGGGACTCATGTGTGGATTTAGCACACAATGTTATAGCCAGTAATATCAAACCTTCTCTGTGGTTGCTGACCTATGCCTGACTTTATGCCTGCAAGCAATCCCTTGACATTGCGGTAATGTTGAGTGATACATTTACATGTATAAATTAACCACATCATTGATGAAAGACAAAGTTAATATTCTATGAGACTAATTAGTCACATTCTTCAAATTAATAAGCTGCTTTTCAGAACCCGAATGTTATTTCCAGAACCAGACTGTGATTTTATATCCACCTACTTGTGCATGAAATCAGTGAAATTTACTCCAAAGTCAACAGATATAGAGACAATTGCTCTGTTACAAACCGAATGGGAAAGTTCTTCTCCCCTACAGGACTGGCTTCACCATAAGCTCCCTTTGGTAGGCCACTGCCATAGGTGCCATAGAGAACTTCCCTCTATAGGCACTCTCAGCCAATCACAGACTCCAGTGCCATTGACTGACATCCCCTCCATCCAATCAAACTGTAACTCAGTCTCTCCCCTTCCTCCCCTCCTCCTCCAGACCCGAGCAATTTGTGCCCTTTTCTTCACTGGTTTACTGTGACCCCTGTGAAATGGTCATTTAACCCCCAAAGGGGTCCCGACCCCCAAGTTGGGAACTGCTGCTTTAGTCCATCCCAACTTAGCAGTGCTTTCAGGGAGTTACCAAAAATGTACATGGCTAAGACCATAGAAATAAGAGTCAAACTGCAAGGCAGAAATACCAATGCACCCACAAACACAGAGTCCCAGTAGATTGTCAAGGTAAGGGCAGGTTTTAAGCACCAACAAACCTCTCACTCCAAATGAATGAAACAACTGTAAAAATTATATTTTACTAAATGTGGTGAAAAGGTCCAATAAAAGCAAACTACAGAAACAACAAGTAAAAAGCAAAGTATGCCATAATTTAATGATTCAGGTTACACATTGCTCCCCATCCCAGCAAGATGGGTGGTCAGTTTATCAACCTCAGAAAGTTAAAAGGCTGAGTCTATCTCAAGTCACCTACCTGAGCCCAGGATTGGACTCAGGTCCTGAGCAAAGTTTTCATTGCAGGACTGTAGTTTAATCACCGTGCCACCAGGGACACTTACACAGGAACAGTCAAGAGGCTGTGTAGCAAGCATTTAAAAAAGATGAGGCAAGAGCAGTTACAGAACAAGAAAATAAGAAAGCTAGCTCATACAGCCTGGCATAGCTTCAGCATATAGTTGCAAGAAAAAGTATGGAAAAAGTATGAGAAAGTATTGGAATTTCATTGTGCTCTACATTAATGCGTCACACAATGTGATCTGATCTTCCTCTAAGTCAAGTGTATTGACAAATATAATGTGCTTAAAATAAAATTCTGATCTTTCATGTCTTTATTGAACACACTCATTCAGCATTCAAAATGCTAGTAAGAAAAGTAAGTGAACTATTGGAATCAGTAACTGGTTGACCCCCACCTTCCAGCAGTAATAACTTCAACCAAGCATTTCCTGTCGCTGTGGATCAGATGTGCATATCATCAGAAGTAGAGATGGGCACAAAATGATTTTTGTTTGTTTTTCATTTTTCGTTTTGTTTCAGAACAAAACAAAAAACAAACTGATTTTTTTTTTAAAAAATGAAATGAAACAAACTGGAAATTTTCTGTTCATTCTGTTTTGTTTTTCATTAATGGCAAGGTTTTCTATAGGAATGCATTGAAACCACTTTAAACAACCTACACATTCCCACCCCCCCCAAAAAATTGGGTATGTGTGTGTGTGGGGGGGAAGGGCCCGAGTTGTTTAAAATGTCTTTGAGCTACTGAGGCTGTGCTGATGGCCATGACCACTGCTTGCTTCGGTGTCTAAAAAACAGTTTAAACACCCTATGCCATTTTCCCCAAAGCACCTGATTGGGGGGGGGAGAAATGCATGGGGTTTTAAAACTTGTTTTTAGCCCCCGAAGCAAGCGTTGATGGCCATGGCTGCTGCTTGCTTCGGTGGCTAAAAAAAATGTTTTAAAACCCACACTTCCCCCCCATCAGGCGCTTTGGGGGAATGGTGTGGGGTTTTTAAAACACCAAATCAAAATGAAAAATGGAACAAATGAAAAATGAAATGAATTTTTATATTAAAAAATTTGTTTCAAATGAAACAAACTGAAACAGAGAAAAATGAAATGAAAAACGAAATGAAACACCAATTTAGCATTTCCTGCCCATCTCTATTCAGGAGATATTTTAGATCATTCATCCTGGCAGAACCACTTTATCTCTGTCATATTCTTTGACCGTTGCATGTGCATGGCTCTCTTCAAGATGTTCCATAGCATCTCTACTGAGTTGCACTCTGGGTTTGGACTAGGCCAAAAGGCAAATTTTGTTTTTCTGAAGACATTCTGTGGTAGATTTGCTCCCATGTTTTGGGTCGTTGTTCTGTTGCATCACTCAACTTCTACAACATTTCAGCTGGCATACGGACCTCATGATATCCTGAAGAATTTCTTGGTACACTTGAGAATCCATTTTCCCCTCAGTGACTGCAAGCTGGCCAGGCCCTGATGCAGCAAAGCAGACCCAAATCATGAGGCTTCCACCATCATACTTTATGGATGGAATGATGTTTTCATGATAATATGCAGTTCCCTTTTTATGCCAGATGTAGTGCTGCATGTTCTTTCAAAATCTTTGTTTGATCTGTCAAACAAAACATTTTGCCAATACTGCTGTGGAGTGTCAATGTGCTCTTTCGCAAACTTCAGGCATGCAGCAATGTTCTTAATAAGCAGCAACTTCCTTTGTGGTGTCCTCCCATAGAGATACTCTGCTTGTTCAATGTTATATATACTGTAGACTCATGAACACAGATGTTAGCCAGTTCCAATGATGCCTTCAGATCTTTAGCTGTCACTTGGGGTTGTTTCTTTACCTCATTGGTGAGTCTTTGTTGTGCTCTTGGGATCATTTTGACTGGGCACTCACTTCTTGGTTGTGTAACCACAATCCCAAAGTGTTTCCATTTGTAGATCATTTGCCTAACTGTGTGTGTTGTGTCGTTACAGTTGTGACCGACTCTTCGTGACTCCATGTCCATGGAGTTTTCTTGGCAGGAATACTGGAGTGGTTTGCCAGTTCCTACTCCAGGTGCCTACAGCACCTGGTATTCCCTGATTTCTAAAATCACTTTGTAACCCTTTCCAGCTTTATGTAAATCCACGATTCTTGATCGTAGATCCTCTGAATGCTCTTTTTGGCAATGCATGGTTCAAATAAACATATTCTTCTTTTGCAAAGCAAACTCAAAAGGTTTGAATGGTTTTTATCAGTCACTTAGCTCTAGTCCACACCTCCAAACTTCTTTTCTTAAAAACACTCCAGGTATGATAACACCTAAATCCAATTGGCTTTTTTGACCGCAAGTGAAGAATTTACATACTTTTTCCACTAGCATTTTGAACGTTGAATGAGTGTGTTCAATAAAGACATGAAAGATCAGAATTATTTTTGTTATTATTTTAGCCACATTCTATTTGTCAATACACTTGACTTAGAGGAAGACCAGATCACATTGTATGACACATTTAAGCAGAACACCATTAAATTCCAAAAGGTTCACATCCTTTTTCTTGCATCTGTATATTCCCAATGCATATTTTTAGCAGGCCTCAAATGAGCATAACATTTTCTTAAGAGATAACTAAGCTAAGCTAAGTAGTTTACTTTTATATTCAAACTTCCACTATCCAGACTCTTTCAGAAGACCAGCTAATCAAGCACCGACTTTCCTGAACCTTAAAGAAGAGTAGCATTCTCCCTCCCCCTCCTCTTATCCATTGAAACCATTGTCCTGATTAACTCAGATTAAAGTGTTCTGCTTATATACCGCCCCATACCACTTTAAGTAGTCTCTGGGCGGTTTACAATTTTAATTACAGTGTGCAGGCTACACATTGCCCCCCCCCAGCAAGCTGGGTACTCATTTTACCAACCTCAGAAGGATGGAAGGCTGAGTGAACCTTGAGCCTACTACCTGGGATTGAACCCCAGGTCGTGAGCACAGTTTCACCTGCAATACAGGCATTTAACCACTGCGCCACCAGTTAGCCAGTCCATGGCCTTGACATTTTCCTTCTCTCTAGGATAAGATCCAGATATTATTGCCTTCCAGTTACCATTAGGCATTTCCCCTCTTCTCTCAGTCATCTTGTCCCACGTGCAAACTAGAAAGCTGAGTTTCCAAAAGAGCAGGAGAAATTATAATCACTCATTTTCCTAATTTCTAGGTAACAGGCACCACACGCCTAAATGTTAGAATATAGGTGCAGATTAAATAAACTGAAAATCCCAACTTCCCTAGATAAATATTGTTAAGATTATATTTTCAGGAACTGCTATCAAATAAATGCTTACTCAGAATACTTTGAATTGAACCATTAGAGATGTATAAATATACAGCAAAAGTCAAACACCCAAAATAAAAAGAATACCCACAATACTTTAGATAACATTGGGGTTTTGCTTCTCCATTTATTACCTGCCCAATTTGCATTTTTGCTGTGTTTTGTATGACTTCAATATTATAAGTTAAGATCTACTCATACTTATAAATTACTCTTATTAGAACAGGTCATATTTCTAGGATTTTCTGGTTTTATAGCGTTTGCTCTATATGAGATTTAAAAAGAGCCATTCCTGTTGGATCCTTATTTTAATATTTAATCTTTAACAAGAAAGTCTTTGTGTTTTGAACTCTCACACTTCATCCTGCAGACGTTTTACAGTATTTTAAAAAAGAGAGGCCAACAAAAGGTCAAATGTACAAAATTGCCCTCCCCTCTTTGAAGCTGAGTAAGCTCAACCACAAAATAAACCTCTGTAAAAAAATGAATTATGGTGAATGAATACCTTTGCATACATGGTTATCTAGAGGGCATCGCCTTGTCACACAACAGCCAATTGATTTCAACCACAGGATTTAAATACTAGCCTAAGGCAGCAGTTGCTATTCTTCATAAGTGAAATGTGCCCCCCCCCCAAAAAAAAGAGAGAAAGGAAGCAAACTTTCCCATCCCAGCCGCATGCACACACTCAAATGAAGCTTAAATCAAGGCTGATAGTAACACATTAACACTGGTGAACTGGCATTCACAGTGCATCCTGTCTTATATTCTATTCCCTCCAGCTCCTGAATTCTTATTTACATGGTGTACTTTATTATCTTTATTATCTCTGTTTTCCCCATCTGGTGCACTCTTGATACGATGGACTACAACTCCCTTAAGCCATGAGCTAGAGTGAGGGAGAGGCAAAAACATCTGGAGAACATCAAGATGGGACATATGCTATAGAGTGTAAAATGTTCTAAAGGTGTTCTGCTGCCGATGGCTTCACAGAATAATGCTAATGCTTGCAAGCTGATTCTGATTTCCGGCATGGATTTCTAGGTATGAAGTACTCAGTTCCTCCTTCTGTTGCTGATCTGGGTCCACACAGCTTTTCCAATGGCAGAGCAGAGCACCAGTCCACAGCCCCACATACTCCGGTAATCTATTTTGGACACTTCTCAGAAGGCACAGTGAGCATTGCAACCACTCTCCGTTTTATTACCACATATCAAGAGGTTACTGCAGAGATTGCTTTCACCCAGAATGGGGCCAGAATTAGCCCCACCATTAGGTAGGCTGATGTAGTTGTTCAAAGGAGCTAATTTGATTGGCTCTGAAAGGAGAGTAACTTGCTGGGGAGGAGATAATGTACTTGTGGGATTCTTTATTTCAGGCTGCATAATAATGAAGGCTGCCAAAGGTACTGTCCAGTGTCCACCAGAGCATGGAACACACCGCCAGCATAGCTAATGGCCATGTATTCTAAAAGTTGTAATTCCAAGGGTAACTTTTCCAAGCTCAGCTCCAAACCATGCTCCCTGCTCTGCCCCAAGCAGACTCAGTATCTTGGGTCAGTTGAATTCCCCTGACATAAAAATGAAAGGTAGTGAAGGCACAGATGCCTCTCAAGGAACAGTTTCTGCATGTTTGCCACAGGGAATGAAACCAGAAGGGAAAAGGAGAAATGAAAATAGCAGGGGGAGACCCACATCACAAGAAGGATATCACGAATGCAACAATGAATCCACAGCCCAATGTAGTCCTTCAGCTCTGAACAGGAAGTGACTTAATATCTTTGCAGCAGCCAGTTACAAAATTGTTTTGCCAGTGGCAAATAATATAACAAATTCGATTTTTCTCATATTTTATTTTATAATAAAAGTATAGATAGCCATCTTGTGCATGCTTCAAGCCAACACAGCAGGAATGTTTATAATGGATAGTTCTGTCTATGTTCATTTTAGAGTGACTTTCGTTAAACCAGGCAAATGCATTCGAAAAACTGTTGAATTGGGCTACTTCATGGCATGAAGTGAATCAGAAACAAGAAAAGCCGACAAAGTGGGCTCATTCTTGGTTCAGTTCAGGCCCAGTTCACAAAGCGCTGAACTCCCTCCCCTCCCTTGGTGCTTTCTTTTGCTTTGGCAAAATGGATGCTTGCTCGCTTACCCCATTCCTACCATCCCTGTCATCTCCCTACCTGATCTTGCTGCCACCATCATAGGAGACATTGGGCTGGTTTCATTTCCAGGAGCTGGGCCTGCTGCCTCAGAGTATGTGCTTGTGCACCCGCTGATGGGCAGCCACATGTGCAAAGACAATAGGCTAGCATCCCTTTTCAGAGCCTGCTTCTGCCTATGATAATGGGGGTGGGGGTGGGGGCAGGACTAGGTAGGGAGATGCTTGGGGCAGTGGGAAGGATCAGGAAGGCAGGTGGTGGCCCACAGCACAAATCCAAAAAATGGAACTGTGAACCAGTTTGTTTCTCAGGGGCTTTGTGATGTAGCCATGAAGTAGCCCAATTCAACAGTTTTTCGATTTGTGTTCATCTCTAATTCATGTGGAAAATTTTTTAGAAAACCCATAATTTTTTCTTGCAGAAAATCATGTGGAAATTTAACTGCTTGACCTCAAAACTCTCTTATAATTCATAGCTAACCCCTTTGTTTCTTCTATAATCTGCCCGTTTTTAGTCCTCGTTGTCATGTAGCTTTGCCCCTCTTTTGCAAGGGGCTTGTTCTTTCCTGCTGGGTGTTTTTGTTGTTTTTCTTTTTGGACTGCTAAGATGCGTAGCCAAGGTATTGTGGTGATAATGGTGTTGTGAATCACTTCCACAGGTTGGCAGGCCTAGTTATTAAGTTTCACGTGCCTTTAAATTCATTAAAAGATATGTTCATGGCCTAGGCAGCACAGCTAAGCACACCTAAGCACTGGCGTGTACATCACCCTGACATTTTTTTAGGAAGACACTTCCTGCTCAGGTCATGAGGCATCTGTAGCACACCCATTGTTTCCTGAAATGAGAAGGATTAAATATATTTCCATATTGTCCTGAAAGGGAGGCATAACTTGCTGTCATTTCTTGTTTGTTCTTTCCTGCAATGTACTACATGCTGCAATTTTAAGCTATGTCTCGCCTAAAAAATGTTTTATTTTTCAAAACTGCAGTTTTCCTGCAGAGATGAGAGAAATAAATATCAGGGGAACTTTTGCACATGTCAACAAAACTGAGTGAAGCAATCCATGTAGGCAGCACTGGAAACAGTGACAAAGCGAGTATCCTGTACATAACTGGGTAATAATATCATCACTGTCTAGACAACTAAACAATTAGTATCCAGACATACCAAAGCCTTCTTTAAGTCCCCAGCAATTTCTTTTCTTCCTTTTCAAACATCCACAGGGAAGTAAGGCACCGTTCACCTTCCACAAGCATTTCTAAGATTAATTTGGCTTTAAATCTATTTTTTCTACAAGTGACTTTAGGGAGCTGGTGCTGTGTGGTGTGTTTGGAAAAATTGCAAATGATGGAAGACTTCCTGTGGAAGCATCTGCTTTCTTGCCTCTGTGTACAAGGGTTGCGAGGCAGAATAGTTCGATGCAGCAGTTCTTTCTGCACTTCCCCTTCTTCGGTTCATCTTTGTTAGCATAAAGGTAAAACTGGACTATGGTGCATTTTGGTGTGAAAAGTCTTGGGCTGCCTTCTACGGCCATCATCTTTCCGTCCTCTCATTTGCCTACACTTTAGTCCTATCAGGATGCTCAATTTAAAAAAGTTGAACTAGCCACAGAAAGGAGTGTGGTATTACACACACACACACACACACACACCTCACTTGCCACATGTGGCGAGCTAAACGGGGGAAATCAGGGTTCTCTACTTGCCTAGAGATGGCCTGACCATCACGAGGGATTTCGATATATGGAAATGTCAAGGACTAGTAAGCATAACTGTTTGTGTTTTTTCTAAATCAAAACAAGGATAAGTTTTCTGGATGGGGATCAGGGAAGACCAAAAACAGTGAGTGTAGTTACTGTTATAGCAACAAAGGCTACATCTATTCTAAACCTTCTTCATATAGACCAGTGGTTCTCAACCTGTGGGTCCCCAGATGTTCCTGGACTGCAACTCCCAGAAATCCCTACCAGCACAGTGAGTGGTGGAGGCTTCTGGGAGTTGCAGTCCAGGAACACCTGGGGAGCCACAGGTTGAGAATCACAGGTTGGGGATCTACACCAGGCATGTCCAAACTTCCGCCCTCCTGATGTTTTGGTCCACAACTCCCAGAATTCTAAGCTTAGATTGCCAATGGCAAAGGACTGTGGGACTTGCTGTCCAAAACATCTGGAGGGCCGAAGTTTGGACATGCCTGATCTAGACCATCCACTCTGCCACCTCACAATGAGATGGGAGGTTTAATTCTGTAGCACTGTAATCCCATAGTTGTCTACTCAGAAGTTTGCTCCAATGAGTTTAGTGAGGCCTACTCCCAGGAAAGCGGGATTGCAGCCAACGGTTCCAGGACTGGCTTTGCTTTTACATGCAACTGACTTAACAAGGTCTAATGAGAGTACCACATGTTTGTATGAGAACAGAATCAAGCACTTGCTTTTTTTTCCATATCCAGATTTTCCATTCAATCTTGATGTACATGTCTTTTACTTTAACAAGACCTGTGAGGCAGATCTTTTCTACTTCACCCTGAAATGACTTTCTTTTGCCTTTACAACAGAATCATTTCAGCAAACAATGAGATTAAGTGTCCCAAGGTCAAGCTTTGCTATTTATATTACAGCACGACTATTGATAGGATTCTTGGATCCCTGAAATAGTCCCACATTTGAGCTCTTTAGTATTTTATGCCCAAATTGTGGTATCATATAGTCCACACAATTTCCCCTAAAATTCATAACATCACTTGTCCTGTGGTGAAATTCTTCTTTTATAGGATGTTGTTAAATGTTGGGAATAACACTAGCTTTGATATCACAAAGGTACTATATAACATATACCTGCACTTCACAGAAATGTAAGGTAATCATGATATACCATTGAAACCTAAAGGATGGCAGATGGAAGTATGTTGTGCTAGTGACTCTCTGAATTCATTTCATCCAATTTGGAGGCAGAGGAAGGTTTTTATTAATAAAATTCCTTGTGTTGAGAATTCTATGAGAGTTTGTTTGTAGTCATATGTAGTGTTTTCTATGCTTATTTATTATTTATTTATTAGACTTGTGGCTTACAGGGTTAAACAAGAGGTACAACTATTAAACATAATAATATATTTAAAAATACAATATAAAACAAAATAGCAACACTAAGTCAGTCAAAAGCAATAAGAGCAGAGATAGACCAGAATATACAAGAAGGAAATGAGCAACTTGCCTGTTGCATTTTCTTTTCCAATGAATGGAAATAGCAACAATTAGTCTGGTAACTAGACATGGGCACGACCAGAAAAAAATGACATTTCGAGTTTTCGTTTGTCGGAATGGGTCCGTTTCGGGTCGTTTCCATTTGTCGCGAAATTTTTCAAAAATTTGTCGTTTCGTCGTTTTGTTTGTCGTTTGTCATTTCCACCGCGATTTAGCGCGATTTGACTTCCCAGAGCATAGGGGCGTCCTACAATCAGGGCCAGTGCTAGGTGTTTTTGCACCCTAGGCAGTGGGCAGGGCGGGGGGCGGGCGGCGGGGGTGAGGTGCGGGTGGGCGGCGGTGGCGGGGGCCATGGGCGGGCGGTGACAGCGGCAGCGGGTGGCGCGAGCGGGCGGGCGGTGGCCGCGGGCGGGCGGTCAATCGAGTGGGCAGTTAGGATATCACTTAGGGTAGAGGTTCTGTTCTTGGCTTGCACCCCAAATGTGTGTGTGTGCAAGCAAATTAAAGTTGGGATAATAGAAAATAAATGGCAGTATATAATATATATATTTAAAATAAATCCACACCTCCCACTCACAGTCAAACCTCCCCCTTTATCCAATATCAGAAAAAAATCCTCACAAACTGCCAGAGAAGAAATAAAGAATAAACTGCTATTCCCTTCAGCAGACAAAGCTGCAGGGAATCAAAGAAATTATTTTCTAAATTCAATTCCCTCCCTGCCTGCCTAACTTAAATCCTAAAGCCTCCAGCCTCCCTCCTCAATCTCAATCGGATCACACCATTACCAGCAGCCAGCCCTCCTCCCTCAACCACATCCATACACCTGACTGCGATTTCTGGAAGGTGCCTCGGCTTTTTATGCCCTCTGAGACATCCAGAAGTGTCAGTCAAAAACCTGGCGATGCCATTGTTGGAATGGTTCAAAAAATTTGCATGGTCCCATCCCATGCCCAGCCCAAATGGACAGGTCTAAAAAAATAAAAAATAAAATAAAATAAAATAAAATAAATGCGACATTTTATTGCTATAAAAAAACCCCACTGCTGCTACTATTAAAATTCAGGCATTTAAAATAAATAAATTTCACATGTTTCTGTGGTGATTTGGTGTGTTTTTTGACCGCAATTTAAAAAGAAAAATTGCGGTTGCCATTTTGGATCTCCCCCACCGCATGGCATGGCGAGACAACTAGGATGACCCATCCAGCCTGGTGCAAGCAGCCCAGGACAGGAGAGGAGGGGGGGAAGGCCGGGGACCCCCCAGAACCCCCCCTCTGGTAGGTGGCAAAGCCTCAGGCAAGCATATTTTCGCCTGCTTTTTTGGCCGGGAGTCAGGATTTTTTAAAAAAAACTTTTAAAAACTTTTTCTGTGCTTCGCATTGTGCGATCGCCGCAATGCCACAAACGAAAACGAAAAACCCGACCAAATTTTTCTTTTTTCGGTTCGAGTTCGAGTTCTGATGCCTTAATTATCATTACCGTTTCCGTTACATAACGGAAACGGAAACAGAAACGAAAATTTCACCGAGTCGTGCCCATGTCTACTGGTCTGGTAACCTAAAAGGCTCTTCAACTGTTCTTTCTACAGTTCTCACCAACAGTTTGAGAAGGGGACACCTAGCTCTCTTTTGCCTTTTTGTTTTCTCCACACAAGGAGTGATATATCTCCAGAGAACAGGAGGTTCATCTTCAGCTGCAGGTTCTCCATGAGGCCAAAAGCCCTGGAAAATCAGAGCTCTTGCTTCTGTGAAGAGCCCACACTTGTGCAGAAATCTGTCCTCTGCAGTAACATTCCACTTCACAGACAGAAGGAAATGACATGGTAGGAACAGGCTAAATAAATGCTCGGCTCAAAGCATGCTCTTATGCATTAGGTAAGGGAGGACTAAAGAAGCAGTAGTGTCATGGTGGGATGCAGGAAGGGAGATAACAATCACCAGAAAACAATGGTGGAGAATATTCAGAGAGAATTTATCATTTTGTGTGTGTAGTATTTGATCACTTTTAGTATTTGTACATTTATTATCTTTAGCTTCAAATATTCTCTTTTAATGGTGTGACCACCTTGGGTTCTTTTTAAGGAGAAAGGTCAGGTGGTTTTTTTCAATTTTTACAAAATAGAATAAACAAATAAAATATTTCTGAAAAATGGGCTTCTTCTCTCTCCCCCCTCCCCTTAGGAAACTGAGAAGAAGAAAAATCTCAGAACATTTCATTAGAAATTTCCTCTCAGCTCTGCTCTGCACTCAGTTCACAGAAAGCATAAGCAAAGGAGTTAGCAGATAATTATTCCTCCTTATCATCTTCAAGGAAGCAAAAGGAGACAACTCATGGATCCTTGCCAATGGGCAGTGATTTTGATCTTGCACATAAGCTTGTCTGTTCCTGCCACCGAGTTCTGCTTCTGATATGTTAAAAAGAGTGTGGCAACAGTAGAAGGCCGTGCTCTCTGTGTGAGAATTATCATTGCCAGAGATGTAAATTACACTTTTGTCAAACTAAGTGACAGTGATGAGAGACAGCACTTGTGTGGGTAACAGATTATGTTCACGAGAACTTTCATTTCAGGGAGCGACAGAGAGATGAAACTGAAGAAGTGTTTTTCATTCCATAAATGTGGGAAAGCCAAAACAAACTCAAGGGATTTACTACTAATGCATCACCTGTGGGCTTGACTGTACTGGAAGACAAACATTTTAACTCTTGGTGTCAGGTACAGATTTGTTTTTGCACTAAGAGCAGGGCAATCTAGGCCCAAAATGAAGCAATCCATTTTTAAATGTTGAGGAGAGCTTTCAAAAAGCATCTGTTCCTTGAATTGGGGTGAGTTCAAGTTTGAATCCTGGAGATGTTTAGCTAGTGTGCTTGCAATGCATCATAGGTTTTATAGCCCTATTGGCAGAAAAGCAGTAATACTGACTGTATGCATAAGTATTGATTTATCATAACTCATTTGATTAGCAAAAATCAAGATTGTCTCTAACCATTTAAATGTTGTGAACATTCAGAGGGTTTCATTCACAGAACTCGATATTTTGTTTGAAAGCATGTCTATGATCTGGTCAATCATAGGGAAATAATCCATTGTTTAAAATCAGAAAAACTGGAATTTTTGCTCCTGTCATTTTCAGATCCTTCTGTATCTGGAGGCCAGTCCAAAACGTGGCATTATTTTCACTGAACCAAGTTGCAGATGATTTGACATGATACAGTGGCTTTATGACAAGCATAACAATGTGAGAGTATTTGTGTGATGCATAAAATGAGTGTTTGAAAACATTTTAGAATGGGCACACTAGACTTAACAAGATGTTTTCAATAATGAGCTGGAAGGGTTGTTTGGAGAGATGTAATGTTTCTGAAAAATTTGAAATCATGGGAATACTGGAGTGGTTTGCTAGTTCCTACTCCAGGCGCCTACAGCAGCTGGTAGCCCTCGTGGTCTCCCATCCAAGTACTAACCAGGGCCGACCCTGCTTAGCTTCCAAAATCGGGCGAGATCAGATGTGCTTAGGCATCTAGGCAGCTACTTTAGGAAGTTAGTCCATCCTATATTGGGTTTTCCTTTCCCCCCATTTCTAGAAATGGCAGAACTACAAATCCTAGTTTTTCTTATTATGAACAAAGAACTTCAAGCTGAACAATCTTTTTCTGTTGCTTTCATATAATTTTTCTGCCACTCTCCTGGTCAGTAGCAACTTGGTTGAAATCCAGGTGAATAGATGCTTAATGAGCTGTTCCCCTCAAATGGAAATAAAACCAAGAGCTATTCTGATATCATTTAAACCAGTCACCGCTCATGTTATTGATGAATGTGTGATATTCTTCTTCTGCCTTGTTGGCAAGGGGAAACTCTGAAAGATGTAGTCCAATTTAGTAGCATTCTTAGTCTCAAGTTCTCTTCTAGCTCTTTCCAACGTCCTTGATGAGTGGTGAGTGAAGCACAGCAAAGATAATAATGCCCAGCCCCTTCCAGAACTTAGAGCTTCCTCTTCCCGCTTCTTCGACGGCAGGTCTTCCATCTCCACAAAGAAAGAGAGTTTCTGGTCCTCACCCCAGCTGGAAGAGAGCATCACAGCAATCAGGCAGACCATGGAGTACCAGATATTTTCAGCCCTGGGACTGTAGTACAGTTATTCCCTTAGGGAAGCTGGATAATCAATGGCTTCGGAAGCTAAGCAGGAGGAAATAATTTCTTGAACTGTCTTTTAAATGTGTCCCTTTTTAAAGAAAGATATAACATGAGGGATGGAGTATATTTGCATAGCAGCAGGAAAAAAACATTGTCACATATTTGCAAACATTATATTTGCTCACATCACATCCCCCCCAAGAGATTTTAGACAGAGCGACTTCACTCTCCCAGAGTTCACATCTGTGTTTAAAACACACAATGAGAAGCAATCCCCAAATGTGTGGACCCCGCAGCTGCATTCCAAGAACAGGGCTGATCCAATTTTTTAGCTATAAGAGGCTTTGTTCATCTGTCAGAGCAGCCCTAGAACACTAAATTTCAGATTATTTACTAAGCATACTTTGGCTGCAATTATACATTTCAAGGGACACATTACAGGCTGAAAAACTATTGTGTCGCTCAAAACATATGTATGAACTTGGAACATCACTGTATAGGACATTATTTCATTATTGCATACCTTCAGGCTTTCCCTGTGGACCATTAGGAGGACATTTCTGGATTCAAACGCTTCTGCCAATAAATATAAAAGCACTATTAAGTGAGCCAGAAGGAGTTTGGTATTGTCTTTCCACCTGGGTAACAGAACTGATAAAAGGAAATGGGGAAAAATATAAGAGCTTGACCGATTTTGCATTTCACTCTATGAGGATGTACTTTGGGAAAGGGAAGTACCGGTAACTCATTTTGTTCTCACCATCAATAAAAAAGAAAGAAAGAATATATGAACCGAAATGCAGTCATAGTTTAATGCAAGGACATTTACAAACTTTGTGATGCATCTCCCCATTTTCAAAGAAACATATAAAACACGTAAGTTAAGGAAACATGACTCAGAAATGCAGGTGAAATACATTTTTGGACCAAAATCCTGTTGCGTACCTCTGTTGGCATAGTAGGAGTGATGACATTGGTAATCGAAGAGTTCCTGTTTGTGTTTGTGTGCTGCTTTGTCCCATTGTGCATGAGCTTCATGCCGCACTACAGAATACTGCCCATTATATTTGGAGGAACTGTTTAAAGAGATGTCTGCAAACATTCTCAGTCATCCAGGTGCAGGTGAGCTTATCTGGAAGTTGAGTCATGGCACCTGGACTTCTTTTCTTATGAGATCAAAATGTTTCTGTATGAATGTGAGGTAACCCAAGCTTCATGAACCCTGTGTTGATTTTGGCCATATGATAATTCCAGAAGAGTACTTGATGACGTACAAAAGAGATGAGATTGACATCTTGATTTATTCATCACATGTTCATAAATATAGATCTATTCCAAAATTTGATGTGGAAAAAGAAAGCCTTTGGAAGGCTGCGTCCGGCTGAAAACAAACTCTCCAGACAAAAAAAAAAGTACTGTATATAGTCGAATATAAGCCTAGTTTTTCAGCCCTAATTTTGGGCTGAAAAACAGGGGCCTCAACTTATATGCGGGTCAGTACTTTTAGCCACTGAGGCAAGTGCTTGGGTCGGTGGCTAAAAGTCATTTTAAACATTGTGTGCCGCTTCTCATGACCCCCCTCTGCATCACAGGGGAGTGGTGTGCAATGTTTAAAATAACTTTTAGCCACTGACCCAAGCACTTGCATCAGTGGCTAAAAATCATTTTAAACATTACACACCACTCCCCCAGCTCACAAAGGAGGAGCTGCTAGGCCCTGCTGCACTTCCTACCCTAGACTTATACTCGAGTCAATACATTTCCCCAGGTTTTGGGGGTTAAATTAGGGGCCTCGACTTATACTCCGGTCGACTTATACTCGAGTATATAACCCAGGAAGAGGGTTTGCATAAGTTCCCTGGTGAGAATGGTTCCTAACTGGCTGATTTCTGCTCATTGTCTTTCCCCAATATATCTGACCTCCTCTTTTACAACAATAACAACCCATACTTGTCTTAGCTGTATAGATGGGTAAGGAAATGTTAACAGCTACATTTGAAAATCTGAAGACCAAGAAACAAAAGGCCAATGTACCATGAACAACTGCTCAAAATGTGGTTACCTGATTCATACCATAACTAGAAACTGCCTTGTTTGGAGAAGGATAATCTTATTCAACACAGAATAGTTCAAATGAGTTATCTGTCAAACCATACTTGCTAGCACTTATTAGGAACATGTTAATTAACCATTTGGGACATAGTTGATTGAAATGGGGAAGAAGCCAGTCATTTTATTTAAGGAGTGGCACATCCAAATGAATGCAAATAAGAACTGAATAAAGGCTGAAATGATATCCTTCCCTTTTAATACACATTTTCCCAACCTGGGGGTCTTGATACACATGCCTGGGAGTCATAAAGTATTTTCTGAGGGACATCCTGAGTGACTTTTAGTTGCAATTATTTTCATATTTTCATATTTTATTTTAATCTTCACTCACAACCCACAGTCAACCTAGAGTTCTTAGATATTTCTGTACCCCTTCTGATAGATTTTCCTTTTATACATGCACAACACAGCCTTCCTCGTGAATTTTGAAACTATGCCTCGAATCCTTATATTTGGGAAAGGATTTATGATTTGTGGTTACTAATTTATTCTTTGAATTAGAAGTAGAGATGGGCACATTGTATGAAGCACGAACTATTGAAGCAGGCCCTTCCCTGCCTCCCCAGGCAGCCATCCACTCATGAACAACTAGGCATGGAAATTCTTCCTCCCACCTTCTTGCCAGAGGGGTCACCTGCCAAGGGAGGCAGGGAAGGGCCAGCTGGGCTCCAATGCTGACAATGAAAAGGGATACCAGCAGCATGCAGAGCCTGGAAAGTGGACCAGGCAGCTGCGGGAAAGGAAGGAGGGCATTTACCAATGTCTGGGGAGTAGCACTTCATACTTAGTAAGAAGCACAGAGCACCCACCTCTAATTGGAAGTGCTAGTTCAGGGCTGTCCAAACTTCGGCCCTCCAGATGTTTTGGACCACAACTCCCAGAATTCCAAGCCTGTGTTGCCTATGACAAAGGACTGTGGGAGTTGTGGTCCAAAAACATCTGGAGGGCCGGAGTTTGGATACCACTGTGCTAGTTGTACAATTGTGATCTCACAAATTGCTCCTAATTGGACAAGAACATCAGGGAGGCAGGTGATCTATTTTACCAAGGACAGCTCTCTATTTGTCAGCCACCTGTGTTTAAAGTACTGTCCAGTTAGAAGACCTGTTTTAAAGCTAAAAGTGCAAATATTTATTTATTTATTTATTTATTTATTTATTTATTTATTTATTTATTTATTTATACTGCTCCATCTAGCTGCACGGCTACTCTGGGCGGTTTACAAGGTTAAAGAAATATCAATCTTGACACACAATAAATAAACAATCCAATAATAAAAACATAATAAGTAATAACACAAAATATTTATCAGAGCATCAAACAATGAATGAATCTTTATTTACTGTTTTTAACCAAATCACAGAGCATCAAACAGAAGCAAGATGGCCTGAAAAACAAACAAACAAAATTAAAAAATAAGTAACAATATTTATTTATTTCCTTCCTTTTCCCCGGAATTGAGTTCTCAAGATGATCCTAAGATGATTAAAGACCAAATGCAACTAGAAATTTGTTTTTAAATGCTGTGATGTTGCCCCTGACATATGGTGACTCTATGTGATATTCTGAGCAGGGTAGCCCAATGAAATTCATCCACCTGTTTTGATGCAACCAGCCCCAAAACACCCTTGGGAGCAACTTTCCAGTACCCATTCCAGACAGAAAACTGATACTGCAAAAATCAGCCCATAGCAAGAGAACACCTCAACAAAAACCAACTGTCACAAAAGACAAATTAAACAAAGCAGAAATACTGAAGGCACATAATAACAGTGTGTGCCCTCTAAGTTTTCTCCTCTCCAGTTTAAGACAAAATGATAGGTTTGGGAAGACTGTAAGAAATCATACGCCATCCTGTGGGAGGTTGGTGGTTTGGTGTGTAATACACACCCATGTATACGTGGCTGCTGAATTGGTTGCTGTCACCAGGTTGGGAGATGTTATTCACACAGGCCTTTTTGAAAAGTGAATAGGAGACCCAGAACAGACCATGGAATGTGGCTCCTGGAGCTATACTGTAGCTGGTTGCAGCTGTCCCCTCTGTCGCAGTGGAACTAATCAATGCAGGGTTTTTTCTTCTCCTGGTGTTTGAGGCTTGACATGACACTACAAAATGAATTAGAAGCCACATCAGTTTTAAAAGAAAGTACAGTACAACCACAGTGCAACAACAACAAAAACCTCTGGCCCCTTTTCCTCAGAAGAAGGGAGTATGGAATTTTCAGTAATTTTAATGTCAATTCAGTAGAAAATAAAATAATCTCTAATTCCTTTATCCTTCTATCTAAAATTTTGCAGATTTTTAAATTATGTGTTCATCCATTAAAAGCACCCAAACAATATTGTTTCATGAAGCAATTTACTAGCAGCCTCCTTTAACAAATGTTTAAATTAAAATACAGAATAAATAGCAAAAGATCCAAGAACCCAAACCCTTAGCACCAATTTCTGTGACATTTGTCAAATATAATTATCTCCTAAGGGATTACTCTACTTGCCAATTTGATCCAGTCGTGACAAATGGGGTGGGGTAGGGAAGTGTATAGCCATTGATCTCCGTGTAGTCATTGGAAGGTACCAGGATTGGGTCTGTCATTGAGATTTTGATATGAATGAAACCAGGTGACCTCAAAATAAATCCAAGACAAATCATGTTCTTCTGACATTGAAATGGGGTCTAAACTGAATACTGTGGTATATTCAGCATTTACCCTAGTATTTACTTATTTGGCCTTTGGTGATATGCCTAGATTCTTAAATAAAGAGCCTCAAAGAGCCTTGTGGCACAGTGGTTAAATGCTGTAAGCAGCTATAATTGTGCTCACAACCTGGGGTTCCATTCCATGTAGCAGGAGAAAAGCAAAGCAAAGTGTTCCATAGTGCTTAAAGCACTGTCTGGGCAGTTTACAATTTATTTATGTAGGCTTCACATTCCCCCCCCTCCAGCAAGCTAGGTACTCATTTTACTGACCTCAGAAGTATAAAAGATTGTGTCAACCATGAGCTAGCTACCTGGGACTGAACTCCAGGTCATGAGCACAGTACAGCAGTTTAACCACTGCACCATGAGGCTCAAGGTTCACTCAGCCTTCCATCCTTCCAAGGCTGGTAAAATCAGTGCTCACTCAGCTTGTGGTGGTGGTGGTGGGACAATGTGTAGCCTGCATACATAAATTGTAAACTGCCCAGAGAGTGCTTTAAGTGTTATGCAGTGGTATATAAGCACAACACTTTGCTTTAAATAAACTAGGAATTTAAATTTGATCAGGGTCCATTCTGACCCGGTGAAGTCACCACAACATGACATTTTCATAATATTTGCACGGTGAACATTTTTTCTCAATGCCCCTCATCTGGTTTCCCAGGAATCAGCTGGGATTCTGTTACATGATAATCTGATGTAATTATTCATTCTAGATATTTCCATGCAGAATTATAAATCTACATGGAGGTTTGTTGATTTCAATGGAAAGGCAGCAAGACATTCCTATGTTACTTTGAAAAGCAGTAATTCATTGAATGAATTTCAAGCTAAAAACATGAATCTGCATATCAAGGGTACATGTGTGTGCATGCATGAGGGCACACACACACATAATTAAAATGGTAATATAGTGGAGTGCAATGGAATCAAGTTAAGAATGATACCGAGGCACTCAGATTTATATAAAAAAATTCATCCCAGGTAACCTGTGATCTTGTGAATTTACTGTCATTTTTATCAGAGCATATATAGAAACAAGTGGAGGGGAAAAATAACTTTTACCTGCCAACAAGGATCACACAATCCCAGTCATTCTTTCAGTTATATCAACAATTGTCTACCAGAGTTCATTTTGCAGAGGAAGGCTTTCCCCGAAGGCTGTTATTTTACAAGCTTTTACAACTTATTCTGGAAAACAACAGCAGTTTTATCTGCCCACAAGGAACCAGACTGGAGGGCTGAAAAATGAATGATCTAAACACTGAAAAAGCAAAACACACTTTGCAACCACCATGACCACCACCACCACTCTCAACCTTCTGCAGCTCAATTTCTCTTTCCTATGACATCAAAGAAAGCCTGTTGCCTTAGCAGTTCAATATCTAATAAGTATTTACATCTCTCTAGCAGGCGTTGTATTTCTTGCTACTTAAGTGACCCGTAACCTCAAGGGAAATGAGCTCCTTGAAGTGGGAGGGGGAGGGGCAGCATCACCACCAAACCAGCTATATAGTATCTCCAAGTACTGATGCATTTATGCAGTCTTTTAAAAAAGCACGCTCACAATGACATATGCTTGCAAAATTACATATCTTTTAACTATGGCGGTGTTGCAGATAGTGATAGTGAGGATTATGCGGGTGGTGTTCATAAACTCCACTCCTTCTGGATGCAACACATATCTCAACTTATTGTTGCAAATCAGTGCTGCAGGAAGAATACTGCCAGCATTCTGTGTGGAGGCATACCATAAGTCATTCCCAGCATAGGACTTAGTGAACAAACGTGATTAAATCCCTGGATGATTTGGATGACATTTCTCTCCTATGATCTGAAAGGTGGGGAGGAAGCACATGGAAGTCCAAATGGATTTTTTTTTTAAAAAAAAAATTAAAGATTTCATTATTTTTGCTAAAAATAAAATAAAACCCTGCCACTAGTGCAGCTCTCCCATCCTGCCTTTTATAGGATCTTGGATGCTTAGGGCTCTTTCTGTAATTGCTTCTTGTAAATGATCTTTTGGTCTGTAACACTTTACTGTAAACCACTTTCCTTTTGCCATCTGTTATCCAGTTGTTTTAACTGGGTTTCCAGTATTTGTACCACTCATTTACAAGAACCTTCCTAACCCACTACAAAAAGAAAATAATTGCAATCCCTTCTTTTCATGTCCCCCGACCCCCAAAGTGAGGGTTCCTTCTCTGAAATCCATGTTGTCAGAAACTCATGGCAAACCTAAGGGCTCTGCATAAATAATGCACGTAAGCCAAAACATTTTTAGCTAAACTCAAAATGTATCTTGAATGAATGTTGTTCTTAGGGAACTGCTATATACGGCATCATCCAGTTGGTGCATCTATCTCAGTACTACTGACTATTCGAGCTTAAAGCATTTTTAATCCACATTAGGAGATACCAGGATGGGACCTTTTGCAAATTATATTTTGCAAATATCCCATGCGGATACAATACCTATAACTTAATGACTTAGATGCAAAAAAACTTTTGAATTGAAATTCCTAGAGCAGTTGACCTTAGAGTACAGGAAAACCCTGAAAGATGCTTGGAAGACACGACAACCATAAAACCTGCAATAGCATCACCTGTGATGCAATTTTTCACTTATTACATTCTCACTTGAATTAAAAATATTTTTAAAAAAGAAAATTATAAAGTTCTTATATTCTCACTTGAATTAAAAATTATTTTTAAAAAAGAAAATTATAAAGTTCTAACCACTGGGAGATTACTGGTACAAGTGCACAGTGGGAAAAATGGGACTGGATCTGCTGTGAAATACCAGAATTCTTCACACTTGCAACGTAGGCACATCCTGCAAGAGTTTGGGCACATTTTAAAAATTGTTTCAGTGCTTTTTGGAAACAAATGCATTGAATGTTTCTTTGCTCCAAAGCTCATATTTTGCACAAAAATGTTGGAAAACCTGTATACGTTCCATGTAAACTTGATGTTTTTCACAAAACATAGGCATTTTACATAAGATACAAACATTTTGTGCAAACTGCAAGTTTTTTACGCAAAGCCCCAGGTTTTTTTGGGGGAGAGGGAGGGCAGTTGCTTTTGTTTTGTTGCTAAAGCTATTGGTAAGCTCACTGACAGTGAAATTAGATGATTATTTATATTGCATTTTTGAAGGGCTGATGACATGCCTTGCTTTGCTTTATTTGGTGGCAACCACACAATGCATTGCTGAAAGTAAACCAATCTGACTCTGCTCCACCCCATCCAGCACCACATTCATCTTTCTTTTGGTGTGAGCCTTTTGCTTTTTAGACAGCATTCGGGAATCAACCACTTCTGATACAATCCGCTGGGGTCTTTATGTTGTCTCGTCAAGAGCTCAGCTCCCCACTCCTTCTTCCCAGGGGAAGATCCAGTCTGTCTGGCCTTGGATGAATTCCATGGTCTCAGAAGGACACTAAAATGATTATGAGCCATTCCGCAACAGTATGCTTGTAAAATGTTTCCATCTAAGGAATCAGTTATTTCCATTACAAATATATGACTACTCAGAAGTAAATCTAATTAAATCCAGTGGGTCTTCCTTCCAGATGTGCATGTGTATGAGACTGCTAGTTTAAGGTTACATTCAGAAATATCTCACTCCAGTTCTCAATCACCACTTTATGGTATTTTTGTGGTATTGCCCTTATAGTAGTTACTAGCTGTGCTCTGAAAATATCATTACAAATACAATTTGCTATCTGAACTGCTACTTGCAAAGAAATTGATGCACACACATTGGCTAAATAATTGTTTGGGACTACATCTCCTATGCTGCCCTGCTAATTGGGGGATTTTGGAAACTAGAGATGGGCACGACTTGGAAATTTTTTTTTCGAGTTGTCGTTTTTCGGGACGGGTCCATTTCGGCTCGTTTCCATTTTTCGCGAAATTTTTCAAAAATTTGTCGTTTTGTCATGTCGTTTTTTCATCTGTCGTTATACTGGTTTGGGGGGTAGCGGGCTCCTGGAGGCACCTCTGTGGGGTGGGTGCCTCCTCTAGCCTGCTATAAAGAGAAAGCGGGCTCCTGGAGGCACCCGTGGGTGCCTCCTATCCTCACCCGCTACATGCATAGCCATATGGATATGCATACGAGACTTGCTGTGAGGCACCCCTCTTTGGGGTGCCTTCACTGCATCAGACAGTGAGAGAGAAGAGAGAACGCAGGCTCTCACTGTGTCTCACTAAGAAGGGAAACGTATTTGCGTTAGTGCAATGTGAGTACGCAGATCTGGTTTTAGGGTTAGGGATAGTGCAAGGGCTAGGCTTAGGATTACAGGTAAGGTTACGGTGAGTATTGGGGTGCACCTCTGGGTGCCTCTCTGACCCACTTAGAAGGACAGTGTACTGGCGTATGGGTTAGGCTTAGGGTTCAGGTTCGGGTTCGGGCTACGGTTAGTGAGCTTTTTATGCCCGATTGGCACATCCCAGAAGTCTCTGTGGTCAACCTGGCCAAGTGGCCATGCAATTGGTGGAATGGCTCCAAAAATTTGCATGGTCCACTCCCATGGCGAGCCCATCATTGCGATGCGAATGCGCAGGTGTAAATAAAATAAAATAAAATAAAATAAAATAAAATAAAATAAAATAAAATAAAATAATGGAGATGTTTTGTTGCAAGAAAAACCCACTGCTGCTACTGTAAAAAATCTGGCAGTTTTAAAATAGCAATTTTAGCATGTTTCTGTGGTGCTTTGGTGTGCTTTTGGACCGTGATACGATTTCAAAAAACAGATTGCTGTCGCCCGCCCCATTTTGGATCCCCCGCCCGCACCGCATGGCGTCGACGAGGATGCCCCACCAGAGCAGCCCAGGACAGGAGGGGGGAAGGCCGCCCCCCCGAAACCACCCCTCTGGTAGGTGCACTCTCAGGCAAACAGGCAGGCATATTTCCGCCTGCTTTTTTGGCCGGGAATCGGGGTTTTTAAAACTTTTTTTCTGTGCTGATTGAATGGCGGCGGCGAGCCGGCGAGGCGGCGATGTTGGCGGGAGGCCCACCGACTGCCACTTCGCCAGAGCAGCCCAGGAAGTACAGGAGGAGGAGAGGGGGGAGGCCGGGGACCCCCCCCCCGAAACCACCCCTCTGGTAGGTTCCCTCACTCAGGCAGAGATATTTCCGCATGCTTTTTTGGCCGGGAATCGGGTTTTTTTTTTTACTTTTAAAACTTTTTTTCTGTGCTGTTGGCATCGCGCGATCGCGCGATGCCAGGAAGGACCACAACAAATCAGACCCAATTATTCTTTAGTCGGTTCGAGTTCGAGTTCTGGCGGAGTAATTCCCGTTTCCTTTTCCGTTCCGTAACAGAAACGAGGAACGGAAACGGAAACGGGAATTCCGCTAAGTCGTGCCCATCTCTATTGGAAACTATAGTCCAAAAGAAAAGAAAAGAAAAGAAACTTCTCCAAGCTCTGGTCAACAGCCCACTAGCTACAGTAGATGGGTGGTATTTAAATTCAATAAATAAATAAATAAATAAATAAATAAATAAATAAATAAATAAATAAATAAATAAGAGGTTGTATTTTCAGTGGGATCACATCAGACTACTTTTGTCAGAAAAGCATACTTTTGAATACTACTTGATGGGAAATAGAATCCCTTTAGATACTGGGAAGAAGGATCAGTTCGATCTTATTAGGGGTTTCCCCCTCTCCAAACACGGAAGAAAAGTAGTGTAACTCATGCCACCATACTTTTAAAAGTACATCAGGACTTTGTAATAAATAAATAAATACAGTGGACCCTTGTATAACAAACAGCTTGTATAACATAAAATTTGTACAACATAAAAAATCCAGAGATAGGGGAAATTTGCTTAACATAATCGCCTATGGGCCAAATCCGTACAACATAAAATGGGATTACTCCATTTTCAATGCATTCCTATGGGAATCTGTATAAAGGAAAATTTGCTTAACATAATTTCATTTGGAACAAATTAATTCCTTTATACAAGGTACCACTGTAAATAAATAAATAAATTTGGCATTTAGTTGGAACTGAACCCCTTGAAACTGAAATGCCAGATGGTCTCAGATAAAAAAGCACATAAGCTCCCCAGCACTTATAACTGGGTAATTTTTTATGGAGTTAGTTGTCTGATTTGGCTTTCCAGTCAGCTGAATTGCAGCTTTAAATACATCTGGCAAACTCTAAAGGTAGGGCTTTGTCTCTCCCTACAGATTATTATTTTTTCCTTCCAGAATATTTTAAAAACTGCAAATCAATCACACGGAGAATTCCACTTGTTCAAAGTGATGATTTGTGTGACTGATAATTTTGTTTTGGAAGTGAGTTGGAAGCATGGAGTTAGAAGTTTGGATTAGAAAACGACTTAGCATCCGTGGCAGGCAGAACCTTAAAACACATGATATGCTGACTATGAAAAGAACTTTCTGTGCCAGTAGTTATTAATTTTCACTGGAAGAACGTTTTCCCCTCTTTTTATGTAAACACGTGTCTTGTGTGTCTCTCAAAGCATAGTGAGAGCAATCTTACACTTTCAAACACTGATCCTGAGATTCTCCCTGTCCCTCTAAAAGCTGAGGTGGGAAACCTGCAGTCTTCCAGATGTTGAGGGCTACCATCCCCACATTCTCACCATGTTTGCCCTGGTTGATGAAAACTGCAAGAACTGGAAGCCCATGTTTCCCACCAATGTCAAAGGATAAAAAATAGCATTGCCAACTCATCCCAGAACACACACAAACTTCGCCTAAATAATAATAATAATAATAATAATAATAATAATAATAATAATAATAATAATAATAATAATAATAATAATAATAATAATAATAATACACCTTACTGAGATCTGCCTACATAATTTGCTGATACATCACATAGTCCTAAACGCTTGGGAAGCTTTCGACTAGTGATTTGTAATACGAAATCTAGTGTAGTTATCTTGTCTGCTGGGTGGTGGTGGTGGTGGTGATGGTGGTGGTGGTGATGATGATGATGATGATGATGATAATAATAATAATAATAATAATAATAATAATAATAATAATAATAATAATAATAATAATAATAATAATAATAATAATAATAAACGCTTGGGAAGTGTTCAACTAGTGATTTGTAATACAAAATCTAGTGTAGTTGTATTGTCTGCTGTGTGGTGGTGGTGGTAATAATAATAATAATAATAATAATAATAATAATAATAATAATAATAATAATAATAATAATAATAATAATAATAATAATAATAATAATGTAAATTTCATATGCATAATATGTACTACCACATTTCTCCAGATGTTAATATCCGTAAGTTCTGTGGCAAAAGCTGTTCCTATAATAATCTGTTGTCAAGTCAATTCTGATTTATGATGACCCCTTCCAGGGTTTTCTAGGTAGAGAGTATTCAGAAGTGGTTTCCCATTTCCTTTTTCTGAAGGCACCTTGGCATTCTGCGACTTGCCCAAGGCTACAGAGGCTGGTGCTTCTCCACAATGAAGAATTGATTTCCCAGCCTCCAGCTTCACAACCAAATACCCAACTCACGGAGCTCTTCTGTAAAATGGGGGGGGGTTCAAAACCAAGCCAAAACCCATTTCATAACCTGGACCAAATGAGTAAGCTGATGGCATTCTGAGAAATGCAGCAAAAAAGAAAGAAAGGATGGGAAGAGTTTTCACACCTCTGTTCATTGCTAATATAATCATAGTTCACTCTGTTTATTGTGCACAAGAGCACTTCTTGAATTGGGTTCTGAAAACCAACATTCAACAGGGGAAGGGGCAAGATCTAAAAAAAAAGTCTGGCCTTTTTAACACATTGACATTGGTATAGGAAGACTTGCTGTTAGCACGTGGCCAGCAGCTGAGATAATCAGCACCTCTTATTAGCCTCTGAAACTGGATAATAATGGTCATGTTGCTTGGATCTAGATTAGCAGTAGTAAAGGTGCAGGACACTAAATTAGGAAGCCGATTTACAAACATTGCCAATGTATTCATTCATAAATGTTGATTAGGCAGGAGAACCAAAGCAAGAAAAGCATGAAGAGAACTACCCCATTTTCCATCCCCATCTCCTCATGTTTGTTCCTTCCATGCCAAATCCCCATCTTTATCTTCAGTACATCCATCAGTGCTACCTGTGTACAATAACTATGAAGTGACTTTGAAACTCAATTGTCAAAGAACAAAAATAGGCTTAACTGCATGACCTCATGCCGGCGACAATGGAAATTCTGGGCACTAGTTCAGACGTTTCAAACATGATTACTGTTGTCTCCTGTTGCACATTTAACATGTGAAAATGTTATTTATTTTCTAGGTGCTAGGTATTCAACAAGTGAGTCTAAGACAATATTCTCAAAACACAAGCATCGTTCATAAATTTCAGTTTGCATCTGCGTATTTTCCACCATTATTTATTTCCAAACACTCTACTTATGACAGCTGCTTAGGAGAAGCAAAAGAAGCATTGCTCCCTTATCAAAGACACAGCTACTCATTTGAATGCCAAAATTGGATTATATACTGGCCAGGAAAACAGCAGCAGCAGAAGAAAAATAATGCCTAGGGTCTGGCCTGCTTCTTAAGAAAGAGCAGAGATGTGGAAATCAACAGGGGAATTTTTTCAAGGTACAACTGGCATTTGAGCTGTATGGAGATGGTCTTGAAATTCAGCACCAATTTGTTGGCTGAGGAATTGGAGCAACAATTTTTTTGAATTTATCCAGGACACAAAGTGTCCCGATTGGGCCATATTCCCTCATTCAGTACCTCTTGGTCCAATGGAAACTTTGGTAGCTGGGTCCCAGGAGAACTGGGTAATGGAGTCCTGAGGTGGGAAAGAGAAGCTGGGAGCAGATGAGCCACACCTAAGTGGAAGAGGCCAAGGATGGACCCAGCTTTTGAGAGCTTTTTGAGAGACGAAGGCAGGGAGAGGAGGAGGAGGAGGAGGAGGAGGAAGAAGAAGAAGAAGAAGAAGAAGAAGAAGAAGAAGAAGAAGAAGAAGA
>JAHTLZ010000021.1:3669678-3691771 GCA_023846285.1 Phrynocephalus versicolor
GAAGAAGAAGAAGAAGAAGAAGAAGAAGAAGAAGAAGAAGAAGAAGAGCCATGCTGGATCAGTCCAAAGACCCATCTAGTCCTGTATCTCACAGTGGCCCCACCAGATGCCTCTGGGAGCACACGAGACTAGATATCTGTCTCCTGATACCACTCCCCTGCACCTGGCCCTTGAAGTACCCTTAGTTTTAAGCCTAGAGATTACACATCTCCATCATGGTTTGTAATCTGTGATGGACTTTTCCTCCAGGAATTTGTCCAATCCCCTTTTGAAGGGATCCAGGCCAGATGCCATCACCACATCCTGTGGCAGGCAGTTCCACAGACGAACAACACGCTGGGTAAAAAAATTATTCTTTTGTGTGTTCTCACTCTCCCAACCCACAATTTGAGTGGATGTCCCCTAATTCTGGTATTCTGTGAGAGGGAGAAGAGCCTCCCTCTATCCACTTTACTTGTGCCCTGCATAATTTTTACGTCTCAATCATATCCCCCCTCAGGTGCATTTTTGCCAGACTAAAAAGCCATAAAATGCTGTATCCTTTCCCTGTCCACGTTTTCCACCCCTATGCCCCAGACCTAACACCACTCCAAGAATGCCTCATCTCAGATGTCAAAAGGGAATCAAGTAGTGCGTCAAGTTTGCTGCTGTTCTTTTTTTTAAAAAAGTGCACTGTTTTTTGTCTTGCATGATCTTGCCTCTAGCCATAGAATGGATAGACAATGGAATAAATCCTAGCTAGCAAGTTTAGATTAGGTGGGGGGAACATTTTCCCAACCACCTGTTTTAGACCACAACTCCCACAATCCAATTGGCCGCACTGGAGAGCCAAAGGTTCTATTCCCTAAACCAGATTTAGAAATGTTAACTTCTGGTCAGAGAAATTCAGAGGAAAATGTTCAGCATTATCACCTGCAGTTAGAAGGAGAAGGCAACCTCCTCAAACGGTCATTTGCAGTTTATTCTTCTTGTGGTTGCAGCATCAGACACATTTATTTTTGGTGAATAAAACCCCAAGCTATTAATATCCAGCTTTCGTTTTAGGGGGAAAACTGGCAGAGCCTCTGCTATTTATTTACTCTAGAGTTCAGACATACAACAGGAAAGGGAGAAAAGGTGCTTCTTATTCATCTCTCCCCATTTCATGTGTTTTAAAAGAACCAATTATGTAAAAAAGTCAAGACAGCAGGCATTTATTTTTGGGGCAGTATAGAATTTCTTTGTCCTGGGCCCGGCTTATTCAGGAGGTCTGAGACTGGCCAAAACAATCATATTAAGTCAGTCCTTTGGCATATGAACTGGTTGGCAGGCTGCCAGTCTTCCTTTGAGTCTGGCTGCAGATGCTGACTGCAAGTTTTGAAAGCCCTCGACCGTGATGTCGTGGAGCCCAGGTCCACAGGGTGGAAATTCCCGGGCCTTCTGAGTAGCAGCGCCTGACATGTTGTCTGTAACCATTGCAGACTTTCTTGCTTCCCATGGGATTATCTTCATTCCTCAGAGTAGATTGGAAAGAGGTGGATTTTCCGATGAACAGTGGCTGAAATCCAGTAAGTCGTAAGTTGCAACGAGGGTCGACTTATTGAATCAATGTAAGTGACCAATGAGAAAATGTTCCGCACCACCACTGACAAGATAGGGAGGTGATGGGGGCAGTGAGAAAGGGGGGATGGACAGTGAGAAGGGGACAGACTTATTTTTTTTCCAACACAGCCCAGTGGCTGTATTAAAATTGGGTTTAATGGGCTGATTCATCATTGATCAACGAAAAGATAATGGTTCGTGGTTCATGGTGCATGGACTTAGAGAAACCACGACTCAGCCACTTTTCTGGTTTGTGCCCATCTCTAAACAATAAATAATAGTAACTAATGAAATGTCTCTGCATCTGGGTGCACATTATTCATATAGGAGAATAGAGTTGTTTGAATAATGTGCACCCAAATGGAGAGCCCATTTGGACTAGATGGGCCCTTGGCCTAATCCAGGCATGCCCAAAGTCAGGCCCGGGGGCCAAATGTGGCCCGTTTTCAAATTTTGAGTGGCCCGCAACCTCTTCTCCTCGCCACCTCAACCTGTCACGCATCCCCACCAGTTAACCTCTCCCCATAATGGATGGAGATGTCAGCTTACAGTTTTATGGTTTGCCTGCCCTCCCTGCCTCCGTTTGTCACCCCAGCCACCTGCCCAGCATACCAGGCCCCAGCTCTGTTGCTGCAGCATCCTCCCCACCTTCTTGCAAGTCCTAGAGGCTTGCCCAAAGTCGGCCCAAGGCCCAAATGTGGCTGAATGGTCGGCCCCCATACATTTTGACCTCACCAAATCTGGCCCTTCTTGCAAAAAGTTTGGCCACCCCTGGTCTAATCCATCATGGCTCTTACGTTCTTATGTTTTTAACATTATAAAACATTTAAAAGGATATGGCAGCAAACATAGGGCAACTAGGCAGGCTAAAATTAGATATTAAACACTAAAATTTTGCAGAAGTAAAAAGGGTTTCCATCACCACTAAAAAATAGGAGGGTGGCAGCCTAGACTTGTGCAGAAGTATTACATAATTTGAGGGGCAGGGCCTTCTTATTGACTTTTCTCAGGCTGTAGTACTCCCTGCCAAGCATACTAGAGTACTCCTAAACCTGCCTTTCCTTGAAAGGCAGACTGATATGAAAGGCAGACTGATAATTGTTATCCTCACTACATGGTCACCTAATCCGTTTGTAGGAATGCCTGAATACAGCTGCAGCAGGGCTGAGGGAGAATGGCAGGGACTAGAAAGGATAAATCCCTGAGGTGTGTAACAGGCATGAAATGGCCTGAAATGGCAAAAATTGGGGATGGGAGAGTGTACAAACCAAAGGTAACTGGATATCCACTCTTCCTTGGGTCTTCTTATCAGATCTCTGTACAAATTTCATCAGCCTACATTCGGAACACAAGTGGGATTCACGTAGTTTCTGTTTGCCTGCTTAAAATAAGATTGTTCTTTCTCTAAGCAAATTGTGAACAAATCACTTCATGTTCCATTCATGTTGTGAACTCATTGTTATATTTTATTTTTATTTGAACAGGTGCCACAAGATGTGAGACATGTACATATCCCTTGCACAATGAAGAAGCAGTCTATCCTCAGATTATTGCACAAGGAAGATTTTCCAATGTTTATCTCAAAATTATGTGACTTTGTGGCAGTGGGATGGAATTTCCAGCTCTAATCCAAGCAATACACACACCAGTTATTGGAGCAAAATGTTCCTACCTACCACAGATATGTGATTCATATGTCAAATCAATAATGTATGCTTCCTCCTCTCCTCTTATTCCCTTGTTTCCATTTTGTAATCTGCTACCAAAGTGCATCAAAGAGAGAGAGAGAACAAAAATGAAAAGAGAGTAGATGCACAGCTATTTTTCAATTAATGTAACATTTCATGTTACATTTATTAAGAGAACACTTTGTGAGCAAATTATTGGCTCTCCATCTGATTTCTTACTTTAGCCTGGTATGGTTGGGGCTGCAGTGTGACTGCACTGTGTGAAGTAGAGAATGCTTCAGCTTGGATTAAATACATGAAGTTTACAGCAACCTCAGAGTTTCACAACAACTAATGAAAAGCTGAAACGGAGACAATAGGAATTCATACAAATGAATTGTATGAAAATGTGTGGACCATTTAAAGGAAATTGATGGAACAGTTAAAAATGAAGGGGGGGGGGAGTAGGAAATCCCCAACCACACTGTTTCAAAGAACATGGGGTCTAAATTGCAGTCCAACTAGTATTTAAAAAGGGGATTCCTTGAGCACTGAAAACACCTGATTGTCACAGCTGGCGCTTTCCCCAGAGCTTTCCCCAATACAAAGGGAAAGACAAATCAGCCCAGCATCTCCCTCTCCCAATTCCTCAGTGTGACATCACAGTGAGTGAATGCAAGTGAAATTGTGTTTTCCTTTCTGTGTATTCAGACCCTTAGTAAAGTGGAGAACGTGGCTAGGAAGAATGCTCCTGAGGATTTCTTTGAATTGTTTTGATACCACATCTGAACTGATGGGGTTCATGCTGTTCTCAGAACAGTTGCAAGCATGTATATTGATGCACTCTATGTGTGTGATTGTGTGTGTACACAGTGCATATATGTACAGGTACCAGCAATACATCAAGGCTGTCATCAAAGTTTTCAAACTATATATTAAAAATATATGTAACTCTTGGGAACAGACCCTCGGAAGAGAAGCTTACAGTCCCACAAACAAGTACTGTTAAATATTGTGCTGATTGACACATGAGTTATAGACTTCTCTAATGGCTCGATGGGGCCATTAAATAAAAGCAAATTACTCATGTTTCAAAATATGATTCCAAATGCACTTCAACAAGTAACTGGAACAAGTGAGCCCCAAACAGTTGCCCTTTGCTATGATGTTTAGAAACTCACACTGCCAATAGATTACAATTAACTAAAAGTGTACAGCTCAGCCCTTGTTTAATGAAGGGGTTACTGCCAGTGTCACTGTGACAAACTTCAACATTTTACAGGACAATTACATTTATTTTATTAGAAAAGTCTACTGTGCTTGAACAGAAATTATACCTACAGCTTTCCTTGGAAAAAAGAGGGTCCACTTTCATGGAATGGCTGCCTAACTCCAAAGTTCAGTGTTCCTCAGCTGAATGAAAATAACTTCAAGTCAGTGACCTATTTCATTAGTTTTCTTAAGGGAGGCAGTAAAGGTACATTAGAACTCTACTTCGACTTTCCATTGTGGAAAATAACTAATGAAGTTAGGAAAGAAAGAGAATCCGTGCCTTCCTGTTTAGGCAACTCTGCTATCTTTATATTTAGCAATAACATTACACAACTGGAAGGCTACCTAGTGAAAGCAAGATGTCTTGTTTGCCATACACAGAGGACTACATCAGTGGGATAATCTTTTCTGTGGCTGACCCATCTTCAAGGGGATCCATTTTGAGTCTCTCTGAGCCCTTTAGTCGCAGATAAGGGCTCAAAGGCACATTTTATGCCCTCATGGGAGCGCACCTGGCTGTGAATTTAATAACTGCTCCAAAAGACTGTTATCTCAATCCACACCCACATACTCATACAGACCCCTTTGAATGATATATCAATATTAAGAGGGGTGTGGCTTTCCAAATGTTTAGACAGCAATTCTGCCATCCTTGATTTCATTTGATTTCAGAAGCCAAGCAGTATTGGGTCTGGTTGGACTTTGATGGGAGTCCAAGGTCAGACTGGTGAGGAAAATGTGTGCCTGAAACTCTGGGGAGCTCCTGCCCAGCCAAAGTGAACAATACTGGATTAAGACAGACCAGTGGCCTGACTCGGTATAAGGCCAATTTCTATATTCCCCTCACCTTTAGACATCATTGGCAATGGTAAATGATGATGGCATGGAGTTGCAATCAACAACATTTGAAAAGCTGACATATAAAGCCCTAAATGGCTTAGGACCCAGATACCTGAAGGACCGCCCCCCCAGACTATGGAATGCCCTCCCAAGTAAGACCTGCCTGGTGCTGACATTGATAACATTTCAGACCAGGTAAAAACCTTCCTGTTCCAGAAGTTTGTTAACTGATGATTGTGGGTCCTGATGGCAATTTAGTGTTGTGCATTATGTGTGGTATTTATTGTACTTAAATGTTTTATTGTTTTAATTTTATTGTAATTTTGATGTTTTTAATTGTTTATTTTGATTGTGATCCACTCAGAGACCTCTGGGTAGTGGGCAGCATACAAGCTATATATATAAATAAAATAAAATAAAATAAAATAAAATAAAGCCATACGCGACTCATGACTAACATATATGCTCATCTGTCTTATGGACCCTGTGTAGATTTCCCCCTCACGGCACTTGCTTGGGGACACATAGGTTGGCCCTGTGCATTGTGTACCAGTGGTCTGCCTCTTGTTACACAACCTTCTTATTGCTGAAATGTGTAGTAACAGAGAACCATTAGGATGATTGTAAGGAAAAGCTGCTAGATTTATTTGGTCATTTGGTCTGATCCTATAATTAACACAAATGTACATCCCACTTGGGTGGTGATGGGGGAAACCTACACTGTTGGTCTTTTCATTTATTCTCCCTTTCCCTCTTCCTTAAAAGCTAAGTCAAAGGTGGCCATAATTTCCAGGCAGAATCTGGCAATGGAACGAGACAGCTGCTCAGAAGCTTCCAAAAGCACAACAAATGGAACCGAGGGAGTCAATGGGTCTGGCCTTATAGAAGGGTGACTCATGCTGAGCCACAGCATGTTGGGGGAAACAATCTTGTAAAAAATTTTTGGTAGAACTGAGCCTCCATGGGAAGGGCTGAGAAAGGCTATCTGTCGCATTGATCATCATCCTGATAAGACATGGTAGATGAGTCAAGCCTAGCCACACTGTGGGGCTTCAGTTTGCAGGGGGAGGCTTGGGGATTTTTCTCGCCCTTGCCGCATGAGTGTAGTGATCAGACATTGAAACAGGAGCAGCTGCCGAGTACTTGGAATAACAGTGAAGCCATTCATATCTTCCTTGAGATAAGTCAAGTCAACACAAGCTGGATGTTTTGAACATGAGCCCAGCTTTGAAAAATGCACCATCAGGATGGGAGGGTGATTGTGTCTTCCAGTAAGTCAAGTTCAGCAAAGGTGAGGAGGCTTATGTTTAGATCGGTGATGAATGCAGAGATTTAACTAGAATGACGGGGCTTCAGGGACTGATGTTAAGGAAGTCACCTTTTGTAAAGCCTCAAGTCCTTCTTTCCCACACACTCGCCAAAATCCTGCCCCTTGCTGCTCTCTTGTGCAATTGAGGGCAGAGCTCAGCCCCATTCAAGTGAAAGCCTGCAACTTTGCTGTCAGTGTATTGGTCAATCAACCTTCCAAGAAACCATCCTGTGCAAGAAATAAGAAAAATGTTCCATAAGATAATAAGAAAAAATCAAAACTTCTTCAAAGAGCGAAAGACAAAGAATAAGTCTCACATCTATTT
This sequence comes from Phrynocephalus versicolor, assembly GCA_023846285.1. Taxonomy (NCBI): domain Eukaryota; kingdom Metazoa; phylum Chordata; class Lepidosauria; order Squamata; family Agamidae; genus Phrynocephalus; species Phrynocephalus versicolor. The sequence continues at coordinate 3,676,673 of JAHTLZ010000021.1, forward strand.
ATCTTAACTTGGGAAACAACTCCCACCACCCCTCCAAAATCTGGCTTGTTCAAAAACCTTCCTTTTAAAGATCTGAGAGGGTGTGTCTCCCTCTGTAGCTAGGCAGATTATAAATCCACATGACTGTAACTAAAATAATGGTATTACTTTCTTTCCAGAAATGCTTTGTCTAGCAACTCCTACAAGACCTTGGGAATCAACATTTCATTTCTCATAAATAACACTTTTTTTAGCCTAGATGAAGCCAGGAAAGAAATTAGAAATGGCGTAGAACTGTTCACTTTGTTTGGTTGCTGTAAATACTTAGAAGCTAAGATACTATCCTCTAAGGCAGCCAACCAACCACTGGTAGATCTTACAGAAGATGCCATGGAAAGAAGGAACCTTGTATAAGCATAGTCTAGGCTGGCCACTGAACTATGTCCACCCTCTAGTATAATAATTCAGTAACTGCCAATCCTATGCATGTTTATTTGCAGGTAGAGTAAAACTAATTTATCTGGGAGTATGAATCTCATTTAACCTATGAGATAATTATTCCATGCATATGTGCATAGGATTTCACTATCAAATCCCTTAAGAGAGTGAATAATTTGTTTGGAATTTAATGTTTTTATAGTTTGTTTGGAATTTGATGTTTTCTTTACAGATCCTGCATCATAATAATTTGTCCACTTTTGATTCTTTCATTCAAGGACTCCTGTCAAAGCATGATTTCAAGAAATGATTTGGTGATGAGGAAGGATGTGTACGTGCTTTCCTTCCAAGAAAGTATGAGTACAACGAGATAGTGAAGTTATCTGGATTGGTCTAAACAGGATCACTTGAAAATGCAGTCTGACGTTTGGGGTGATTTAGGCTGCTACTGCACTTCAAACAGCAACCGCTTTTTGTTTTGAATCACCTTTTGCCCTCCCCCCGTCACGTGGTCACTGAAGCGATTCAGCATTCTGCACTTGGGCATTTTATCAAGAACCGGTTTCCCCATCTGCACTTTGCCAAACCGTTTTTTGTTCCAATTTAGTCTGACATTTTCCCACTATCTGGGTCAACTTCAGAAATTGTTTTTTTAGGATAACGTCATTCTGTCGTTCTTCCATTCAAAGTAATGTAGCTAATTTTCCAGTTCTCCCCTTAGATTACTAACAATGTGGTGCATTGATTTTGATAGCCTACTTCCGTGACCGGAAAAAGCAAAATTGTACCCAAAAGAGGAAGTAGAAGGACCGGAGAAGTCGGCGGAAATGATTACACCGCAGGAGGATTTCTTTTTTGGCTTTTCCGATGGCAGGATAAGGCATACAGAGGGGGAAACCCGGGGAAAAAACAGTGCATGGTGTCCGCAGTTTAAGCCAAATCTCTTCAAGAAGCGGTCTAGAAATTGGTTTAAAAAAACACCACCCCTGGTGGCCGTCACAAGAAAAACTGACACAGCAGCCAAAAAGGGGCGTGGCCAAGGGGGATCCGTGGAAAAAGTGATTGGAAATACGGTAAGTGATTTTTAAGGTGATTTGACTTCAAGCAACCTAAGTGCGGTAGGGCTCATAGGAAGCCCCACAGTGTCTCAAGTGACACTATTGGATTGCCACTCAAGCACTGAACTGTTGGAAGAGACACCTACCATTGCCACTTTGGTATAGTATTGGTGATCACGCATGCCAGACACCAAACTAAAAACAGAGCAATCCTACCCATACTTTAAGAAAGGGTATTTGTACACGACCCCTAAACTCCGCCGCAAATGGCTCCGAGCTCCGGAGCTTAAAAGTGTTTCCCCACCAGCTCCAGAGTTTACAGATAATTAAGTGCGACCACGCCCACCTAAGCGCATCCCAGCGCACTTTTCAGGTACCTGCTCTCCGGAGGTGAAAATTCCTGATGCGGATATAACGTAGTGACTGCCAGGCTCTCCTTGCTTCTGTTTGTTCTTTTTTTGCCCCACCCGCCCCTTTAAGAGATCTGAATGCAGTGCCGGGATGGCAGAACGGAGGTGAGCGGCATTCTTTTCTTCCTTTTTTTCTCCCTCCCCTCACGCAGCCAGCAGCCAGGAGTGCGGAGGGGGTGGGAACATAGGAACAGCGACAAACCCCTAAGATCTCTGGTCCGAATTTAAGTGGCCAGCGGATCTTAGGGGTTGTGTGAAAAGGCTCTAAATGACCATGACAGGGACCCTGATAGGCTTAAGCAGGCATGGAGAAGGGATTGGCCTGGTTTGTGAGTGCAGAGATGTTAGGTGGTCACCAGAAAATGGGATGAGCTAGCCTGTTCCCAAAGGGGTACGAAATGTGAGATAAAGCACTCTCTGGTTGCCCCATATGTCTGGGATTTCAGAACACACCAGGCCAAACAAATTGGAAGTTGCCCAATCCTATGAATACATTTCTGAGATCTTAGATGAGGCACAACCAACCATAGCTGGAACATCTTAATTTGGTGAATGAAGCAGCAAAAACAGGGGTAGGGGAAGATTTCTGGCACATTAAATATTTAACAGCTTTGACACAGGTCAGAGGTAACTTCCTCTGATGTGAGAGCAGGATTTCCCCTCTCGTCATTTGTGCCATTATCTCTCTTGTTAATGCCCTCAGTTTCACTGCCATCAAAACTACATAACAGCCTTGCACTGGACTGTGAGCAATGAAATGGAAAAGTCATTTTTATACTAACTCCCCAAATTCCCCTAACCTGTTCTTTGCTTAGAAACTATTTTTTTCAGCTCTTGGTACCAGAAATAGTATAACCTAAAGAAACATAAGAGCCATGAGATAGAAAATTGAGCTATTGAGGAAATAAGTTCTTTTCTTCCTTTACCATAGAGTTTGTTGTAGCGGTTAGATGATTTCAAGTGTAGCCAATTTCAGAATTTAATGCAGAATCATCTAATTTCACATGTTTGCACCAAAATACAAACTGAAACTGTGTCATAGTCATACTTGTGCAAATCTATCCAAAATGCATATAAAATAGTTCTGTGAAGGAACATCACATACAGCAACCTGTATGTTAATGTAATTTTTAAAATTACATTTGGAAAGTTTATTGCAAAGTTTTATTTTTTAGACAAAATTGTGTACAAGTGTGCATATATAAGGAGACATTCATACAAAAATGAATATGAATTTTCATGCAATACTGTATATGTGTGTGTGTGTATATATATATACACACAGAGAGAGAGAGAGAGAGAGAGAGAGCAAAACTGGCAAATCTGTTCAACCCTCATGATAACACAAGACACTGAGTACCAACTGTAACTACCAAATTGATTGCACTATTTTTTGATATTAGGAAAGAATTATATTTGCAGGATGGGTGTTGATTTCCCGTTGTGTTATTAATTCCACATGTTTCTCACACACATGCTTAGGAAGTTTGAAGAACCAAAGTGACCTCTGTGTGTGTGCGTGTGCGTGTGCGTGTGCATGTGTGTGTGTGTGTGTGTACGCGCACTCTCTCCCCCTCTGTGTGTGTGTGTGCGTGTGAGTGCGTGTGCGTGCTTGCGCGCGCGTGCTTTGTCTGTCAGGATGAAACTCTCTCTCTCTCTCTCTCTCAAGGGCCTGATTCCTGAGATACCTCTCATATGGAGAGTAGTCTCTTCTGTAATGAGAGGCATAGCTGATCTGAAAGGACAGTATTTGGAAACCCATAATATTCTTTTGTAGTGGGGCAACCCCAGGCACAAACTCACCCAGGACCAAGGTGGCTTGCATCATAAAACAGTATTTAAAAGCTAAAAAACAAGAAATATTACAAATATTTAAAAAGAATAAAAGAAGTAATATATTAATATAGCACTAATATCAATATTAAAACAAACTTAAAACAGAGCACCATAATACTTGTTTTGCTGTGGAAGGTATAATAACATAATGTGTGTGTGTGCCTTTGGAAAGCTTTGAATGCTTGAGATAAGATTGCATCATTAAAATACCAAAGCATGGCTAGAGTTAAAGAGGTTCTCAGTGTTAGAAGTAGCTACATGAGAAACTCCGGGGTTCATAGGATGAATGAGAATCATACTAACAGGCTCTGCAAAACAAAACATTCCCCCTGTACACAAAGGCAGTCACCTCGTGGCATCTTTGCCACTATCATTGCATTTGGGATTGACTGACATTTGCTGTAGCTTAACTTTTCTGCTCACGGCCAGCTGGAGACCAACACACTTTTTTTTTTTTTTTTGCACTCACAGCCAGCTGAGATCATAGAGGCTTAGAGCCACCTTAGGACTGTCGATTTATTGCTGTCACCATTGCAGAACCGCTCAGGAATAGCTGTAACATTCATTGGTGTCTCTCTTGTCCCCTTCCCCGTGCATACATGCGCATGTACAGAGGCCCACTCCACCCACCCCCATATGTGTATGAACCACAAGTTAATATGCAACCGAGAAGTCATGGCAGCCTGGCTTTTTATTCACCAGGAAAAACGATCCCTATTGGCAGCTGAATAGACAGTCCCTCCAGGGACCAATTACTTTATTTTGTGCGGTACAAGCAGGTTGTACTTGCCTGCCAGCTCTCTTGGGAGCAGCTCCATTGGGCTTCACTAACAGGGGCCAGCCTGATACTCCAGACACAAGTTGTTCTTCATGTCAAAACTGCTGCTAATGACACAATTAACTAACTGGGGACTACTGAGGAGCTCTTAATTAGGTAAACACTGCTCTGTGAGGAAGGATTGCCTGCCTTGAAGCATCTTGGTGCATGTCAGTTTGCTAGAAGGTGAAGCCTCAGTGTGGAAATAAAAGTTCTGCTCTTGAAGGTCGGATTCTGGGGCGAAAGCTACCACTAGGATGGCAAATCTTTTCAACGCTGAGCTGAGGCAATTTCTCTCTGGTATTTAACCAAAGGCCTTAGGGGGAAAAGTTTGTACAAATTGTTCTATTTGGGTAGAAATGAGTTGGATCCAGAACCCCCCTGCCTGATTTGGAGTATCCTCTTTCTCCCCTAAACTGTTAAATGGCTGTTAAATGGTTTGGAATACTTCTCCTCAGCCAATAAAATGTGTAAACTCACTTTCACAGACAGAAGCTGCCTTCTACCTAACTGCCATACTAGAAGAAAGGACCATTGTGGCTACCCATTAAAGCCCTATCAGGCTTATTTCAGAGTAGAGATGGGCACGAAACGCCAAAATGGCGTTTCGTGCTTGTTATTCGGGTCCTGGGGCCCGCTTCGGGTCATTTCCATTTTTCGGGCCACGGGGGCCTGCTCCGTTTTTCGGGCATTGTTTTTCGGCACCTGGCAGGAAAGCGTTCCTGTGGCCATGGGGAGCCCTCCCGGAGCCATGCGCTGCCAGATCCCTTAACAATCTTGCATCAATCAATTGTGCAACATTTCTAAACCCTAACACCCAATTACAAGGTTACATTTTAGGATCACCTGACCATTACATCCTACTTGAACTATACTGTTGGAATTGTTTAAGTGTTAGAAAACGGAATAACCAAACATGCTGCAACCAATATAAGGTACTTTTATGAACCATTGATTTCACTTGTAGAAAAGCTCAGTATGCTGATGTCTTCTGAGTAATATTTACTTATGCCCTCAGCTACTCTAGATTTTTCTTCCTAACAAATATACAAGGAGAGAGCAGAAGTGATACTTTCAGATGAAGAAGTGTGGGAGTCATCTTATTTGGGGTGGGAAAGTGTGGCCTGTGGTCCCCAAGGGAGTTTTTATGGCACCTGAGGCCATACAAAGGTCACCCAGCAAAAAGAAATGACGGATTGAAAATGTTATTTTCTGTTCCCAGAGCTTCCAGGAGCAGCAATTTTGTCTACAAAATGGAATGCAGGGACTCCCCAGCATGCCTAAAGAGCCCATAACACCCCTTTCCAGAAAAAGCCTGAAGTAGAGTTACAGAAATCAAAAAAGTTGGGTCTCTACCCCAACATTTTTAGATGTTTTTCACAGTTCTACTCCTGGGTTTGTTTGTTATGGTGGTGATACATGTGTGTATTTTGTCGAGGTCTTATGTGAGTCTTAGAAGAAGAAAACTTCCCCCTGGATCAATTAAAATTGCCCATTGTACAAGCATCTGAGATGTGTTTGATGTAGCTAATTAATGAGTAAAGGATATTATCCATACCTATTGGCACAAGAAGAAAAAAAGCAGAGGACAAAATATTGCTGCATTTTAAAGACTTACAAATTTTATTTCAATGTAAGATATCGTGGATCAAAACCCACTTCGACAGACAAGGGGTGTCCAAATACTAGTACAGTGGTACCTTGTATAAAGGAATTAATTTGTTCCAAATGAAATTATGTTAAGCAAATTTTCCTTTTACAAATTCCCATAGGAATGCATTGAAAACAGAGTAATACCATTTTTATGTTGTACGGATTCTCCCCATAGGTGATTATGTTAAGCAAATTTCCCCTATCTCCGGAATTTTTATGTTGTACAAATTTTATGTTATACAAGGTGTTTGTTATACAAGGGTCCACTGTATACTCTCCTCATGACCAGGTTAGGGTGTATAGACAACAAAGTGATCTTCCTTCCTTGCTTTTTCCTTTTAAGTGTTTATGGTAGAAGCTGCAGTGGGATTTGAAGAGGGGGAGAAGTGGCAAAAACATGTCAGTGCCTATTACTGTTAATTACTAAGGCCAATGTGGTCTCCTCCATAAGTAAAGTCAAGGGCAATTGCCGCCAGCACCACTCAGAACTCCCACTCCTACCCAATCCAACTGCCCGTACCAGCCAACTATGGGTTCTTAAGTCAACCACGTTCTGTTCCTGAGAGGCCACTCAGGTGCTAGATCAAGCAGGCATGTCCAAACTCCTGCCCTCCTGATGTTTTAGACCACAAATCCCAGAATTCTAAGCTTAGATTGCCAATGGCAAAGGACTGTGGGAACTGTGGTCCAAAACATCTGGAGGGCAGAAGTTTGGACATGCCTTAGTTGTATATAGTAACAGGATGTGCAGTTTTGTAGCAGTTTATGAGTGCTAATGAAAGACTGCCTGCTAAGAGATACAGTTGCTTTAACTACTGCCTCATCTTTTTAAACACTATCATCATTATGACTATTCTTAGCTCAAAAGTTTAATAGCTGTACAAAACAACTGCCAACCAACTTCCTGTAATTTCTGATGAGTTTGCCAAATGGACAGTCAATACAAAGATTGTTTTTGTAGGCACCAAAAGGGGAAAAAACGTTTTGTACATGGTATTGGATTCTGGTCTGGAAAGAGGATGTCTTTTGCCACCATATTTTGCTATAGTCACACTCAGAGGGATTTGTTAAAGCTTATGGGATCACTTACTCAGGATGCTAAGGAGAAATTGTGGCTTTTAATAAGATTGTTTCACATCCTACATCACAGACGTCTAACAACCCCTTCTACCAATCCCTTATAAAACTTTAGATGACAGGATAGTCCCCTAAAAGAATAAGCAGTAATTAATTCTAGAAATGGGCATGAAACGGAAAAATAGTGTATCATTTTGTTTCATTTCTTTAGTACTTTCATTTTGTTTCATTTGTAATGAATTTTTAAAATAGTTCCATTATAATAAAAGAACCAAAATGAAACAAAACACTTTGCTCCCCTGGGTCCTAAAGAACCAAACTGGTAGGGGAGCTTCCTCACGCTCTTCCCTGAAAGCCCCCAGAATTTGGAAAGGTTTGGGGTTCAGGGGGCTGAGTTATTAAGCTGCAAATGGGTGCCCCTGGAAAAAAATCTTTCTAATTGGAATCTGGCTTAGCAAAACTCCAAAAATGCAGATTGCAACCATGTTTCATCACGGGAATGACATGAACTGCATATTTCTCTGCTTTCTTTTACTGTGCTATACCTATGTAACTTAAAAATCACTCTTCCACCACAAAGGGAAGTTATCCCTTTTTAAGTAACAATCAGCTTCCCTGCTGATAAAGATCTGCTACCCCCCCCCCCAATGTTCTGCCCTGCGGATGTGCACAGGGGGAGGTTCTCAGCTATAGTATCTTGCTTACAGAATCATCTCTCACTGGTGGTGATGTTGTCCATTTCACCAAGGCATGTACTTGGGGCTCAGCTGTTCCCCTGAGGCTTTGACCCTCATGGCTTGGTTTCCAATCCATCTGTTTGCTGGATTGTGTTTTGCAATAACGGTGAAAAGGTTTGGGGGTGTTTTTAAAATGTTTTGAATTGTAGTTAAGTATTTGCATTTTTTTAACCTTACATTGTTTTAAGGTAATTTTATAGATTGCCAAAATCAGTGAGATGTATTGAGATTAGAGATGGGCACGAATAAAAAAAATGGCATTTCATTTGTCATTTGTCATTTGGAGGGTCCGTTACGGTTTGTTTCTGTTTTTTGAGAATTTTTGCAAAAAATCGTTTTCGTTTTCGTGTGTTTGTTACCATTTATTTCATTTTTTTGTGAATTTTTTTAGGATTTTAAGCAATTCACTCATATTGCAGTAACGGAAACGAAACGCACGACAAAATTTCTGGCGTTTCTGTTCGTTTCGTTTCATTTTAGAGACAAATTTCATTTGTTGTTTCGTTACGTAACGAAACGAAAAAACGAAAACAGAAATGAAAAATTGTTCATTTCGTGCCCATCTCTAATTGAGATCACTGGGTTAGAATTCTGAGATTAATTTTCTTTTTTTTATGGAAAATTGTTTCCTTTGGGAAACCATTGCCAGAACTCACACAATGAAAGAGTGAAGAACATGGGGCTCTTTAGTCTGGAACAAGGTGCCTGAGGGGGAATATGATTGAGACATACAAAATAATGCAGGGCATGAGTAAAGTGGATAGAGGGAAGCTCTTCTTCCTCTCACAAAATACCAGAACTAAGGGACATACTCTCAAATTGAGGGTTGGGAGAGTAAGAACAGACAAAAGAAAATATTTTTTCACCCAGCGCGTTGTTAGTCTGTGGAACTCCCTGCCACAGAATGTGGTGATGGCATCTGGCCTGGATGCCTTCAAAAGGGGATTGGACAGATTCCTGGAGGGAAAGTCCATCACAGGTTACAAACCATGATGGAGATGTGTAATCTCCAGGCTTAAAAACGTCAAGGGCCAGATGCAGGGGAGTGGTATCAGGAGACAGATATCTAGTCTTTTGCACTCCCAGACGCATCTGGTGGGGCCACTGTGAGATACAGGAAGCTGGACTAGATGGGCCTTTGGCCTGATCCAGCATGGCTCTTCTTAAGTTCTTATGTTCTTATGAAGGTTTGCAAATGAATGCTGCATAAAAAGAGAAGGCAGGGGAAGGGAAGGGAGGTGGGTGGTGAAGGAGATTGTCAAATGTGGAGGGCAATCCATGTTGGGATGGAGGGATCAGGGAGGAATTACAAATGTGTGTGGACAAGCAGAACCAGGACAACCCTGCATGTCCTAGTACTTTCAGCAATAAACCCCTTCCCTACACATGGATGGAAAAAACAGGATGATGTATTCAAATCCACAACAACAACAACAACAAAACAGCAGAATAACCCAGAAAAGTCCAAAATGAAGAGAGGCAACATCCGTACATAGATGAGGGATGAGTGGAGCAATTGTTCCTAATTCTACTCTTCATTTAATTGTGAGATTTGTGCTGTAGAAACATTTTAGTCTTCACATACCATTTCATAGGTGAAAGATGCTACCTATCCACAAGGATTCATAATGACTGTTTAACTTATTATCTTCAAAAAGCTATTCCTGTGATATTACTGAAACTGCCTTGTCTTCCAGATTGCTTGCTATTTCTTAAAACATCCGCACATTCAAAATATGTGAATTTTGCCATGGACCCATGCTTTGCAGCCTCTTCACCTTGCCGTTCTGTGGGCCACCATCACCCCGTGTGGAAGAAACGTGGCCTTTTAAAAAGTGCCAAAATTACCTGCTTTTGTATCAATTTATGGTTTCACCCAACAAAGTAACACCCTGCCTTTTACCTAGCTACTGAAAAGGCCATACATATAAAAATGTCTACTGCAAAGCCCCAGATAACTTGATTCGTCTGGCAAGCAGATGGTTTCCTTTCCTCCTTTCTGAAGTTTTTCTTTTTCTTTTTTTAAAGCAACTAGTTGCCAAAGGAGCAAAAGAAAGATTCACTCAGTTCTTTGGGGGGGGGCTATGCTACCGCTAATAAAAGAAGACCATTTCTGCCTGCCAAGAGTGTTAAGCCCTTTTGTCTGAACAATTTACTAGTGAAAATGCTATGAAGGAAACCTTGTGTTGTTGTAGGTTTCCTAGCCAGAGGTGATCTCACCTCTCTACCTCCAGATAATGTGTCATATAAAGCGGCAGAACTTTAATGCTTGTAAGATCTGGTGTTCTCTGCCAAATATTATGTCCCTCCCAATAACACAGCACAGACACTTGCCTTATTACCTGATGAAAATTGAAATAGAGTTTATATTCTTTGTCATATCTCCTGAACTCCTAATAATCTCAGAGAGGGTATCCAGTTACCTCCTTATTTCAAGAGTTGGGACAGTACGCAACAGGCTTCAATAATAAAGAGATGGAATATGTGTGGACCAGGTCCTAGGCTGAAAGCAATCCTAAGTGAACAACTCAGACATTATTGTCATTTTAAATATCTAAGAGTGGCACCATGCCTAAAATAAATTTCCTTGTAAAATGCATCCTGCAGACTAAGCTAGGAGGAGAATTACACCAGGGCATCCTTACAACTGTTGACCTCATCGTGGGGAGACAGTCAGCACTTGGTGTGTCTGATGAGCCTCTCATTCCCCCCCCCATTTCTCCTTTTCTCCACTTCTTTGGAGTTCTGAAGGCAATGCAAAGCTGACCAAAAGGAAGGGGGGATATGAGAAAGGGGAAGGAAAAGGAAAAATTACTGAGTAGAGATGGGCACGAATCAAAAAAATGGTGTTTCATTTGTCGTTTGTCGTTTAGGGGGTCCGTTTCGGTTCGTTTCCGTTTTTTGTGAATTTTTACAAAAAAATCGTTTCCATTTTCATTTGTTTTGTTACCGTTTCGTTACCATTTATTTCAATTTTTGTGATTTTTTTTAGCATTTAAAGCAATTCAATGTATTGTCGTAACGAAAACGAAACAGACGACAAAATTTCTGGTGTTTCTGTTGGTTTCGTTTCATTTTGGAGGCAAAATTTTATTGAAATGAAAAAACGAAAACGAAAACGAAAAATTGTTTGTTTCGTGCCCATCTCTAGTACTGAGCACACCAGGCCTGCAGAAGGCAGCCGTCGACTACCCATTCCAAACATTGTACATCTTGCCCTTCAGTTTAGTCGTGCCCAAGTAAGGTGGCAATATAAAACATAGCAAGCAGTAACAATCAGAAAGAGTGCAAATTAAAATAATTATAAAGAAACAGCAAAGCAACACAGAGAGCAGCTAACATTGCAAAGGCGCAGTTTCTGCCCACATAATTTAATCATAGCTAGACCTGGCTGGATAGCTCAGATATTTGCCTGTGAAGTCAGAGGTTGGGAGATTGATTCTCCACTATGCCTCCTGTGCTTTGGGCAAGGTGCACAGTTTCAGAATGTCACCAATAGAAGGGAACATGCTCTACCTGGAATATCCTGAAAAGGGTTACTATAAATCAGGATTGTCATGACAGATGATGATGATGATGATGATGATGATGATGATGATGATGATGACGACGACGACGACGACGACGATGACGATGACAACAACAACAACGACAACAACAACAACGACAATGACAACAAGGAGGAGGAGGAGGAGGAGGAGGAGGAGGAGGACGACGACGACGACGACAACGACGACGACGACAACAACAACAACAACAACAACAACAACAACAATGACAACGACAACAACAATGACAACAGCATAAGTGGTTAGGACTCATAATCAGAAGTAGCAGACAGCCATCAACATTTTCTAACACTGTGCATGGCCACAAACAAGACTTGTGCAAGCTTGAGCTCATTCATATTGGCTATATCACTTAGAACTATAGAAATATCAGATTCTGTGAAAGGCATGATGAAAGAAAATTGGAAGTTGAATCAGGGCAACTGCACTTCTTTTTCTTATGGGACATGATTGCAGAATTCCTGTTTCACTAGAGTAGGCCCATTGAATCAATGAAGATTTGGTGAGTGCACACCATAAATTCCATTGATAAAAATAAGCCTGTTCTAGTGTAAATTATTACATTAAGCAACAGGACTTCAGCCAATATGTTTACTAATAAAGCATCATGTTTGTGTAATATAGAGCATCAAACCCTTTGCATGCATACGTTAAGAAACAAGGAACCATACATCCAGAAGTTGAGTCCTGACAAGTTAAACTGGACTTATTTTCTTATGAGATTGAAACATTTCACTAGTCATCCAAGTAGTTTCTACAGTCTGAGGAAAGTTGATGTGTGGCTTACAATTTATAGATCACCTGGGTTTCAAGAAACCCTGGTCTAAATAGTCTTGATAGGAGGACAATGGCTTGGGGTATGTGAAAGTCCCACTTACACAACCCTTCCCAAGATTCATTAAGTATGAGTTGTTAGCTGTTACCATCCTAGTGGAGGTGTGAAGTGCTTCTGATTTGTCTGGGGATCGACGAAATGGAAGCATGATAAATGGGAGACAGATTGTGCCTAAGTCTCCCAGCTCTGCTGAGAGAGGGGTTTGCTATACACACATGGATAGCTTCCCTGACCCCTCTCTCAAACCAGCTATCTCCTCTGCCTAATATGTGTACATCCTCATCTTTGAATGTGTGTCCTTTGTCCTTCAAATGATGGTACCTCTCTGATTCTGGTTCTGAGCTGTTGCCCCTCCTGTGTTCTGCCATCCTCCTGTTTAGTGGCTATTTAGTTTCTCTAAACAGATACATCGCCTGGATGACTGATAATCTCTTTAGACATGATGAAAGAAAGGAAACAGCAACTTCTTCATTTATATCATGCTTCTGCTCTAATTGCAACTTAAAAAAATATTTTGCACAAATGTGAAGTTACCAAGAAGATGCAGGTTGCCAATGGCCAGAGCCGCCTTCGGGTAATGAACTGGCCAATGCTAGAGGACATAATGGCCATGGTTTAGTGAAGCTGCATCAGAATGGTATAGTGTATGCCCCTCTCAGTTCTATGCATTCTGGGGCAAATCTAGAACTTCATTTCCCTTGACTTTCTATTTTTAAAGCCAAAAAAAAAAAAACCCTTTCAATAATCAGCTTAGGCAATTCCTTGAAAAACAGACAGCCAAGGCATTTTTAATGTCTGAGGCCAAGAACAGAATGGAACTTCCTTTCCGATCTACAAACACAAACCAATCAGTTAAATGACAGGTAGCATCTTTGGATATAACAACTTCTGGATAATGCAGTGCTTTCGGCATCTGGCTCCAGAGCCAGAGGTTGGGAGTTCAGTTTCCCACTCTGCCTTCTTGACAGGAGCTGGACTTCGTGATCCATCGGGTCCCCTCCAGCTCTGCAGTTCTAAGATGTTGAGGATGATGGTGAGGATGACCTTTGGAAGGCATTTGGCAGGTTTTGTGGGTGCCAGGCAAGCCGCTTAACCTACACAGCTCTCTGTGACTAGCTGCTGCTCCAGCATCTGCTATCTGTTGATCCAACTAGGTATGAAGCAGAGTGTGTGATTCTGTGATTAGGCTGGTTTATTTTTTTTTTAATACAGCCAGGCTTCTGCAGAGATATGTGCCTTGCAATTGGACTAATTCATGTTTACCTTCTCACAATTAACCTCCAAATATAGCATGATGCAATCCAAAATCCAGGGGCAAAACAAAGCCCATGCTAAGACAAATGCTTTCATCAGTTGAGGGACACCAGTTCTCTGTAGGTCCTAATCTGCGTTACTCTGTGTCTAATAATATAGATTATCTTCTCCCTCTCACTTCTCCCTTTCCCCTCCTCTTCCCTCTCCTCTTCTTCTTGCCAATCCCTTTTCAAAACTTCATAGCCTTTTGTCAGAGGAGAGATGAGAGACTAAGTTTGGATTCCATGCCAGCTCCAAGCTGTGTTGAGTATATTGGCTGAGGAGAACTTGAAAGTACAAAACTTTAGAGAATCGTTGTTAATTGCCTCCAGAAGAACCACAGTCACAGCATGGGGTTCCTTGCGTCACAGTGTTCCAGCTTGAAGAATTATAGTTTCCCACACCCCCATTAGCTTATAGTTCAGCATGGGAAATCACCAGCGCTGACACGCTTCTAGTGGGAATTATGAGAACCACAGCTCAGTTAGGCTAAGCAGCACAAATGTGTTGGAGCTTAATGCCTGGCTCCTCACTGGGACATTGCTCCTACTACACATATGTTCTAGAAAAAGATCTGAAATCAAAGAGAATCAGGAACATCTTTCACCAGGAAGAGAGAGAGAGAGAGAGAGGACAGAGCTGGTTTTGTAATGACTGCCTGCAACACCCACTCAGACCAGCTGCAGCCTATCTAAAGCAAACATCACAGTAGTGGCTGTATGCCCAGAAACAGCATTCAACAGCAGCTCTCTGGCCCTAGAGCGGAAGGAAGCTGGAAGACAGCTACAGAAATCTAGCCAAGGTGCCTAGGAGCAACTGTCCAACACTGTCATCATCACTCACTGCAGCTTCTTAGAAAAATAAAAAATAATAGTTAAAAACCATGGGTAGATGATGGACATTTACCAGTCTAGAGGAAGTCCCCCTGATCTGTTTCTCTTCCTTTCCTCAATGACCAAACCTTGTTTTCTTACTGCTTTTTTTGTGTGGTCCAACTAGAATTCTAACAGCTCTAATTAAAACCCAGCTCCCTCCACATATGCAATGCTACACACATGGATTAAATTAAGTGCAGGAAAGAGGATTCTTCCTTGCCATTAAGTCAAAGCCAGAAACTGTACATTAAACTTGAATGGTTTGGATTTTGTTACTTTAAACTTGTTCCAGTAAGTTAAGCTCAGTGTACAGATTCGGTACAGGAATGTAAAGAACAATTGAACCTTAAAAATGATAGAACTTCTGGCACTTCACAAAATTGTTTTGTTTTTGTATTTTAAGAATTTGCTGTCTGCTATCCACACCAGTAATTGTGTTGCCTTGGGGTTTTAAAATATTTTTCCTACCAAGCACTCTAGCATGTTTTTAAAAAAGAACATAATCAAGCAAACATATATAGA
>JAHTLZ010000021.1:3692271-3733629 GCA_023846285.1 Phrynocephalus versicolor
GATTGGTCAAATCCATCAATGACACCATCCAACCATCTCATTCTCTGCCATCCCCTTTTCCTTTTGCCTTCAATCTTTCCCAACATCAGGGACTTTTCCAAGGAGTCCTATCTCCTCATGAGGAGGCCATTGGAGCCTCGCTTCAAAATCTGTCCTTCCAGTGAATATTCGGGGTTGATTTCTTTCAGGATGGATAGGTTTGATCTCCTTGCAGTCCAGGGGACTCTCCAAACAAAGTCCTAAGAGATTCATTAAAGTTTGTATGGCACAGCCTTCCATGGACTGTAGCTTACTTCTTCAGATGAGTAGAGTAAATGTAGCAGCTTAGGAAAAATCTTGACTAATTCCCTGATACTTTCTTCCTAGTAAATAAACTTAGGGTCTATGTCTACATATGACATTTTCTGAATGCCTTTTTGTTAATGTCAAAATGTTATGTGCTGTATTCATAACCAGGTGCATTGTCCCACAGGCTGCTCAGTTTCAATGTGTATTCATGAAGGTGATTGCCTAGGCCAGATTAGAGTTTATGTTGATGTACTGTCTCACTGCTCATCAGTTGTTTCTCAAAAGTTAACCAAGTTAATCCTGGAGTTGCTGCAGCTTTTTGGTCCTGGGGGCTAAAATATCTATACTGACGCCACCTTGTCTGGACTTCCTCTGGATTTCATTATCTCCATGACAACCAAGGGTCTGTCCCAAATACTACCAAATACTACCTGGGCCCATGTATATTGCAGGACACACTATGGATCCGCTTTTATGTGCTGCACAGAATGGTTTGGATCTGAATATGGAGGAACTCTCTGGAGTTCTTTTGTTATGAACAGATTGCTACCTGGTGGGGCTTAGACTCACTGGGATTTGCAGCATCTGCAGGTATGGGAGCCAACTAAGATGGCCCTTCCTGGATCATAAGAGTGTTAAGAAAATGGTGAATGCCTTTTTGGAAGAAGGTAGGATTCTTTTATAAAGGGATATGGCTACAGTATTTCATACCCAGAGATATTTTTAAAAAGTAAGTTATGAATATGGGGTGTGGTGACTCAGCGGGCTAGAGCGCTGAAACAGTTGGCTGCAAAGTCAGCAGCTCGGCAGTTCAAATCCCGGGTGCCATGCAGCGGAGTGAGCTCCCGTTGTTAACTCCAGCTCCTGCCAA
Organism: Phrynocephalus versicolor; assembly: GCA_023846285.1. Lineage (NCBI taxonomy): Eukaryota > Metazoa > Chordata > Lepidosauria > Squamata > Agamidae > Phrynocephalus > Phrynocephalus versicolor. The sequence continues at coordinate 3,693,431 of JAHTLZ010000021.1, forward strand.
CCTAGCAGTTCAAAAGCATGTAAATGTAAGTAGATAAATAGGTACCGTCATAAAAACCGGGAAAGTAAACAGTGTTCCCGTGTGCAGAAATGTGTTCAGCTATGCTGGCCACATGGCCATGGACTCACACAACACTGGCTCTTTGGCTTAAAAACTGCTCCTAGAGTCGGACACGACTTGCACACATGTGTGGGGGGAAACTTTTACCTATGTTATTGTGGGGCAGGAGAGGTGGGAGAAGCTCCACTGAGGAGAGTGCCACCCACACCTGCTGAGAAGGAAAGGGAAGAGTGGATGGAGAAGCAGAAACAGAGGGAGGAGGACAGGCTTGACAGACTGAGAGAGCAAGAGGAAAAGGAGATGCTGTGGCAGAGGTTTAGGGAGTCCATAAAAATAATAGAAAGGGAGGAAGCCCAAAAGGCGCAGGAGTCCCAAGAGGCGGGAAAGAAGGTGGAGGTGGGAAAACCTGAGCTAGCCCCAGGACTGGTGGAGAAGGAAAAGGTGGGAGATGCCAGCCAACCCACGGCCATGGGGGTGGGGTTTGGGGAAGTTAAAAAGGGGAAACTGAGAGTCCTACCCCCAGGTTGGGAATGGGTATGGATGGAGGATCCCTACACCGGGCAATGGGAGCGGATGATGATGCCCCATGCTGAGGCAGAGAGCTTTCGCCGGAGAGCACATAAAAAGGGGTGCTGGTATTGGGGAGAGCGAGAGGTTCGGGAGTATAATCGCAAATTGAAGCAGATTAGAAAGGACTTGGAGTTTGAGAGATGGGCTGGAGAAGATCAAGGAAGAGGGTCAGCGTACCGGGAGACACACCACCAGGAGGAGGCTAGCTTTACGGGATGACTTCCCGCTGAAGAACTGGTGAGCGAGGAGAACTGGACACAGAACTACCTCAAAGGTTGGGGTGCAGGCGGGGATGCCGACCAGAGACTTGGAACCTCTGAGAGCATGTGGTGGAATCCCCCTCCCTCCGGAGCAGAAGGGGGACTGAATCTTTCGGACTTCACCCCAGCCAGAGACTCTAAAAATAACCCGTTTGCAGTTGATGTTGATTGTGTTGGGACAGTTGTTAAAGGGAGCACCTCCAGAGATCTGGAAGAAGTGAATAAATCTTCAGTTCATTCTAAAAGAGAAGTGTCTTTATTGGGCTCTGCAGGGCGGGTAGACTGGCAAAAACCAGAACCCTCAGAGTTATGAATATATGTAGTGCTCTAAGAAGCCTGGATCTCTATTTAGACCATTGCTATTTAAAAGGGATAAATAGCATTCTAACGACCCTATTGTTAAACTCAAAATGAACATAAAGATAGAAAGAAATTGTGCTCAAAGCTATGTGGTCAATGCCCATAGTACTACTGCCACAGAACTGGCTAGAATTATTTAGCTGCTTGAGGCGGAGCAGCAGATGGAGTCCCTTCATCACTTATCCAGGTGCATAGTTCATGAAACCAGCCAAGCCATTTTGACACCTGGGGTGCAAAAGCCCACAGTAGCATCCGTTTCTTATGGTATAGCCATCATGTTATATTCACAAATTCACATCTTAACTAACATCCCAACCCTCCAAAAATGTTCCCACAATTTTTATGAGATTTGACATGTGTTTCTTTAGTTATGTATACGTCAAGGGGCTTGATTTGTAACTATCTGCCTAATTCATTTCATGAATCGTTCTTGAACTGGTGTCTAAGTGTACAGCCATCAGCAAAGATGGGTGAGGAGGCAGGAAGCAAGGATCCTCCCTGACTAAGTTCCTGTGAGCAATGGTTCTTCCTGAGTCTTGTCTACAAAACTTAGAGCTGGATCTAAGGGGGAAAGAAGCGGGCTGGATTTGATTAGCGTAACTGAATACAGACTGACAGATAGTATTTGTCTGCTGAAGTGAAGAGGGAAAACAAAGTATGCTGTAGTACACAGCTGCAGAAAGACAATAGAAATTGAATGTGATATATACAACTCAGATTAATAGCCAGTCATAAAATCAACGTGATGTACTCTCACATAATTCTAATGGGCCTTGAGTTATTTTCATCCTTCAGATCATATTCAGACTCAACCCCTTCCCCCCCCAAAAAAAAACTGCATTTCTTTACTGCAGTGTTTAATGAGAAATAATTTCAGTTGTTGGAAGCAAAAATATATTTCCTAAATAGTGGCTCCTTTACTCCTCCACAGTTCTAATGTGGGTAAAAATGTTTATGAACTAGGCAATGTATCCTACATGTTGCTAATTTACTCCACTTATTGGGACTTAAATCCAAAGACATATACACTGGAATGGATTACACTTCAAAACAAATTCACCCTGAGTAACATATTTTTGTTACATTGGGTCAAGGTATTTAATGGAGGTTATCCATAATTCACATTCTATCCTTGAATGAAAGAATAGATTCTTTATTTGCATTTGTTAACCAAGTCCTACATGATATTAAAATATTAAGTTTCATACAATAAGGCCTTATAGTGGTGCATTTGGTACCAAAATACAAGATTTATATAATAAAACCATCTATGAACAAAACCATATACAGTCACCCCCCCCCGCCATTTCACGGTTCAGGTGCTGCGGTCCCACTACATTGTGGGATCGCAGTACCTGCACCTTGGAGCCACGTGGGGGGCAGTGGGGGGGGGGACAATTGGGTCGCTCCGCGCCACCCGACATGCTCTTCCAAGAAGCCTCGGAGCTGCGGGGGCGCGGGGGGAATCGGGTCGCTCCGTGCCACCCCCCGCGCTCCTCCGAGAAGCCTTGGACAGGTGCGTGATCCCCCCACCCCCAGGCCCCATCCCACCCACTTCCGCATATTGCGGATTTTCATGCAACGTGGGTGGGGTGGGTCCCTAACCCCCATGATCGGTGGGCGGTGACTGTATAAATACATCAAGGGAATCGGTATGTCAGTAATCGTTGCCATCCTTGGTGTATTTACCAGGGATCTTAATAAATAATTCATTTCACTATATGCCTAACAGATTATTCTTTAAACTCTACCATTAAACTAGATTAGAGCAGTAATAAAAGTGTCTGGTAAATATGCTTCTTCTCCCAAATGAAACTGAAAGAGACAGGGCAGGTCTGTGTTGTGTCATTACCATCATGACCGACTCTTTGTGGTCTGGAAAGGAGCAGGCCTGATCAGGCTAAATAGGGTTGATAGGAAGTTAGGTACGCCATTTTGTGTAATCCTCACTTTCAAACACCATATGGATTGCAAGTGACCCTATTTCATCTTTTGCAGCTTGCTGTCAATTTGCCAACATCCTGAAGTGGCTTAATGAAGCAGCCACTTCAGGATATTGGCAAATTAATATCTCCCTTGGTTCTGTGGAGGAGCTGGGAAAGTGAAAAAATGTTTTAAGCATATATTAAGGCAACAAATATGTGCTGCACAACTTTAAAAAGAGCAAAGAGAAATTGAAAAGCCTTTTGCCCTCATGCAGGCTCTCAACCAGAATTTTTAAAAAAGCGATCAAAAGCATCTGGAAGGAAATTTTCTATTTCACTTTTGTGTTATTGTTTAGGTGGAGCAGCACAAATTTGCAGCTGTAATACACACTAAAAAACTTTCCGCCCCCACATCTTCATCCCGTTCAAAAAATTGAGTGAGTGAGCAATTTTACAGCGTCCTGAAGTGGTTGTCTTGCTGAGATCCTTCAGAATATTGGTAAATTAATGGATTTAGGCTTTTGGTCTGCTTCCACCAATCCCATGCACTGGAAATGGACCAAACCAAAGTGATCTTACATACCCCAAGCATATGATGACACATGCCCTAGTTACATCCCAGCTGGATTACTTTAGCACACTCTACATGGGACTACATTTTAAAAGTGTCTAGAAGCTTCGGCAGATCCAAAATGCTGCAGCCAGATTGTTAACTGGGGCTGGTTACAGGGATCACATCCCCACCCCTCCCTTTGTTACAGAAGCTCCATTTCTGGCACAATTCAAAGTCCTGTTTTTAACCTGATACGCCCCAAACAGCCTGCCAAGGTCTTAAAATAATCAGGAGAGTTCTTTCTCTCAGCCCCATCACCTACATTTGCATGTGGTGGGAACACAGGAGAGGCCATTCTCTAATTTTAGCTTTGAAATACTGTCCTTTTTAATGATGTAAATCATGTTGGAAACATTTTTATGAGAATGGTGGGTAAAAATATTTAAAATAAACATTAGGCATGGATTTTTTTTAAAAAAAAATCAGAAATGAAGTGAAATGGAAGATTAGCCCATCATGTCTACCATATTATCCATTCTGTGTCATTCCCCAGTGGCAGTTATTAGCATTACAATAACTTGCTTTCATATTCAATGCAACAAGGCACCTCTCTCTGTCTCTCGTGCACATGAACACACACATTATAGCATCACAGAGTATCGTAACTTAGGGTGTGATCTCATGGCTTTTGGGACCGCTTCTGACATGGCCTGCTGTGAGCTATGTCTCAGTGATCACACAACGCACAGGCCATTGCACTCGAGTCCAATCCCAGTCCATGCACAAACTGGACATTTTGGTCCAGTAGTAGAGCTACAACTTTTTGGGTAGGGGGGCTGGCAGGCCGGAGCGACCCCATGGCACAGAGAAGGGTTGTTTTAAAGGAGGTGATTCCCAGCCAAGCCACCCTTTATAGTGCAATCAAGTGCACATCTTTTGGGTCATCTGATCCCAGCCTTAGTCAAGAGGATTACCCTTGAATACCTTTATTAAGAAATGGAAAACTATAGACGTCTAGATGTTTTTGACCCACAACACCATCAGCCTTAACCAGCCTAGTTAACGGTGAGTAGAGATGGGCACGACTCAGAAAAAAAACTTTGTTTTCGGTTTCGGTTTCGGCTAGGGTCCGATTCGTTTCGTTTCCGTTTTTCGCGAAACTTCGCAAAAATTAGTCGGTTCGTTTTTTCGTTTTTTCGTTGTCGTTAGTACTGGTTTGGGGGGGTAGCGGGCTCCTGGAGGCAGCTGCAGGAGTCAGCCAGAGCCACAAGTGACGGACTGGCAGACTCTTTGCACATGCTGCGTTTCACATACTTGTATGTAGTGTAATGCAAGTAGATCTGGCTTAGGATTAAGATGGGTTAGCAGTGCACAAGAGCTAGGGTTAGGCTAGTGACGGGTGAGGTTAGGGTGAGTATTGGGGTGCACCTCTGGGGGCCTCTCTGACCCACTTAGAAGGACAGTGTACTGGTGTATGGGTTAGGCTTAGGCTTAGGGTTCAGGTTCGGGCTACGATTAGTGGGCTGTTTATGCCCGATTGGCACATCCCAGAAGTCTCTGTGGTCAACCTGGCCAAGTGGCCTTGCGATTGGTGGAAAATTTGCATGTTGCACTCTCATGGGCGAGCCCATCATTGCGAATGCACAGGTGTAAAAAAATGAAATGAAATGAAATAAAATAAAATCAACGGAGTCGTTTTTTTGCAAGACAAACCCACTGCTGCTACTGTAAAAATTCAAGCATTTAAAATAGCTAATTTTCGCATGTTTCTGTGGTGCTTTGGTGGGGTTTTGGACCACGATTTTAAAAAAATATTGCGGCCGCCATTTTGGATCCCCCCGCACTGCATGGCAAATGGAGACGCCCTCCCAGCCTGGTTCAGTCAGCAAAACCTGGCCATGCGATTGGTGGAATGGCTCCAAGACTTTGCATGGTCCACTCCCATGGGCGAGCCCATCTTTGCAAATGCGCAGGTGTAAAAAAAATAAAATAAAATGAAATAAAATAAAATCAACGGAGACGTTTTTTTGCAAGACAAACCCACTGCTGCTACTGTAAAAATTCAAGCATTTAAAATAGCTAATTTTCGCATGTTTCTGTGGTGCTTTGGTGGGGTTTTGGACCACGATTTAAAAAAAATATTGCGGTCGGCATTTTGGATCCCCCCGCCCGCACACCGCATGGCAAAGGCAGATGAGACGATCACCCCCCCGCCTGGTACCAGCAGCACAGCAGTAGCAGTAGCCAAGGAGAGGGGGGGCGAGGAAACCCCCACCCCCCCAAAAAACCACCCTTCTGGCCTGGTAGGTGCCCTCAGACAGTTTTCGCCTGCTTTTAGGGCCGGGAATCGGGTTTTTTTTACTTTTAAAAACTTTTTTTCTGTGCCGCTTGGCATTGCGCGATCGCGTGACGTCACGCAAGTAACGAGCACGACAAATCAGACCAAAATTGTTCGTTCGTCGGTTCGAGCTCGAAGTCTGGGGCAGTAATTCCCGTTACCGTTTCCGTAGAGTAACGGAACCGACTAACGGAAACGGAAACGGGAATACCGCTAAGTCGTGCCCATCTCTAACGGTGAGGTATGGTAGGATACACCCTAAATGCAGGGACCCTAGCCATGGTTCCCAGAGAGCTCTAGCGCTTGTTTGGGGACAGGATAATGTGTTCCAGATAGCTAGCTGAGTGAAAGGCAATGGATGCCAGCTCCCTGATATTGATAGTAAAAACTGAAACTTTGCTTCCCTGCATTCTCACATCCTTGTTCATCAATTCAAGCAATGTGCTTCTTGTATTGCTACTTAGAAGGTAAAGCATAAAAGGGACATGCATCAGGATTCAATTTAAAATATGACATATGCCTCAGTTTTGTGTACATCCAAAATAGTGTACAGCCAGGTTGGATAAAAAAAATAAAAATTAAAAATAAGAATAATTCAAAGGATTATTGAAGCATGAGATTAATTAAGCAAACACATGGAGAACTTTATGGCTTCTCATTTTACTTGAAATGTGTTTTGTATTTGCTTCACACTTCCTGATACAGTACGTGTCTTTCATGCTGCAGAAATATATGTATTTGATATTCTGACAGTCTTTTTAAAATGTGGTTCAAAATTATGGACTGTTAATGCCTGAAAGTACCTCAGTGTATTTTAAACATTAAACGGTACAGTTTTAAACAGTATCCACCACATGCTTGTGCATTTTTTTTTGCTTATTAAGGAACGCCATTAACAGACAGCCTGATTCAGACCAAACACTAAACAAAGGTTGAGGGATCTAGGGGAAGAGTTTTCCCTTCCCCAATGGATCAGACAGAATGCCTGGAAAAAGGCCATATTGTTTTTAAAAGACTTCTGAGCCTAGTAAAGTCCTCCCCACATTTTAATGTACCCCCTGGCTCAAAATGATTAAACATTTTTAATTCCTGAGAGAGGTATAGATGATATTGTCATAATGTCAATTTGATGAATAACGCATTGTAATATACACCTTCCTGGAAGAGTAATTAAGACATTGCACACATGCGGCGGAGGTAGGAGAGACTGGCTTTTGGAATCAATGAACTTTCAGTCCTCTCCCACACCGTATCCTACACTTGATATTAACCATTGTACATTGGAGGGAATTATGACGACATTTGTTGTACCTGCAGTGACGGTGGACTCTAGATAGTACTCTTGCATAACAGGGATTTTGCCACATTGGACTGCAAGTGCTCAATGTGGCGAATGAAAGACTGAAGACCCAAAGTAGGGAATAGGGAATCTTTATTGTCATTGCCCCCTTGCAGGAACAACGAAATTTTGTGGTTGCTATATAAAACTCATTTAAAACATTTCACATAGATTTAAAAACAGGTACAACACATAATATGACATATAAAATGACTAAAATATGACATATAAAATAAGCTGACTTCAAAGTCCAGGATTTCCGTTTAAGGCCAATATTGCTCTAAAAAAGAAGCTATTTTTGAGATGGTTTGTTCTTGCCCTCAGTACTCTATATCTCCGTCTCGATGGCAACAACTCGAAGAGGCGATGACCAGGATGTGATGGATCTCTTAATATATCTAATGCTTTACAGTGGCACCTGGTAGTATAAATTTGTTCTAGGGTGGGGAGTGAACAGCCCACAATACTCTCTGCAATTCTTATGATTCTGTGCAACACTGTCTTATCCCAGTGGGTACAACTTCCATACCACACACATAACCTGTAAGTCAGCACACTCTCAATTGCACAATGATAGAAGGCCAGCAGCAGCTTTTGTGGAAGATGGTTTTTCCTTAAAGTTCTCAAGAAAAATAGTCTCTGCTGAGCCTTCTTTGCAAGCCCCCTTGTGTTGCCACTCCAGGACAGTGTGTTATGTTCTGCTTCAGAGTGTGCGTTTCATCACTCAGGAAGAAGGACAATGTCCCCATAAGGTTTATGAGAAAGGGGTTTTCTTTAATGGCTCCTCAGATGGATTAAGGAATTACATGGGCTTGGTTAGTTTTCTCCATTTCAGCTTCAGTGATTCCCCTCCGCAGAAAAAAGGAATCAAGCTTTCAAGCCAGAGGGTCTATTCATAAAAGGCTTTATAGGGTGTCCAATGGAATTTTGCATAATTTACTGTTTCCATATAATTTATCAAACCCGGATAATTTATCAAACCTGCTCTCATTGCTTGTAAGCAGTTATTTTCCCTTCATGCAATAGTCCTGTACTTTGTTGTTATGCTTTCTTTCATGTTTCTAAAAATGGTTACATTACCAAGGCTCTCATAATTAAGAAGCAACAGTTGTAGAGACCCACAATGAAAGCACCCCCACCACCAGGGTATCTTACATTTGTTATAGCATAGCTAACTTAAAGGAGACATGAAGGCCCATACAAACTGTTTTGCCCTCGGAGTGTCAGATATTAGGAGAACACTTTATAAAACCATGGCCAAAATCCTATTGCTGATTTAAAATTTTGGAAGTTAAATTGTGTAACTCAGCAAAATTCTGGCCCATGTGTGTGACTATTTCCTTAGCATAGAATTGTCTGCCAAGAAAACAGAGGTACTAATCTGACCCCTTCATATCTATCTTCTGATGTTAATTTTCCTACAATCTGTAATTTTTGTAAATAAATATTTTATGTTATTAAAAAGACTTCATTATCATCTCCATCTTCATCTTAGAACATTTTCATACTGGAAGTGACTCTATGAAGCATTAGGTTCATCCCTTGTCGACAAAGCACAGTGGGTAATCAAACTTCCAACCTCTGGCTCCACAGCTAGACACCAAAACCACAGAGCTATCCAGCAATTCCATGCATGAGTGTCGGCAGGAGGCAAGAGGGGAGGTTTGCCCTATCAAGAATCCTAAATGTAAACATGTTAATATGTGCGTACTCAGCTAATCAGCGAGAGATAAAAGTAAAGCCACTCCTACCACGAGCCCAACTGTTAGAGGCAGAACCCGTACAGTCATAACGAAAGAGAAACTCTCTGGGTCAACTCTGTTGAACATGGTTTGTTTTGATATAATGATGCTGGTTGCAAAAGCTTTGCAAAATGTGGACACCACGAACATAATAGTATATATCACATGTGATGTAACTTGGCATGAATATTATTTTTAGTATTAGTATGTCTTTTATGCTAATATATTTCCTTGCACTAGCTTCTAGATTTTTAAGTCTCATAGGGTAATCTCCTATTTTGTAGAAGCTGAGATATTAGGGAGACATTACACAATTTTGCCTATTCATTTGATTTTGAAAACAATCAACAAGTCTGTTTGTTGTTCCCCTGCCTTTTTTAAACCCACGAGAGGAAAACTCTGTTCGTGGGCCGACATAGATTCTTCCCATACCATAAGCCTCTCAAAGGGTAGCGTCAGCCCAATAAGTAGACAACCATTGACAAAATCATCTTTAGTTATTCATGCCAGCTCCATCTTATGCCATCCTTTCCCATCTAATCATACATAAGCTCTCTCTTTTGGGCCAAACTGAGCTGGCACAGCTATTTGCACAGGTGCTGCCACTTCGTGGTTAGAAGATGTGGAAACTTTGTCCCACCTAGAAATGAATTCCTTCAAAGCTGCTGGGCCTGCACAGCAGCATGCATAAATGAAGCCCATGTTTACCTTTTGAGGAACAAAGCAAAAGGAAAATAATCTGTGATATGCAGAACTGAGATGCCTTATTTCTTAGGAGAGGTTTGCTTCTAGTTATGCGGTAACAATACCACATAGCTGGACCTTCTGTTAACAAATTTTGTTTCTAACCTTCTTGTGTCTGACACCTCTTTTTCTTTCCTTGCAATGCCATGACACTATCTGAACCATAAAGAGGCGCCACTTTGAGATCTACAGTATATTTAAAGTGCCATTCTTTAATTGGCTTTGTTTCTTACTTTCCATTACAAACTAATCAATTACAGGATCACATGTAGTAAGGTATTGAATGTAGGTCCAGTGCAAAGCTTCTGTCATATTGATGCTTGTTAAATGATCTGACTGTGTGGATGTTAGGACTGGAGGATACATTAAAGGGGTTTTAACTTAATCACGTAGGTAATTAAGTAAGTTGGTGATGTGCAAATATTGCTTAGATGGCAACATAGAAAAATATTGCTGCAGCTTTCCGAACTGACGTATGTAAAGCATCCATGCATAGCATGCTGGATACTTTCAGAATGGTAAGCCAACATTCATTTCTCTTGTAACAGCATTGTCAATTAAACAAGCATTCTAGCACTGTACTAATTTTCAGTCTATAGTTACTGCCATAAACTGAGCAAACTGAAATGTATTCCAATCTCAGGAAATGGTGAGCATTAAGATCCTAGTTCTGTCTGCATACAGTAATACTTTGGCTTAAAAGTATCTTGGTTTAAGAGTGTTTTTCAAGACAATCAAGCATCTCTTCTAAATTTTTCTTGATCAACAAGAAAGAGAATCAACCAGCCGCAATAATCAGTTTTAAAGGTATTTGTGTGTAACATCAAACACATCTGTAATTCTTCCATGATATGGAAAACAGACCTTGCTATTTTTATTTTTCTTGGAAATTCATTTGCAATGATAGGGTTGTATACAATACATTTGCTATCCAAATGGATGCTAAGTTTATACAGAAACAAAGACCATCACAGCACAGGGTTTGTCAGCTAAAGCAACCCTGTCAAGTTAATCTCTCCATTAACTTTCTTAATTTGACAGGAAAGTGTGTCATGCAACTTGCTTTGTACATTCATGAATACATCAAGTGATACATCAAGTGATGCACATGTTAAGATTGCACATTTCTACATGCTATTATGTCTGTTATGCATGTAGCATTGTCTAGAATGAGCCATGGGCATGCGTGAAGCCAGTCTATAAATGACTAAAACCCCATTACACTGATACTGAAAAGTGCAATCAGCAGAAAGCCTGAGCAGTGCAGTAATGATGACATAAAGACACAGTCTTGCTGCCCCACAGTTTTTGTGACTGTGGTCAAGGAGGGGGGTTATAGGAAACCTTAATGTGTCCTTATCCTGACTTTGCATAGCTTTTATATCCATAGCTCTTGGTGAAACCAAAGAGTTCATATAAGTCCCAGTTGAACTGTGTCTGTTTCTGCTTGTTACACACAAAGATTTGCCAGCGAGTCCCTACCAAGCTAGTGCTTATACTGTAGAGGAAGCAAAATGAAAAGAACTTGGCAGTATTTCATGTGCAGAAGGTCGTACCCAAATGAAAGGCAATACAGACATGCTCTTGGGTGTTCTGAAACAATGGCCATTTTAAGAATGTTAATGTGAGCACCAATTTTTTTTTAACGTACAACTCGATATTTTGCCTTCCTCTGCATTGTACTGACAGAGTATTGTACTGACAGGAGACTGTGTGGTCCAATTATTACTTCAGAAGACCTCGGGCAATGTCATGTCTGAACTTGAAAGAAGACAGAGCGTGTGCTGTGCTGAGCGAGCCATCCACCCCATTCATGGAAAGCAAACATCCCCCTTGACAAATATTTGGGCTTCAAAGCTCTCTGTGTGCTAAATATATCATCCCTCATTGCCTTTGCCCGAGGGTGGTACTCACAGAAGCAGCTTCATTTTCCCTTGGCTTGCGTTTCAGGTGAATAAAACTATATACGAAACTGTGTCCACAGAAATACTGTTACATGCATGAACTGCTTATGCGCTGGAACTCTCCAGGGTGGATGTGACTGAGTGAGTGACACTCTCGTTCTAGTAATATTTACATTGCAAGTAAAATCCACAGGTGCCTATAGCTAGCTGAAACCAGGCGTGGAAAAGATGCTTGCTCAGTTAGGTTGCTGTACTTGTTGATTTTATAGTGTTGCCATCCTGGTTTCAGCCTCTGAGAAAGATTTTCAGGGAGAACACTGTTCAAGTGGAAGAGCTGATGCTCCCTAATAGGAAGAGCCCACCTGAAAATCCCCTGTCCCCCACTGTATTCCATATGCATAACCCCCCAGGGATAGACTCACACCAAGAACAGATATCTGTATACTATTGGAGCCATTAAAAAGCAGCTGAAGAAGACAGCCAGCATGTACATATTGGTTCACACACTCCTGCAAATCACTGAAATTTATTTTGATGTTTCTGTGTTTAAGACACTGACATTGGAACAAAAATACTTGGTACCAGTTGCTGAAGCAAAAGTGGACTTTGTCAAAGCAGAAGGAGATTGACAACTGAAGCCCCACTGAAAGCTTTTCCTGGAAACTTCAATTGCCGAGTTCTGGAGAGGGCTCTGATCTATCGCACCAGACAGTATTTATCCTCTATCCTATTAAGCCATTTCATGCCCAGTATATTCAGGCTAGTATATCATGTATTCAAATAGCCACTTTCTAGATTTTTCTTGTTTTTTCCTCTTTCAAGTAGCTGTTTTTAGTTTTCATTATATATAGGACTCTGTGGGCATGTGATGTCAGCAAGCGGACAGTGCCAGGGCTGCATCATCAAAGCCCATCTCTTTCCAAGTACGTGTTGTTTTAGCAGTATCCTTGTCAATGCTAATTTAACTTTCAAAGCAACAGGGTGATTTGCCAAGTTATCAAAGGCCAGTACCAGAAGGGCTTTGGAAATATAATGAGCTCAATGTCCAATGAACCGAGAGTTGTTTTGAAAACCGAGAGGGGGATTGTCACAGTCAAGTTGTCACACAAGTGACTGAAAGCAGAGATGTCCAACATGGGTTGCAGCACTAGGTGTTCATGATCCTATCATCTTAGCAATGATGATTCTTTACAGTGATTGGTCCAGGCTGCTTCAGATGCATCCACTCTGTCCCCAAGTGTTGGAGGTTTTCCCAGGTGGTCTTTTACCATGTTTTCCTCCTTTAGCTGGGCACTTGGCCTTTTCTCTTCTGGCTACCCTGGATCCTTCAACTCTCTTCTTCTAAAGAGGAGTTAGCCAGGTTAGACATGGTGGGAATGGACTGTCAGTCAAAATCTGTGGATAACACCAAAAGTTCAAGCACGAAGAGTGTAACTACAGACTGAATTTGGTGTATTTGTGCATTTCCTAGGGTAGAGCAAAGGGTACAGAGGCATTCACAAGGGAAAGAGTCATGCCCCACAGGTTTTATTTAATTTGGGTTCCATGAGATTAAAAAAAAATTAAGCCTGCCACTTTATCAACAGGGAGCAAGCAGAAACACAGTCATCCATCAATTCAGGTTTTAGAAAGTTCTGAAAAGTCCTTTTTATGTTAAAGAACAAATGTATTTTTGACTGATCCCATTTTGTTTTCTTGTTCATAATTATCTGTCTTTTAAAACATTGTTAATCCCATGTGATTTTGGTGCTTGCCAAAATAAATAATAAATGAAAACAAAATGAAATGAAACAAAAATGTCCTATTTCCCTTTCCTTTTTTTAAAGACGGGCACTTCATTTTTTTGTTTTGTTCTGTAACGAAATGAAAATTGGAAGCAAAATAAAAAAAATCATTTTGTGCCCATCTCTAGTTCTGAGCAGGAAACACCAGAAAAACAGCCTTTTTTGTCTGAGCCAAGCCACACAGCAGAATGACTAGGGTGAGAGCTGGGCAATTACTTAAATGAATGTTGATTAAGTGATTTTATTAACAAGGGAAATGGGTAGCTGAGGAAAATGGCTTTCATGAATTTGGCATTCCAAATCCATCATTCAGTAGCATTGTGTGCATGCAAAATCCAAGTGGACCAGTGTAATTATTCTCTCTCTCCCCCCCCTCTCTCTCTCTCTCTGCTAAGGGTAAAAATATAAGACCCTCCAGATGACACTAGCTGGAGGGTACTCAGACATGAACGTCAACCCGAGAGAAGTGCAGGGCAGTGTCCTAAAGCCTACTATGATTGGTTTGTGTGTCGTCCCCCCCATTCCAATAACAATAAATTTTATTGTGTCAAAGTACCTTTGGGGTAGTCTGGATTCCGGGATGGAGTAAGGAGGGCTGGCAGGGGCTCACACAATCCAATTCTAGCGTCAAGCACTTCCCAACAGGTAATTACCCCACTCCAGTGGCTGCACACCAAACTCTTGTCAAAGAGATAATTCCTAGGGCATGGAGTTTGCTCAGACATTTCTTGGACATTGTTAGTAGCTGAAATATGTTGGTAGCTGAAATATAATGTGAAGAGCTGCCTGAGTCCCATCTCTGTCTCTTGATCACCGACCACACTGTATGTTACAAATCACATGAATTTCTGGCTACAGCATGTAACCGTATCATGTCTATAGGACAGTGATGGCAAATCTTTTAGAGACTGAGTGCCCAAACTACGATTCAAAACCCAGTGATTTTTCGCAATGTGCCAATACAGCAATTTAACCTGAATACAGGTGGTTGTGAAGGGGTCGATGCCAGGTGCCCACAGAAAGGGCTCCAAGTGCCACCTTTGGCACCCATGCCATACGTTTGCCAACACCGCTATAGGACATGTTTCGTATATTAATAAATAAGCAGAAAAAATATTGTTTTTCTATGGAAAATTTCTCATGTGTTGCGTTTTATTATAACATTGCTTTCACATTAAGTAACTACTCTGATTTTCCTGAGAATGTTTCTGGGTTTGCTTTTTGCCTGTCTGTTCAACCGTTAGTTGCACATTTTTCCAGTAAAACAGATGGGAATCCACACACAGTGCTCAGTGCCTGGTTTTCTTTCTAAGTGCTTGACAGTTCGTTAATGCTAACAGATAAGAATCCCCAAAGACCATTTTTCCCCATTCTGACCAACTCAAGTTTCAGAATTACTTCAGCCCCTGAAGTGCAATATTGTAATTTCCCAAAGGCTTACTGTGCTGAACTCTTCACTGACTACATTTTCATCTCTTTAATATGAAGCTATCCAGTTAGTCATGGTAGAACAGCTCTAATACAAATGTACAAATGATACATACTGCCAATTGACTTTTTACACTGGTATGATCCCAGTGGGATCAATGGAAATACCTTGGCATAAAACTAGAATAAGTGAAGAGTGATTAATGCCAAGTCTAGTATTTCCAGCTTAGACATGCAGACAGATGAAACAGACACATTCTCTTGAAGTTCCCTAAAACAACAATTAACTGATATCCTATTGTGGAAATAAACTCTCCCTTTTTCTGTGAGTTTCCAAAGTCAGGTAAAGCCAAACACCTAACTCTGAACAGGTTGGAAATATATGGGCCTCTGGATGTTCTTGGACTATAGTTCCTATCATCCACCATTAGCTCTGGTGGTTTGGAATGATGGGAGTTGTAGTACTTCTTCAGGATTACCCATTCTTCATTCCTGCAGTATGGACCCTTATGAAATAGAAAGTCTATTCAGAGCCCAGTGGCAGCTGCTGCACAAAGATGTGGAGGTGTGGAGAATCAGAATATAAAGATGTAGCCCTTCTAAAAACTAAAACTAGGTACTCAGGCTAAAACAGGGATTCTTTTCCCTAGCAAGGCTGTTTCTCTTACTTTATTCATGTATATCAGGCCTGCCCAAAGACCGGCCCGGGGCCCAAATCCGGCCCGCCAGGCCATTCTGAGTGGCCCATGGCTGGCTAGCCCACCCCTCCCTCCCTCTCCTTCACCCCATTTTTTTAAAGAAAGTGGGTGGGGCTTGCAGTGGGGTGGCAGGGTTGGGGAGCAACCGGCCCCTGACACATTCTCAGCCACCAAATGTGGCCCTCCTTGCAAAAAGTTTGGGCACCCCTGATGTATATGCTTCCTTTCTCGCACAGCTGTGACCTAGGCAAGCTTGTAACACAAAACAATAGACAATTAAAATACAATTTTTATTTGTTATTTTGCTATTCTATGTTGTAAAGTGCCCAGAGTAGCCCTAGAGCTAGATGGGTTGTATAAAAGTCAAATAAATAAATAAATAAATAAATAAATAAATAAATAAATAAAATTATGAACATGAAAATACAATTACCTTCATTGTGTTACAAAAATGCAATGCAAAACTTTACCATGAATATATTAAAATAATAATGTCTTAGGCATCTCGACAGTAACTGTACCATGTGGTCTGGCCAAGAGGGCTTTGAAACATGAGAAAACATACATCCTACGCAGAGGTTCATGCCCTTTCCTGACACAGATAGAAATGCAGCACTATCAGTTCTCCTGTTCCCCATGACTGTCTCTTCCTTGTTGCTCAGTCTGGATGATGAAGGTCTACAGTGGATCATCAGCTGTACAATCCTTGTGCAACTCAGAAGCCTGGAAAACCAACACACAGGTTGGTTTTGTATGCATTTTCAGGAGCTATGAGGCATACATCTGCAGGAGCTATGAGGACAGGCACGGGGAATACAATAGGGGGAAAGGTAAGGATAATAAGTTTCTCCTCCCACCCCCTGAAGTATATCTATGCAGCCCTTAGCCTTCAGAATGGAGCTACACAGAGTTGTGAACATGCGAGATATGCCTGTGAAGATTCTCAGTAATCCAGGCGAGTTTATCTGGAGGCTGAGTCATGGCAACTGGACTTCTTTTCTTGGGAGACCTCAAACATGGGACATTAATGTTTGAGGTCCTAAGCTTTTCTCTTAAATGACCTATTTTGTTATACATCTCTGTGTTGTTGTTATTATTAGAAATGGGCACGAAACGAGCAATTTTTCGTTTTCATTTTCATTTTTCATTTCGTTACGTAACGAAACAAAAAACGAATTTTGTCTCCAAAATGAAACGAAATGAACCGAAACACCAGAAATTTTGCCGTGCGTTTCGTTTTTGTTGCAGCAAATACAATGAACTGTAATGAATGCTAACGAAATGAGCAATTTTTCGTTTTCGTTTTCATTTTTTCATTTTGTTACGTAACGAAACAAAAACGATTTTTTTTGCAAAAATTCACGAAAAATGAAAACAAACCAAAACGGACCCCCTAAACGACAAATGACAAACGAAACACCATTTTTTTGAGTCGTGCCCATCTCTATATTATTAGTAGAACTCTGCTGACAAGGAAGTCATAAAAGACTAACTAGAATAATGGTTGCCAAATTTGGCCCCCCAGTTTCTTGGACTAAAACTACCAGAAGCTGTGGTGGGCAGGCTTTCTGGGTTAATCCAAGAAGATTTAGGGACCCGAGGCTGAGAACCACTGGAGAAGAGCTTTTAACATCTTACATACTATGGAACCTGCTCACACACATATTTTGTAGACATGTTTCACTGGACATATCTTCACATCCATTTTCCCCATTGAACAAAGTGTATTTGTGAGCATTTTTCAAAGTTTCACATGTTGAGTTCTGCAGATTTCTTAGCATTTAATTCAAAGAAGAATATGCCACTTGCGTTTTTCCTCAGTATTCAGAAGCAGAAAGACATGTGTACAATTTGCTCGTAGCTGCACAGATCATAAATTACGTATCAAGTTGCTATTGTGATAAATTTCTTTTCTGTCTTTGCCATCAGGTCCTGATTTGCAAATCTAAGAACTTTCTTCAAAAAGCCCTGTTCATTTTTATCACAATGAAGAGGATGAGGCCCAGGAAGAGAATTGTGACTTATGTACTACACAATTAAAGAGGTCATAACAGCTGGAAAACTAATAAGATCTTCTCTAAACTTTTGTCTGGGAAAATAAAACTGAAGTAGTGTTTGGTCTCAGTTGGCCCATATGCTTTCTCATACATAGAAAAATCTCCCTTGTCAGACTTTATAATTGAAACATCACACAGTTTTGTTATGATTCATCTGTGGGGCACAGTATCATTATTTCTGGGAATATTGTTTTCTTACAGGGTAAAATAAAAACAGACTATTTACTTATTCATCCTTAATATGGCCTAGTTTTTTTTGGCTTTGAAGCAAAGAAAAAAAATCACATGCACTGGGAATAATTCCAAAATTAGCAACTATTATGAGCCATACACCAAAAGTTGTTCTGTTCTGGGCAAATAGACAATAATCTGTGATAGAGATAGGAATAAAATGTCCTTGATTCACATTCTAATCTGCACTTATCAAATTCTCATTTCTAATGAGTCAAAACACATCAATACATCAGTATTCATACTATTCTGAATATTGCAAAGCAGTTGAGGAAAAATGTATGGATAATAAATTTATGTGATAAAATGTTTCAGTGTACTCAAAATATGTATACTATAGAAAACTACAAAGAAAATAACTTTAAATTACAAATAGAATACATTATTTGGGGAAATTATGGATACCTTTCAGAGCTGTGCTTTTTGCAATTTTGCTCAGACTAAAATATAGCACATGTGCAAATGCAGAAATTGTGTGGAATAAATTCAAAAACTAAGAATGTGAATGAAACTGAGTTTTAAAAATATATCTATTCCTAATCTATGGATGAAGGAACCAAATGGGCCAAGAAAATGCCACATTTTAAAACAAATACCTTTAAACTAAGGGCTTTTTGTGCTGGAAAAATCAGTGAAACCGCTATAATTTAGAAGATTCTCCTGTCCTAGTTCAGGAGGCCATTATGTTTACCTGCTGGAAAGGGTCTCCATCCTAGCTGCTATATACCCCAATTTTGCTGTTTCAGGACAATGGAAGAGTAAAAAGCAGCCAGAAGGGTACAATTTTTCACAGAACATGCATTTAGGCCAAAGTCTCTGTTGCGACAATATTCTATACAGTATTAGGAACATACAGCTCCTTTTTCTTTGGAAGTATTAGCCTCCAGGTTACGTAACATATTTATTTATTTATTTATTTATTTATTTATTTATTTATTTATTTATTTATTAGACTTATATACCGCACCATCTAGCAACAAGGCCACTCTGGGCAGTGTACAAATAATTCAACAAATAAAACAAGAGCAGTATACAATGAAAAATGTGACTAATAAGCAAAAAGAACATAACTAAATCAACAATAAGTTCAAGTTAAAATATTTTTTTGCATCAGAGCTTGAAAAGTAAATTATTATTCTTAATTGCTACATGAAAACTAACCCACTATTGCTACTTATTGAAATATTTCAAAAGTTAACTTCTTGCATAACTGGTTTCAGTGCTTACTATTCTTCTGTTACCTTCTCTTACTTGGAAGTGGGATTAAAGATTAATTCGAGAATGGGATAAAACTTGAACAATTCACGTCAGAATATGTTTAAAGTAGCTTTAAATGTCCTTTATATTTGAAGATTTGAAGTTAATCAGAAAATATTATTTTTACATCCACAAAGATCTGCTCCTATTCATTATTTCACTATCTTTACATACTTATCTCTATCCCCCCCTCCCAAAAAAATCTGTATCACTTGTAATTTGTTACTTCCGAGCCTAGTGTACACTATGCATGGCTAGGATTGACAAGTCAGCAGCATCTTGTTCTCTGATGTTTCATGTCCCAAATCAGGGAATGTGAAGTCATGGGAGCAAGGTAGCAAGAGCTGGGGAAGGGTCCCCCCCCCACACACACATAGCTTTTCTGCAGCTGCTGCCTTGGCTTGTGTGCCAAAAAGGCTTATAAGTTGTGATGGTGATCCTCCACTCCATACCTTGTTGCATATGACATGGGGTCACGGGTAGCACACCAAAAGGGAAGGTGATAGACAAGGTAAAATAGCCATGCATTCAGTCCCATCATGGGAGTTGGAACATCCTCACACAGAACCCTGTAGATAGTTGGAAAGGGGCACTGCTTGGTGGGTTGGTTTTAAAGTAACTTCACACACACACAAAATCCTCCATTGCTGCTTGCTTGTCCTGAAATTTGTCTACCATGTTGGGAACTTGGAGAAACACAGACATTCACCCAGGGTCCTAGGACCTGACAAATGTATGCATGACTAATGACATATATCGTTTGTTCTTAATCAGAGGCAGATCATTGCATGTTCAGTCTTAAGCTTAGCCTGGTGATGGCATTATTCATCATCTTGAGACTTGCGAATTCACATGTTATGATTCAAATGTCTGTCCTGATGCTTCTTTAGGATTTTTGGCTGGGTGTGGTGAGTGGGAACATGTTAATTATTAATTCAGGTTGACTCTAATCAAACATGGCTCAGATCTTCTATTAACAATATGCTTTGTGGCAGTGGTGAGAGTAAAGTTCTGCAAGAATAATTGTGTACTGGGATGAAACATTGCTATTCTGATTCCACGCACTGATGTAGACCTCTGGAAAAAAGGGGGGACCTAAGCATGAGCAGTTGCATACCCTAAATCCACAACAAACCATAGGATTATAATTGTGATTACATAATGCTCAGTTAAGGGTTATGCGAGCCAAGTGATTGTATGTTGCACAGAGTCCCAATCATTTGGAGTCCAGTCTACCCTTTTCTGATATCCATTGTTAATGTGAAGTGGAAGGAGGACTGATGCATGAAAAAAAATATATTGTTTGATTCCCCTAAGTGCTGCAAACACACAAAATGTTAGTCCCAATTAAGGTACAACTAATGTAGTTTTGACTTCATTGTTGGAGAAAAGAATGAATAACTTTTCACTAGTAATTTCCAAGCTCTGTACTGTTCTTGAGTACAACTAAGTCTGGATCCATCCCACTGTTTTGTCCCATTCTGCTGCAACCAACAGCAAGTTCAAAGTAGCTGCTTTCATGAGATTAATTCTGCTTGTGGTGACTTAGTTCCAGCCGATGATGGGCTGAATTGTTGTTGTTTTTTAATTATCATGCATGGATGTTTGGATAACTGATTCATATGAAAAACTATAAGCATAACTTAATACTTTTACCACAGGAGGGGCAACTCTGACAATGTCAGCAGGGCTCTATGAGCTAAGAACCAGACACTGGAACTCAAGTCATATTCACTATGCTGAAACTAGTCCTGAGATTCTGCAGAACATGTGTCAAAATTTGCCGTAACTCAACAGGTGGCCACAGCCAGCGAAGCTTACTGATCATGTCTGGCTCCATTCAAAATGCTTGTGGGCTACTGACTCATGGTCTGTTAGTCCAAACAAAAGAACCTCAAAGAAAAATCAAGAAGAAATGGAAAACGACAAGGAGGTGGAAATAATTCCCTTCTTCTTTTGCTCCTAATAAGCATAATCAACGATGAGGTGATTTGTCAAACAAAAATAAAAGGAAGAATAAGAATAAATCAATGATTAAACACTATGATTCTGTTGTCTTTGCAAAAAAATAATCATTGTATGTGTGGATGTTTGCAAAGTTAACATGTAAAATACTGTGTTTTACTCTTTAAAATGGACAAGTACTTTTTCTTTGCTTGTTGATTTCTTGCTACAAGGAGAATGTAAGATTCTGCATAATCAGAAGTGGAATGCTCTGGCCTTTTAATTCATTCTGCAAATATCAATAAGGGAGAAGAATTTTATTTTTAGCGTTCATATTTAGGCAGAATACTATTAATCCATTGCTTTTGTCAGAAAAGAGTAACCCACCCTGACTATAATTAACTCTACAATAAATCACAAATGATCACATTATGTTGGAGTTTTGGCCTTAATTGGGTATTTGCCATGATTTCAATCACTCACTCCCCTGGTATTAGTCCAACACACTTCAATTTTTGCTTATGGAAACCTAACAATTGATGAATAGTAGAAAGGTTGGGGAACACAATCAGGAATGAATAAAACTATGTCTATATTCATTTCCCTCATTCATTAACCACTTTTGTCTCAAAAAGTTAACCATCCTTTTTGGGGGTACTCTAGAGAGGCTTTTAAACCAGAGTGCTTTCTGCCAAGCTCAATAATCAACCCCATCTATCTCAGATGACATGTCTGGATCCACTTATCCCATTGGCTAGTCTACTTCTCTTCACTAGGCCTCCTGCTGCTTTCCAGAGACCATTCATTTTATTACTGCCCATGAATTTGATCCATTAACCAGTGTACCAAGATGTCTTTAATTTCTGCTAAAGATTGGAGGCCCATCATTTTTCTCAAGTGATTTGTTTTAATCCACAGAGAAAAGATAAAGTATTATGAAGTATCTGCAAGGCTTACCTTCTGCCTCCAGAAGCAGGAGCATTTGCTGGCAGAGATACTTTGGCTCACAACAATTCAGTTGGGCCATAAAACAGCCCACTGACATTCTGCAAGGGTATAAATCAGAGATTTCAAAAATATTTGAGAGAGAGAGAGAGAGAGAGAGAGAGAGAGAGAGAGAGAGAGAGAGAGAGAGACAGACAGACAGACAGACAGACAGACAGACAGACAGACAGAATGTTTGGTTATGTTTATGTACTCAAAAATATGGATTGCAGCCATGTATCAGCACCAAAATCACAGTAGAGTTTCGTCATGCTCTTCCTGTTACCCCTTGAAATTTGGAGAGGTTTTGGTTTCAGGGGGCTGGGTTATTCGAGTACAAAGAGGGTCCCCCTAGATTATTGCAAGAGTGTATATGGCGCACAACAGCAATATAGTGGCTAATTACCCCTATACTGCTGGCATGCATTGTACACACTCTTGTAATGAGGGGGACCCCTTTGGAGTTTAATAACTAAGCCCCCTGAATGCCAAACCTCTCCAAAATTTCAGGAGCTTGCAGGGAAGAGCTTGAGGAAGCTCTCCTGCTATTTTGGTTCCTCTAGGACCCAGGGAAGACATTGTGTATCATTTTGTTTCAATTCATTCAAAATTATTTTAAAATTTCCTTAGTAAGGAAACAAAACAAACAACTAACATAAGAACATGGGAACATAAGAACATAAGAACATAAGAATAGCCATGCTGGATCAGTCCAAAGACCCATCTAGTCCAGCTTCCTGTATCTCACAGTGGCCCCACCAGATGCATTGGGGAGCGCATGAGACTAGATATCTCTCTCCTGATACCACTCCCCTGCATCTGGCCCTTGAAGTACCCTGGTTTTAAGCCTGGAGATTACACATCTCCATCATGGTTTGTAACTTGTGATGGACTTTTCCTCCAGGAATCTGTACAATCCCCTTTTGAAGGCATCAGGCTAGATGCCATCACCACATCTTGTGGCAGGGAGTTCCAGAGACTAAAATCATGCTGGGTAAAAAAATATTTTCTTTTGTCTGCTCTCACTCTCCCAACCCTCAGTTTGAGTGGATGTCCCCTAGTTTTGGTATTTTGTGAGAGGGAAAAGAGCTTCCCTCTATCCACTTTACTCATGCCCTGCATTATTTTGTATGTCTCAATCATATCTCCCCTCAGGCGCCTTTTCTCCAGACTAAAGAGCCCCAAATGTTTTAGCCTTTCCTCATAAGGGATGTCCCCCAGCCCAGTAATCATTTTAGTCGCTCTCTTCC
The DNA here is from genome assembly GCA_023846285.1 of Phrynocephalus versicolor. NCBI lineage: Eukaryota > Metazoa > Chordata > Lepidosauria > Squamata > Agamidae > Phrynocephalus > Phrynocephalus versicolor. The sequence goes on from JAHTLZ010000021.1 coordinate 3,716,859, forward strand.
GCACCTTTTCCAGTTCTGCTATGTCTTTTTTGAGATGCGGTGACCAGAATTGTACACAACTAAAGAAAATGGAACAAAATGAAATACTATATTCTCGTTTTGTGCCCATCTCTACTATCTATCTATAAAGCTCAGGTCTTGTTGTGGTTATCTATGAAGACAGTGTATCTAGAAATATATGTGTATTTAATTATACCTATTACTGAATGCTGGTGTAGCAAACATATAAGCATGAGCTGACATAATGGAGTGTCTCGTGTGTAAATCTGGCTTTTTCAAAACAGGGTGAAAGAACATATAGCCTTTGGATTACAGCTCTCAACAGCCTAGCCATGGTGAGGGAAAATGGGAATTGCAGTCAAACAAACTCTGTAGTTGTATTCATACATCATAACCAAGGCTTAGAAAAGCATCTTCGTTGTGCAGTAGAGTCAGCAGGGGTCATCCTATTTCCAAACTTAGATCATAAAAAGTTTGGGAATCACTGATCTAGAGGGAACAGAAAGCTCTCAACCATGTGAAGAAATATGCCAACTATGGATACAGATGTTGTTAAAAGAATTAATCTCAGATAAAAAAGTACCTGTAGCAGCCCATTTGGTCATTTTGTAAGTGTGTAACCTTCACAATGAAATGAGGCCAGTTCAACAAAAAGCTGCATTAGGTTCTTATGAAGAAGGTATGAAAATTGATGGAAGAACTGCCAAAAATTTCACATATGCAGATGGCATCATCTTGCTGGCAGAAAACAGCAATGATATGAAATGTTTACTGGAGAAAGAAAGTATAAATATTTAAATTTTAAAAAGCCTAAATTGCATAATACAGAACATTGATCATGATAATGGAGAAATTAAAAAAAGTTAAATAAATTGTTCTGTATCTTGATTTAGTCTTCAATCCAAACAGAGAAACCAGAAATCAGGAGGCTAGGAATTTGTAGGGCAGCTATAAAGGAACTTAAAGATCCGTAAGAGTTAAGATTTCTTAATGGAAACCAAGAGCAAGATCATTCATACTATGGCATTCCCAATTACGACATACTGTACAGATGTGAAAGCTGGACAGCAAAGAAAGCTGACAGAAAAAAATTAGATTCATTCAAGATGTGGTGCTGATGGAGAGCTTTACAGATGCCATGAACCACCAGAAAGACAAATGGATGCAAGATTAAATCAAGGCTGAATTCTCCATAGATACAAAAACAAGCAAATTAAGGCATATCGCGATAAGGCAAGATTTCCTGGAACTGATAATTATGTTGGGAAAAGCTGAAGGCAGCACAAAAAGAGGAAGATCCAACATGAAAGGGAATAAAGGAAGCCACAGCCTTCAGGCTTGTAAGACCTGAGCCGGGTTCTAAATTATCTTTTGGAGGTCATTAATTTATAGGGTTGCCATATGGTGGAAATGACAGGATAGCACATAATAAGAGAAACACAGTGGGGTCCAGGGTAGCACTTCCCTGCATGATGTGCACAGGATGCTTTCGGAACAACTGGATTATGCTAATGTGTTTAGAAGAACTGCTTCTTGGTCAGCTTTCTAGTACAAACCCCTGCATTTGAAAGGGTGGATGTCTATTCCAGCATGTGATCAGCCCGCAAGATTATTCAGACGGTTTAATATTGCCTGGGGAGAGAAGACAGCTTTATCCATTTGCCATTCAAAAGAAGTTGAAAGCTATTGCGGGCATTAATGGGCACCTTTCTCCCACTGCGAATAACAGCCTTGGGAAGGGATTCCAGTCAGAATTGCAATGTGGTAAAATGGCTTAAAGACCCCGTCCCACATGCTTTTGCCTTGCTCTGGTTCCCTCTGCTCACAGGTATGCATCTTGGGAGTGCTCCTAGATTTGTCTCTGAGGCTAGAAACCCAGGTATGGTGGTGACTGTTTGCACACCCTAAGGTACCAGCTGTGTCTGTTACTGAAGAGCTCCAATCTGGCCCTGGTGACACATGCCTCAATTACATCCCGGCTGGATTGCTGTAATGTGCTCTATATGGGGCTGTCTTTGGAATGTGTTTGGAAATTTCCATAGGTACAAAACACTGTAGCTAAATTGTTAATTGGGGTTTGATACAGGGATCTCATAAAGCCCGGGTTACAGCAGCACCATTGGCTGCCAATGCATTTCCAGGCAAAATTCAGCATGCTGGTTCTAAGCTATCAAGCCCTCAAACAGCTTGGGTCCAAGCTGCCTCAACGACCCCCATCTCCTTTATGAGCCTGCCTGAATTTTAAGATCATCAGGAGAGGCCTTACTCTCAGTCCCACCACCTTCAAAATGTTTACCATTTTTAGTGGGGTACTGTATTTGATTTTAAAAAAAATAAAATTGTACACATACTGTTTCTGGGTTTTAAATACAGTACAGTACTGTCTTATAATGAGATAAGCCATCTTGGGTCCTTTTTTAGGACAAGGGGGGTTAAAATATTTTTAAACAAATAAATAATCTATATCAGTGTTGGCGAACCTATGGCACAGGTGCCAAAGGTGGCACTCAGAGCATTCTCTGTGGGCACCCAACATCGCCCCCTCATAGCCACCTGTATTCAGGTTAAATTGCTGTATTGGCACTTTGCCAAAAATTAGTAGGCTTTCAATCACAGTTTGGGCACTCGTTCTCTAAAAGATTCACCGTCGCTGTTCTATATACTGGCTGTTTGTGCAAGAAAGGGCTACTCTAAAAGAGCACTGAGCATCTTTCTTTGATGGTTGCATTTCTTCAATTGTTACCAATTAAACAGTTCTATAAAGGTTTTAACTTTAACTTGGCTGCAATCCTATACCCATGTCTCTGCAAGTAGACCCCCTTGAAATTAGTAGAACTTGTTCCTCAACAGCTTGAAGAGGATTGCACTGTTATTCATACTGAAAGGTACTGAGATATATTGGGACAGATGAGCCACTGAAATTGACAGGTCTTGAGTTAAAGTCACATGGATTATGGCAGCTCTAATCTGACAACATCCAATTTTATGAAGCATTTCCCCCCTCAAAAGCAAAAAGAATGGGATATGAATGGACGTGCACCTACACTTTCTAGCATGCTTTCCACCTAAATGTGTAGCCTGCATACTGTAATTAAAACTGTAAACTGCCCAGAGACTACTTGAAGTGGTATGGAGTGGTATATAAGCAGAACGCTTTGCTTTGCTTTAAAGTAATTTCTATTGGCTGAATGCTTGCAAGCTTTTGGTTTTTTAAAGCAGAATTCACAATTAGGAAACAAAAGGTATCAGTACCTCTAAAAGTGTGCTTCTGTTAAGACATTTTAATGAACTGCAAAATGTATCTCATATCTGATAAGAAATATGCTTCTGTCTCAGAGGTACTCCACAGAGAAAATTAGCTTTTTAACAAAGGGTTGCACATATTGGACTATGAGAAAAAGATACGTATGTTCTACACATTAATAACATGCTGTGTCTAACCACTTCATTTGTTCTGACAACTTAAAACTCTTTGGCAGCTAGTCTCACACTAGAGTAGATTACCCTTTAGCTTAATGAGGAAGTTCATTAAGGAGGTTCAGTCATGTTTCCGAGATGGATAGCAAGAGATTTCTACAACCTTCCAAATAGCTTTGATTTAATTTTGCCTCCTATCATTTTATTAAATCTTGGCCTACCACAGTCCCAAAGCCAGTGGCTGTGTTTTGCCATTGGTAAAAATCCTCCTGTTCATTCTCTCTGAGGTCAAAGGAGCAAATAGAATTTCTCAAACTGAAATTGTAGGTATCTCAAGAAATGTAAACAGTATATATAAAGGCACGTGTTTACATAAAAGCTTTTGGACCGGATCCAAATTTAGTTATGTTTAGGAGGAACCTATTCCACTTCTGTGGAACATGATCAACTTCCACCCCATTGAGTTCAATGGATCTACCCTAAAGATGATCAAACTCACAGTAGAGAAGCAAATACCTCTCAAATTAATCAGATTTCTTTTCATGTAACATTTTCTGCCAGGGGGATGAAATGGGGATAATGTGGTCAAGAACCTGAGAATGAAAGTGGGCAGTATGAAGTCTGCAACAGCAGATAAAATAAATAAAGAACCCCGACTCACTGGGGACCACAGTTATTGCCCGGGGACAGCCACGCTACATAGCTTGAGAGGAAACCTGAAGGAACCTGCTCCCACGGGGTTTCCAGGAGCAGGAACATGGGAGTGCCTCAAGGTGGTAGTGAGACAGGTGACATCGGGGGACAGGTGGGGCTCCTGGTGGGCCGGATCTGACCCAATGCCTGGCCAGAGTACTGCAGTATGTAACCAAGGTAAAAATAAAGCTTTGGCCTTATTATCCCAATGTTATGTGCCAGTGTGGTTTGTAAAGTGGTCAGGGGGCTCAGCTATAGGCCACAACATGATTAAGGGGTGTCTCTGTGACATTGTTGTTTTTTCAACAGGGACAATGAGGGAGCATGCCCCTCCTCTGAAATATTCACTATTTTAGAATACACAAAGTCACACCATTTTGTAGTTTCATGTACTGTAAGTAACCATCTTTTTTCACACTTTCAGGGTGAATGTTGTCATACAAAGTGCTAGTTTTGTGTGCAAACAAGGCAGAGTGTTGTTTGATGAGATGAGGCTGATATCTCCACATTTTGGTGTTTTTTTCTGCCTTATACTTTTCTAACTAAAGAAATAGCCACGTTCTTAGAAACCATAGTTCCCTTTTACCAAAATTCCTCAAGAGGAAACAGGGGTAGGCATTTAGTCCTTAAAGTTTATAGGGGAGTGCAGCCTAGTTCCCTCTTTGTTGCCCAGCCTCTCATTTCCATTTTGTTTTACTCAAAACCTTCTAGCTATTATCCAAATAATTTAAAATAACTTAGATGGAAAATATTCCAGATGATAATGGTCTTTACATAATCTCTCCAACATGGGGTACAGCATTACTTAGACATGTTGTACTTTAATGATAATTTGCCTATTTCTAACCTAAGTCAAATCATACGTTAGCTATCAGAGAGAGCCGGTAGTATTGTCACATGCTTATGGTCAACAACTTCCTGCTAAGTGGGAGAAGTTTAGAATAATCTCCCAAAGAACACATGATGCAAATAAAAAGATGGCAGGGCTTAAAACTCTGAAATTTTGTGGGAGGATATGTCCTGTGCTCTCTACAAGACTATATCAAGTATTTTGGTGGAATAATAAAGCTGATGGTTCTAAAAGCAATCACATGTATTATTTAACAGTGATCAAAATTACGGCCACACAATTTTGATTGGTGCAATAATGTAAGGAAACACCAATAATTTTCAAGACCAAAACACACACACACACACACACCTTTTTCACATAAGCACAGTTCTTATCCCATATGAACAATATGGACATTCTTGCTGTGACATTAACTCCATGGGTGGAATGAAAATATCAACATAATACAATATAGGTCAGTGGTGGCAAACCTTCAACACTCCAGATGTTTTGGACCACAACTCCCATAATCCTGTGGTCCAAAACATCTGGAGTGCCAAAGGTTCACCGTTACCAGTATAGGTGTTTCAGAAAATCAGTTGTTAATACAAACTACAGCTGCTTAAATTTCCTCCTGCATACATATATCAGAGGTACAGCAACTCTGTCCACTTGCTGCTGTGGTTTTAACCCTAATGAATGACAGATCATATATAACAGTGGTGGTGAACCTTCAGCACTCCAGATGTTTTGGACCACAACTCCCAGAATTCTGAGCCTAGATTGCCAGTGACAAAGGACAGTGGGAGTTGTGGTCCAAAACATCTGGAGTGCCGAAGGTTCGCCACCACTGATATATAACATATAGTTTGGTCCCTAGAATTATAGCTGTTGTACTTAAATGGTAGAAGTAACTAAATAAAATGCCATTTTCAGTACTAAAGCTCCTCCCTTCAAAAGCAATATCGTATTAAAATCTGTTGTTCTCTCAAGTTGCTTCCAAATTATGTTGAGCCTAGTAAGATTTTCAAAACTATGGGAGAAGATATTCAAGGACTGTAGGTTTTCACCACCACCCTTAAGAATGTTTCCATGGCCTCGAATCTCCTGGGTCCTAGTCTAGTACTCTATATACCATACCATACTGGCTCTCACATAAAATATATTAGCAGGAAGTAAATAAAACATGTGACTGAGTCTAGGAGGAAGCAGTTTGAGCCATATTCTGGTCTTATCTGTTCTGGTTGCCAATGCTGTTACAAGGGAGCAGCATTCTCTCCTGTCACTTTTGCAACAGGAGCAGTCTTGACTCTGAAGCAATGTTCCTAAATGCCTGTAAGCATTAGGCACAAGCAAGAAGGTTGGGAAATCTGAGTTCTTCCCCACAGAGCAACACTTTTAATCATGATTGAATAGCGCTTTGAGAAATAAAAGCACAAGAGCATGAGAAGAGCCAAGACAAAGGGTCCAGATTCACTGTCCCAGTGGCTTTGCTTAAACATGACTAATTCAAATGGAGGAAGAAGTGTAACCATACTCCTCCAAGGCCACAGGACATGGAAGGACAGATGAAAGGTGCTCCTTTGCCTTTCGTTGCACACAGAATGAAACTCAAAGGCATTTAATGTTTTTTTAAAGGCACTGCACACAGAGCCCACCCTCCTCAGATGCAAGTCACATGTTGCAGCGGAAATGGAGGAAGCCAAAACATGAATCACTTAACAGTCAAGTTCTCAAAGGAAACGAAATATGTTGTGCTAACAGCCAAGTCATAAGAGGATTGCATCCAAATGTAACAGTGAGAACGCTAAGAGAGAAAAAAAATGAAAATAAAGTATTATCTGAGTTATCAGATGAAGCAAAGCTTAGAATTAGAGTTGGCACGAAACAGAAAACCCATGGTTTGGGTTCGTCTGTTTCAGGCCCACCCTTGGTTCGGTTCGGGTTTGGGTTCATACGAATTTTTTTAAAAAATTATATGAACCTGAACCGATCCAAACCAGTTCGGTTCATTACCAGGCAGTGGTGGCGGCCAATCCTGGCCCCTGTGGCAGGAGCTTTTTGAGGCGCTGGCTTGGGGCCAGTGCCTTGGTTTTTTTGTTTTGTTTTTTCAAGTGCTGATTGCATGGCCCCTAGAACCGGGTCAGTGTTTCTTTTATTTTTTTATTTTTTATATGTTTTAAAGCACCAACCCAGCCACCCCTTGAGCCGGGTCGGCGCTCCTTTTTTATTTTATTTTATTTTATTTGTTTTGATTTTATTTTTTAAAATCTAATTATATTTATTTATTTATTTAGTACTGTAGTGTGGGCTGGTCCAGTGTTTGTTTGTTTGTTTGTTTTGGCCAGGTCCGGTGCTCACGGGCCAGTACCAGGGCCATATGGCCACCTACCAGGTGTAGCGCAGTCAGACGGCTTTTTCTTTTCTGGAGCCCACTCCCTGCAGCCAGGAAGTCCGGACCAGGAAGGACCAGCACCTGGTAGGAGACACCGGCGAACGAAACGGACCCAAACAAAACTGAAATTTCTGTTTTGTTTCATTTTGTTTCTCTTAGAGGGGCAGTTCATTCTTAGTTTCATTATGTAACAAAATGAATAATGAATAACAAAACGAACCAAAAGTTTTACCAAAAGTTCATTTCATGCCCATCTCTACTTAGAATGTTACTTTTTTATAAAAAGCAGGTGTATGTTATTTGTTCTTTTAAGGTGAGCAGATGCTCATTAGTTATGTGCTGTCAAATTGAAAATGACATATAATGACTCTAATATGGCTTGCAGTGAAAAGTGAAATGTTTCTCGGAGGGGTTTTTCTTGAAGAGTTTTGAATTTTTCTGATAAAATTCCTTTTGCTGCACAGTAGAAATACAGAGATCCACAGATAATAGCTGTAGGTTCCCCAAAGTCCACCCTTTTCTCATTAACTAGTACTAAAACTCTCATACAAACGTCACTCTGGGCGCTTTTACATGACCCCTAAGATCCACTGGCAACTTAAATTCGGACCAGAGATCTTGGGGGTTTGCTCCTCTTGCTGTGTTCCCACCCCTCCGCACGCCATTGCTCCTGTCTGCGTGAGGGGAGGGAAGAAAAAAGGGAGAAAAGAATGCAGGCTCACTTCCGCTCTGCTGTCGGGAGCAGCCCCAGAAGCATTCTAGTCTCTTAAAGGGGTGGGGGGCCAAAAAACCCAAACAGAAGGCGAGGGCAGCCCGGCACTCACTGCTTTACAATCCGCATCATAATTTTTTTTACCTCCAGAGACCAAGTACTTTTAAAATGCGCTGGGGCACGCTTAGGTGGGCATGGTTGTACTTAATTTTTTTTAAAGTGTGCAGCTGGTGGGAAAATAATTTTAAGCTCCGCATCTGGGAGCCTTATGCCTCAGATTTTAGGGGTCGTGTAAAAGTGCCCTCTTAGACATTTGTAGGAGAAAGAATAAAAAACATTTCTTTACTTACATTAAAGAATGCTGCTTTCTTTACTGCACACATACAAAGCAAGAACAGTTCAACAGCAAACAAACAATTGCCACTAGAAGGTTACAGAAACAGTGGAGGGAGGAGATCAGCAGATGTCTTTCTTCAGAAGCTCAACTAGGTTTTGTTTCTGCATTTCATACCCAAATATATGTTGCAGTCCTTACTTCTTCCTGTTTGTTAAGATGGTGTACAATTTGCTCCCTTTGAGTAGCTACAGTTATATCAAGGATTAAAGGTGAAACGACCAACATTGAAAAACAATTAAATTATAAAAAATAAAAATTACATAAAAATTGAGTATTACATAATAAAATGAGATAGCAGGACTGATGCTTTAGCCCCATGGTACTGACTGATGGTTTTAAGACCCCCTTGGTCTTTTGTTTCATTTTGTTTTGTTTTCCTTTGAGGGGGCGGTTTGTTATTCATTTTGTTATGTAACAAAACAAACAACGAATAATGAAATGAATAAAAAAATTGTTTCATGCCCACCTCTACATGTGAGCATTGAAAACCCTTCTCTCAACAGAGGTAGGGGCCTCAGGTACGGTCTATCTGCTACTTATCAGGCTGTGTTTTCAACAATACCAAGACAAATCATAAAGCCTTCGCCACCAAGGTGACCCATACTTGATGGGTTTCAGCACCTTCGCCCATTGTTCACTTTAAGGCTATGGATACTGTTGTCTAGCTAACAAGCCTATTCAGGTCATTATTCATCTTATGAACTTATTTCAGGCCAGGGTGACAAGAGGTCAAAGTGGACTATAAGATGGAGGACTCGCGCTAGCTTTATTCAGACTGATGAAGCTGTTTGGATAAGCAGTGAAACGTTTCTGCCTCTCAAGAAAAAGAAGTCCAGTTGCCATGATTCAAGCTTCAAAGGAGAGAAAATGTTTCAGAGAGCATGACATAAGGTGGGTAGGAGAAAATGGCTGGCAGATGGACAACACTAAGAAACAGAGACAGAAGATGGGAAAGAGAGACAGAGGGCAGAAAATGTGGGTATGACAGCAAGAGAAACAGGAAGAGAAAAAGAACGAAGAGAAATGTTGATTCAGTCACACCCTCATAGCTTGTTGGCCATGCCCATTTGGAGCATACAGCCACTGAGGGGTTATGCAGAAAAGAATTGTGGCTTCGGAGCCTTAAAATGTTTATTTACTTTGCCATAAGGTGTCAGGGTGAATCAGTGTCAGCATTGGGCAAAACTGGGAGTGACCTGTATTGCTTAACAGTGTAAAACCAGTGGTGTCTAAGCCACCAACAGAGTGACTTAGCAGCCAGCTTTTGCAAAAATAGAAGGTGAGAACAGGAAATGGGATTTTATTCTCTTGAATCTTCTCAAAGATGCAGGCTCCTGATATCACACTAACTCTAGACATGCACTGGATAACAGCTGTTCTGTTTGTGGAGGAGGAAGAGATAAATCAAGAAAAGTTAGTGAGTTCACTGTGGGTGGATCCATGCTTCTAAAATTCTGACCACTTCTCAGAAGGCAGAGAATATGTGAATTCCCAACTGCACCCACCCACCCCTGAAGTATGATTTCTTAGGTTGATTGAAGACAGTTTGTCTATGCCTATAATGTCATCATGATTATTTCATATTATCTCCCCCCCCCCCCGATGATTATGATGTTCTCTGACTAATATAGTCTGACCGCCGGAAGCTTGGCACAGCAAATAATATGATTCACTTCATCTTTGACTGGGGGGAAACAAAGAAATTAAAACATACAGTTTTGGAAAAACCTTTCATTACTGCTATATCCATGAATATTTTACTGACTGAGACATGGAAAAGAGGTCCCAGGTCTGCCCAATGTAAATGTGTTGAGTTTGCGTTCACCTTTTTGTTATTACAGCAGAATGGGGCTGCAAGAAATGCGCTGATGAGAACATATCTGGGGAGGAAAATATGGTTTCTGGAAAAATAATACTTTAATTTGGAATTATGGGGACTGCTAAGTGGGCAAAGAGCATATGATCTTCTGCTTAATGCCAAGAAGCAAAGCTATCTGTGGCTATTACTCAGGATGTGAGCATTGGATTCCCAGGTCTGAGGACATGGGCCGGAACCTCAAAGAATTTTATAGTTCCCCTTACATTTATACTTCCACGTAGACATTAGAAGAAGTTTGATTCTTGTTTGTGATGAATCTTTGGACACTACCTCTATCTATTATGGATGGATCTGGGACTCAAAAGCTCATACAGTACTATACAGCAAGACGTGAGTGAATGTTACCATTAGAGATGGGTACGACTCAGCGAAATTTTCGTTTTTGTTTTCATTTTTTCGTTTCGTTACGTAACGAAAACGAAAACAAAAATTTTTCAAAAACAAAACGGAAACGGAAACGAAACGAAAAATTTTGCTGTGTTTTTCGTTTTCGTTGCGGCAAATGCATTGAACTGAAAAGAATGCTAACAAAACAGCAATTTTTCTTTTTCATTTTTGTTTTTTCATTTCGTTACGTAACGAAAATGAAAACGAAAAATTTGCGGAAAAACCCAACGAAAATGAAAACGAACCGAAATGGACCCCTAAACGACCAAACGACAAATGAAACACCATTTTTTTGAGTCGTGCCCATCTCTAGTTACCATTCTCATAATACTGAACCTTTGTATACACAACTCTCTGTTCAGTATGCACTATAATGGATTTTCCTCCAAGGTAAGCATACATGAGGAATTTACAGAAGGCCCTTTATCAAACAGATTCATCATGTAGAACATTGTATACAGGGGCTCTAAGGAATCTTTGGAAGACCATTTCTCCTCCTAAGAGAGAGCAGGTGTAAGTTTCAAGTGGCTACACTTTTCCAGTCATCATATGGAATATTAAGGTTTGCAGATTCGTTCTTAGAACAACAATATGAAAAGCACACTTTTTCGAACCTCCTCCCTTTGAAGGACATGCCCATCTTTTGGTGGCAAATGGGAAGACCAAGAGGAGGAGAAGGCAAAGTGGCAGGAGCATGCTTTCTCATTAGTGAATAATAGGTTTCAGGCTTCCATTCATTACACACCATACTTGTAGATCTGCTAATGTGCTGTTATTTGCATAAGTGCCAGATATGCAAATAATAGCAAGGTACATGTCATTTATTTTCCAGGTCTAGGAATTTCTCACTTTCCCAAAAGCTTTAAAGAATGCAGGACTGGATATTTCATTTTTTAAAATCCTGAGATTAAGTTACCATGCCAAATGGCACTTCCATTAATTAAAAAATCAAGGATTTGTTACAGAATATGAATTCTACAGTGGTGAGGTTCATGGTACAAATAGTTACCTGAATACATCACAGCCAGTGTAGAGCAAACCTGTGTTCAGGGGGAATGACATTGTGGTGATAAGATCTGTACAACTTGTCTATATTAGTTCACCTCTGAACAAATGCAATTCATCATGGTGCTGTCCTTGACACATTTAAACCCATTTGGCCATTATAGCTTTTAAACAGGTAGGTAGGTAGCTATGACTGGTGTGGAAATATAAATTGTGGCAATGTGACACTTGATTTGTATGACCTATATACTCAAAGCACATGTAACAGTCACCCTTCCACAACTACACACACATACAGTGCCCACACATTACCAGTGCCCACAATGGCTGAGAAATTCTGGCTAATGTCATGCCAAAAAAAGAAGCTTTATCATCCTGTGGGTATATGGCAGATTCCCACGATCCACAAACCAGTGGACCATGGGAAGCAATCTCTTGTTTGTGAATAAAGTATGCAAGAGCTGTAGTAAGACTAAAGATGAGAATTTGCTTTGGGTTAAAAAAAAATTCAGAATTTGAAGTGAAGTGGGATATTTGTAAACCTCTGAATGGATCCAAAGCAAAGTGAAGAAACCCAAAGCAGCACCTGAGTCTAATTCAGGCACTCCAAAGTGCTCAATATTGCTTGGGCACTTTGGAGTTAACACACATACCCAAATTAATAACTGGGGAAATGAAAGCAATGCTGAAACAGAAGAACCAGGAAGCATGGAGAAGGAGACTGACAGTTCAAGTGTCTGCAAACAGCCCAAGCTGTCTTGGAAACTCCAGTCATAATGGAAATCTGGAATTTGTTTTTCCAGGAAAATTAAAAGAAAATTAAAAGAAAAAATATTTTAGCATAGGGGTATAGAAACAGAAGTGGATCTGTAAAGTCTGTTGCCATTATGTCCAGACTCTGGCTCTTTGGAAGTTGCTGGCCCTGCCATCAAGGATAACCCTGTATAGAGATGGGCACGAACCGAAAAAATGGTGATTTGTCTTGGTTCGGTTTATTTTAGGGTTCAGTTCATTTCATTTTGTTTTAAATGATTTTTTTTAAAAAAATCATTTCATTGATTCATTGATTTGTTATTCATTTTGTGCGTAGTGTGTGTGTGTGTGTGGTGCTTGTGCAACTTTGGCTGGGGGAAAGAGGGGCTTCATATCCCCCCCAGCCACTGTGGGGTGGGGGAAAGAGCTCCCCCAGCCAGCGCCTCTCAGCTGATAGGCTCTGGCTTGGGGCCAACACCTCAAAGGGACCCTTCTTTCTGCCTCCACTTGAGGAGGCAAGGAGTGGGGTTTCTTTTGACATTTTTCCCTGCAGCAGATGCCAGCACTGAGTGGACGTTGTCATACACTGTGGGGAAGATCCCTTTAAAGAGACCCTTCTCCCTGTCATTGGCTGGGCCTCTTTAAAAATGGCCCAGTTGCCACCAGGGGTTTCTCCCCAGTGCAAAAGGGGCCCAGCTGATGACAGCTCAACAGGAGCTCTCTGAAAATGGTTGGGACACCAGCGGGAGAGCTCCAAACTGGCGTCCCAACCATTTTCAGAGGGATCCTGTCATTGGCTGGGCCCCTTTAAAAATGGCCCAGTCGGCACTGGGGAGAAGCCCTAGTGGCAACCGGGCCATTTTTAAAGGCGCCCAGCTGACGATAGGTCGGCAGGAGCTCTCTGAAAATGCTAGGACTCCTGACGGGCTGTCATTCACTGGACTACTTTAAACCCAGCCCAGTCAGTACCAGGGGGACCTTCTAGTACTGACTGGGCCAGGGTTAAAGGGGCCCAGCCATTGACAGCTGGGCAGGAGCCCGCAGAAAATGGTGGAGGTAAGGGTGGGCTTTTTAAATCCTTTTCCCGCCAAAGCCAGCACTACAGCTGATTGGCGGCGCTGGCTTCTGGTGGGAAAAAGCCTGCGGTTTCCCCACACCAACTGCAAGGGAAATCTTTTCCATAGGAATGCATTGCTTCAATGCATTCCTATGGGAAAACAAAAAAGGAAACGAACAAAGCGGAAATTTCCATTTCATTTTGCTTTTCTTTGATGGGTCAGTTTGTTATTCATTTTGTTAGGGAATGAAATGAATAACAAATAACAAAACGAATTTAAAATTCATTTGTGCCCATCTCTAACTCTGTCCATTCTACCTAATCTGTCTACCCAATGTGAGGCAATGGTACAAGAAGCAAGTCTCAAAACCCAGGCAAGTCTGTATGAGATTAAAAACCTGGCGGATAATAAGGCATGAATGAAGGCAGAACAGTAAAGAAGGTAAAAAAAATCAAATTAAGTAGGATCTGAGTTTGGAAAACTTACTTTTGTAGACTACAACCCTCATAATTTCCCAGCAAGCTATGGTGATAGCTATACTATTCAAAAAGATGACTTTTATGTTTATTCAGGAACTGTACAGATTTCATGTTAATTCCCTCTGAACTGCAACCCACTCCACTGCTATCCCTATTCTAGTTCAAATTACGCTCATGGAGTTTCCATGCTTTGTTTAATAAGGTTTGTGTATGCCGAGACAGGCTGTAGCAAAGGGCTTTCACAAACGATCCTGTGTCAAAATCATCTTGGATATCTGGAAGACCTCAAGAGATTAAAATTAATCTATGTGGAAATGAAATTGAAAACGGAGACCTCTGGTATCAATAAAGAAAAGGAACCCGCTATTTGTTTATAACAGGGCACTTGTGGGGCAGATGGAGTGAAAGTGAGCCTCTGTGCATTATGCCTCAAACCACAATCCTTTCCACAAGCGGAGCTCTACAATAGAAATCCTCACACCATTATACCTTTGGGATTATTGCCTCCTGCATGCTGTTTTGTTTGTGCGTGTGTGTGGTAGAGATTCTCTATGTAACAAAACCACACTGGGGTTTGTAACAAAAACAAGCACTTAAATATACAGATTGGGAGGGCCACCCCTAGAAGTTGACAAAATAAGCTGGTCACTTTAGGCATCAGGTGCCGAGAGGTAGCAACAAATATTTCAAGGGAGAAATGGGTGTGGCACAGGCAATTTTGGACTCCTTAAGGCAGGCATGTCCAAACTTCGGCCCTCCAGATGTTTTGGACTGCAACTCCCACAGTCCTTTGCCATTGGAATTCTAAGCTTAGAATTCTGGGAGTTGCGGTCCAAAACATCAGGAGGGCCGAAGTTTGGACATGCCTGCCTTAAGTCAGCCTGCAGCTCCCAATCATAGAGGAGCACACAATTTAAGGGACAAAGTTGAAGAAAGATTCAATGGGTTTTGTACACAACACTATCCTGCTCTTTGTCTCAGACAGCCAAATGGGCTTGGACCATTCCTACAGATACAATAAGTGACTATGGTACCTAGTTCCCTTGGATTGTCAAAAACCGTCGAGAGTTGTATTACTCTGAACAGTATTGCACTGTAGCCTGGTAAGTATTATGCCTAGAAGATGAAAAGGAATACCTGCACCAAACCTTGGTGAAGAAGGATAAATAAATTGCTGCAGTGGATCTACAGTGACATGTCAATACAGCATCATTCACACATGTTCTGAGTAGAAATGCGCATGAAACGAAACTATAGCATTTCATTTCATTTCGTTTCTCCTTTTGTTTTATTTTGCTACTAACAAATTTTTAAAAGAATTTTTAGAACAAAACTAAACTAAACTAAAAGATTTGCTATGATATATAATGGCTCCACTGGGTCCTAGAGGCACCAAACTTGGGAGGAAACTTATTTGGACTTTTCCCTTTAAGACATCCCCCCCCCAAATTTGAAGAGGAAATTATTAAGTGCTTCCCAAGTCTATAACAAATGATTTTTTTCCTTGTGGGACCCCCTTTGGAATTTAACAAGTCAGCCCCCTGAACCCCAAACCTCTCCAAAACTTGGGGGGGCTTAAAGGAAAGTCCAAAGAAGCCTTTAGGACAAATTGTTTCATTTCTAGAGGGAAATGCCATTTCATTTCATTTTGTAACTAAATACATCCTACTGTTATGTTTCATAATGAAATGATTCATTGTGTAACAAAACAATGAAACAGCATTTTGTTTTTTGTTTCACGCTCATCTCTAGCTCTGAGACATTTTACAGCACCTTAAAAGAGTTATGTAATGGTTGTGTTTCTAACTAGAAACATTGCACTTAGAGATGGGCACAAAACGAAAATATTGTGTTTTGTTTTGTTATTAATGGATTTTTAAAAAGAATTTCTGAAATGAAATGAAGCAAAACAAAATGATTTGTTGTACTATAAAATGGTTCCCCTGGGTCCTAGTGTCACCAAATTTGGCAGGTACCTTCCTTGGACTCTTCCCTGTAAGACCCCAAAATTTGGAGAGTTATTCAGCTCCAAATTGGGTCCCCCAGGAATCCATTAGTAATTGGAAAGGTACTTTTAACTTTACAATTGTTGTTCAAAAGCACCCACAATCATCGTTATTGAAAGCTTTTCTGTAGAGGTAAATCTTCAGCTGTCAGCAAGATAAAAGAAAAGGACCAAATTAACCTCCCAAAGGAGAGAAATCCATCAAACATGTCTGTGATTGACCATGAGAAGGACCTCTTCTGAAGAGCTGAAAGGCTGAGCAAGCTCCTAGGATATACTGTGCTTCAGATAGCATGGAAGAACTAAACAGCCCTTTACAGTGATGGCTAGCACTTTGAACTGCCCCCCCCCAAAGGAAACTAGTAGCCAACATTGCTGTTGTAGTAGAGGAAATATGTGTTCCCTAAAACTCACCCCAGTCAGCAGACTGACAGCTGTCTTTCAAATCAGTTGACATAAACCATCCCATTAAAAACAGACAACCCAGAAGGACAACATGACTGATTATACCAAAAGACATTGGTCCAGCAGAGCCCCTGTCCAGTTCCCAGTGTAGTTCATCCACCAATGTGACTAAAGCTATCTCCATCCCATAGTCAGGACTGAAGCCAGATTGAAATAGGTCTCAATAATCCACTTCAGCCAGGAATCATGGGAGCTGAGAAATCACTACATCTCTACTCTCAAATATTTCATTTCCCTGGCTAGAAATGAAATATCTGAGACTGGCTAATAGTTTTCCTGTAAAGTTGTATTCAC
>JAHTLZ010000021.1:3746610-3762718 GCA_023846285.1 Phrynocephalus versicolor
ACACACACACACACACACACACACACACACACACACACACACACACAGAGAGAGAGAGAGAGAGAGAGAGAGAGCGAGAGAGCTCCATTTGACCAAGCAGGCAATTAACAGGACACTTTTGCCATTCTCATTTATGTAAATAATAACATTGTTGTATGCTGATAACCCAATGTGCCACGAACACTGTACCAGTAATACCTCTGGTCCCCACATTTGTCTCCTGAGGGAAAATATCACCATTTAAGGACGCTACAAACTATGAATTTCACTGATTTCAAGAAAACTGATACCAGAGCCTTTGCAACCAAAGTACAAATTAATTTGCATGAACTTTACTTTATGCACTTTTATACACTAAAGAAAGCAAACATAACACATCAATTTTTTAAAAAAAATAAAGCTATACAACCTGTTTATTAAAGCTCCCCTCCTGAAACTTAACACCCTTATTGTCTTAGATCGATCCCCCCCTTTTCTTTTTTTCTTTTTCTTTCTTTTCTGTGCAAGACCAAATAAAAAATAGATTTTCTTGTATAAACTGAAGATCACATTTCAGAAGCCTGCTGACTGGAAGCCTCTTTTTGACACCCTTAATATACTCCTCTCCCCCATTTCACTCACTGACTCCTGTTTCCAACACTTTCCAACAAAGCTCCTTTCTTTCAGTAGGCCATTTTCCTCTACAAAAACTGCTTCTGAGCCCTTGTTCACAGGGCTTTTATGTGTTGTTTTGCTGGGGACCAAACCGCACCAGTTTGAGATCAAAAGCATCAGTTAAACAGAAGTGGTTGGAGGTTGTTGATTTTGCTTCAGAATGTTTCATCTTGCCGTGAAGTATCTTCTTTCCTGCTTTTTTTTTTTTTAAAGCCCACTTCTGACATCAGATTTAGTTAAAATACAACAGATCCACCATTATGGACTGTTGTTATGGATCAACTGCAACAGTTCTTTCTGTATAAACTGGGATTATTGAATGTAGTGCAAGTGTCCCTGTACAGAAATTTTACACACCACAATTTTAGTCACTAAACAACTGGGATTTTCTTCTTCATAGCTTGCACAGACGTAATAGTGTCATCTGGTGCCTGCTCTATTTTCAGAACTTCTTAGGGTGTCTACAGGTCTTCAATGCAGTGTTGCTGGACACTTATTATAGCAATATGTCTTGGTTTAGGTATGTTTCCTACTCCAACGTGTATTTCATCATCGTCGTCATTGTCACCATCATCATCATCATCATCATCATTTGCTGGCAAGTGAACACTGGGTTTTCCAGGTGATTTATCATTCCTATGTTCTGAACTGAAGGCATCTTAGGACTGTGCAGCTTGTCCAACAGGCAACACGGGCTGGCTCCTCTCCCTGGAGGCACCATGGGCAATCAAACACCCATGAATGTTGCAACCACTATTATCCTAGCTCTCATTAGATTCTCTGCTCTTAATACTCCATCTCTTGAAAGAGAGGCTTCTGGAGAATATTTGGGATTGAGGCCCTTTTTTTGACCAAAGGGAAAGAGCTGATTCATTGGTCCCACATTCACTTGAGTGTGTTCCAGTGGAGGATCAGAGGCTGGGAGTGTATCTCTATCACATACAGACAGCATTTTGATACCAGTGTAACTTCCATGGTTTCCCCCTGTGGTACTTAGTTGCTTAGAACTCTGATGCACTCTCACGAATGAGAGAAGACATTCCTCACCAGAACCCAGGTTTCTTTAACATGCATCCATAGCAGTTGATGTGATGTCAAACTGCACAGTGTATCTGCAGCCTCCAATTCAAATTCCTTCAGTTCTCAGCCAAGTATGTCAAACTGCACAGTGTATCTGCAGCCTCCAATTCAAATTCCTTCAGTTCTCAGCCAAAGTCTCACTTGTGAGGGCTGGAAAATTCATGTCATCTTAAAATGGAATAAGAAATGTTGATAAGGCAAGATGAAAGGTCAAGACAGTAAATGTGTGTGGAACAGAGATGCATCTTAGGCTAGTTGAAGCAGTGGATTCTGGGAGAGGGCAGCAGGCTTGTGGGAGGGAAAGGCATATGTTCCAAGGTCTGTCCCATGCCCTAATCTATATTTTTCGCATCTAGGGTGGTGGTTTAAAACAGATATGAAATCAAGTTCTGTTGGGTTTTCTAAACAAAATGAGAGAGAGCGAGAGAGCGTGAGAGCGAGAGAGAGAGAGAGAGAGAATAGAATTTTCTGTGGGGTTTTTGTTTGTTTTTGTTTTTGTTTTTGCACAGCCACACTGCAGAGGTCCACCCTTTGCACTTACCCAACTTGCTAAGATCTCTCTCTTTCTTTTTCTCGTTCATACTCACCCCATAGTTGAAGTTTGCTGTTTTAATGTCACTGGCCAACCACTTAGCTTTTCACATATTTATCAAGCTTGTGTTTTTGGCCCCGTCGGCAGTTTAGCAAGGGAAAGACTTTTGCAATCAAGAACAAATAAATGGTTGCGTGTGAGGCAGAGCTGCCCGCTTCTTTCTTTCTGTGAAGTTTTAGGGAAGCAGACACCTTAGAGGCAGGCATCCTGTTCTCTGCAAAACTGTCAGTTAAAGCAGCGTCGTAAGAGTGAGAAAACCACAGACTTCTGAGCTGAGCTGATAACAGGCCTCAGCAGCTTTTGCAGAAGTTCCGCCTCTACAACATTCTGATGAAAATACTCTTGTGTGCCACGGGCTCTTTCCTGTTTCTTGCTTTTTTAGCTCTGCCATTTCATGCTGCTAAGTTCTGCAACACTTTTTTTTCAGTTACGCTCTCATCTGTCATGTTCATAACCTGCATTTTGACTCATTCGGCAGTCACTGTTCGGGTGCTTTTTCAAAAAAAAGCTGGCATTTTACCAAGTCCACTGAAGCAGCCTTTGTAAGGCGTTTCACTTATTATTTTATTAAGAACAGAAGTCCATGGCACATGCTAATAACTCAGCATCTTGGGATCCTCATTCTCCTCTAGACTTCAGCTTCACTCTTGCTATTATGAAAACAACCAGTTGTCCATTGTTTATGGAAGCCCTTTGCTTTCGGTAGGGATGGAAGGTCTAGGAATTAATTACATGTCAGAGCTCAGAGCCATAGTTACATAAGGAAATCGGCATCCATGTTGAGTAGCTAGACTAGGAAACATTAGAGTCATTTTGCATGGCTTGTTTCTCGTTCTCAATAAGAAGAATTGTTCCATTCATTCTGTAGTCTCTTGGTGATAAAAAGTAAATTAAGTTCTTGCTTTCATTCTGCTTTCCTTTCTCTGTTCTTTTCAGAAACCACAGTCTTCAATCCGGTATTGATTATATGATAGAACAACACTGGAACTTTTCTTGTGTAGATTGTTCCCAGGTACAATAGCTTTTGCGAGGCAGAAGAGTCACAACTGCCTGCTGCCCCCATTCCCCTCTCCTTCTTGGCCGAGGGATGATTTAATTGAAAACAGGGCTGTAAGTGTCCCCATTAGGGCAACAAGAAAGGAGGACAGCAAAAGGAAAGCTTCTTGTAGACCGCTGGTGTAGCATTAAGTATCATGTCTTTCCCTGAGAGGCAGGTGGTGAACTATAGTGGATACCACCAGTAAAAAGGCCCTGTCTTCGGGATTCCATTTGGTTAGGATTGTCTGTATTGTTTTTTTCCTCACATCTTTATTTGTCCAAGTTTTTTAGCTGTGTCAGATGCTTCTTTTTTGACAAACAGTTTTAAGCCTGATCATGATCTGGATTTAATATTTGTTTTTAATCATTTAGTTTATCGAACGGAAGCCCAATTTCCATTGAAATAATTCAATATGTGTCAGTTGAGTTTTGACCAGCAGGAATGACTCATTTTAAGGGGTCTGCTTCATTTGGGTCTAGCATTGGATTTAACCCTTCATGATTTTATTGCACCTTTAGCTGTCAATTTTCTGAGATATTTTGGGAAACTACTGGAACTGAAATAGCAAAGCAAACTGGACTAAATAAAAAAGGTTCATCTGTTGTAGGTATGGGATTGCCTTGATTTCTACAGAGTAGTCAGAGAGTAAACACACCTGTCGTTCATTTTTAACAGCTTTTAGTATCTCTACTAGAGATGGGCACGACTTAAAAAAATGGTGTTTCGTTTGTCGTTTGGTCGTTTAGGGGTCCGTTTCGGTTCGTTTTCATTTTCGTGAGTTTTTTTGCAAAAAAAATTGTTTTTGTTTCGTTATGTAACGAAACGAAAAATGAAAACGAAAACGAAAAATTGCTGTTTCATTAGCATTGTTTTCAGTTCAATGCATTTGCTGCAACAAAACGAAAAACACGGCAAAATTGGTCATTTTCGTTTTCGTTTTCGTTTTGTTTTGAAAAAAAATTTCATTTCGTTTTCGTTGCCTAACGAAATGAAAAACGAAAACAAAAACGAAAAATTGCTCGTTTCGTGCCCATCTCTAATCTCTACTTTGCACGTGCAACAAGCTCCTTCCACATGTCTGGCTGTGCCTGAACTGTTCTGGAGTTCTTAATTGCACTCTCTCCAGCTTTGGTTTTACTTTTCACCATTTCACAGCTCAAGAAATGCCACGGGCCGCAGCTGCTGGAAGCTGACTCGCAAGCTGCCAAGTGAAGCTGCACATGAAGAGGTTTCTCTCTTGTGGGAAGGCAAAAGCCACGTACACCACCAGTGCCACCACAATCATCTTTTTCCGCGGCCGCTGATAGGCCAAAATGGGAGATGAAAAGGGTGCTGTGTGTTCGTCCACAAATATTACTGGTTGACCTCATTTCTGCTTTCCTGACAATACTGCAGCCCTTCCACATATCAGGTTTGATGTACCCTGTCTCCCAGAATGTTTCCATGCGTCCATCAGAGCACCGAGAGAGTGCCAGGGGAACGGAGAAAAACCTAAAGCTACAACAAATGAACAACTGGAAAGAAAAATCACTCACATTTTATAAAGATTGCTCTGAGATAAAGGTAGTGTAAAAAAGGCTTGATCTCGAGAGTAGATGTAGTTACTCTCCCTTGAGAATTAATTATTTGTTCATCAATCTGACATAAACTTGGAGGGAAGTCCTCTGCTCTTTTCAAGTACTGTATTCTCGTCTCTCCAGGTGTCTGGAGCATGCACGTCATGGTACAGAGCATCTTGAAAAAGTAGTGTAATGCCCCTGTTTTCTAATCAGCAGGTCATGATGTGTCACGATCCATTCTTCTTGGAAAGGATTTATCCCATCTCCTTTGTTTACAATATGGAAGGGAGAAGAAACTAAATGCAACAGCTGCGATATAGCTTTTCAAAGTCGATTAGGTCTTGCATTGTTTCAGATGCAAACCTCTAAACCCTCAAAGAGTTAAAGAGTAAATAATTCCACACATGTGCATTGCACACATAACATTTTCATTTATTTTACTGAGATTATAACACCAAGCCTTCGAGCCCCCACAAAAATGGCAGACTCCTGGAGGCTCATCCAGCAGACTGGATAGGTACAGAATATAAATCAACTTGTGTTCAGTCTCAGGAAGCAATCACACCTGCCAATTATTCCTATATCTCTGTTGTACCAAAACATGTTTTTTCAGCTGTCACATGGTGTATATATAGGGGCAGGAGCATTCACTTTGTTTTTAACTGTATTGATTAATTTCTTTCTATTTGAACGAAAAACTAAACACCGTTTCATCTGAATCACTCACCTATGACTTGGCTTCTGAACTTCTGGTTCCAATTAGAATTTTTTTTTCCTAGGGGTACCCCTTTTGGAGCTTCATAAATCAATCCCCCGAACCCCAAACCTTTCCAAATTTTGGGTGCTTACAGGGAAGAGCTTGAGCAAGCTCCCCTGCCATTTTGGTCCTTTAAGACCTAAGGAAGCATAGCATTTCATATCATTTCATTTTTGTTTCATAACAAAACTACTTTAAAATTTTGTGACAAACAAAACAAAACAAAACTACTAAAGAAATAAAATAAAATGAAACGAAACAAAACACTATTTTTTCCATTTCGTGCCCATCTCTAGTTGTTACTACATCCTGATGGATGAACTAATAAAACAATAAGGAATACAAGAGAGGGGGACACCTCCTTTTCTTTGTTTAATGTCATTTTGATATTATTAAATCTTCAAATGTATCTACAGTAGTGTCTGAAACTGTACATCATATCACATGGAAGGTACAAAATCAAAGTGGGGAGGATATGATGGCAAGCCCTTGCTAAGCTGGATGCTGCTTTTCTGCAACAATTCCAAGGAAGACCAACAAGAATGTTGTGGAAAAACATTGTTAGCTAAGCAATGTTGGCCCTGCTATGGTTCCAACAACCTAAAATTAGGATTTTTACTTAAGCAGACTGACAGGCAGGAATGCCTCCTATAGGTTTATTCTTAGTATATTCTAGATAAGAAATAAACAAGGTCCACAAGATTTAATTAGAAAAATAAACTTAAATGCAAAACTAGACTACAGGAGATACATTTATAGGCCACTCATAAAAATAAAAAACATTGCAAACTTTCAAGTGCAACACACTCTTCTTTAAAGCATCTTCCAAAAGTTCAAACATGGCAAAATAAGTGCTATGCCAGGAGGTTATTCTTAAAGTTCTCAGTTGGATGATGTACACCAGGGAGTCTTGAATAAACTTGAATGCCACACAGCTCAGCTGCATAAATGGGTAAGTGCAATGTTTGTATCGGGAAAGCAGACATATGCCTAGTGGTATATTATGCATTACACTTCTCTTAAGAATCTGCAGTTCCACAGGAAGTTTCCAATTGTCTGCTCATTCAGCACAGTTTACTATGTGGAACGTAGCTCTCATGGATCAGATTCAACATTACCACCCCACACACATTCCCTGTTGCTATTGACTGTGGTGAATGAAATGGGAATATTTGGGGAAGCCTCTTGCAAGAATGGGCAACTGTTTTGGTTAGAGGGATGCACTGGCCCTAAGAAGGCCAAGCCTTTCTGACATACTGTATTGCCTTCTTCCTCTCTGGTTACCCAAGTTATCCCATGTAAAATATGCTGGGGTAATTTTATTTAGCTTCGCCATGGCACACAAGAGGAACAAAATGCTCCTGCAAAATGCTTCTTCCTTTGCCCTCTTTATGCTATGCAAAGACAGTCCTATTGACACATTTGTTTCTTATTATTGCTATTGCATAACTGAAGACCAACATATTCTCCAGGAATAATGGGGAGACAGCATTTGCACAGTGGTCCTTTCAAAGTCATGGACACTTTCAAAAGAGCATCCAACCACAGCACTGATTGGCGCTTCCTTCATTGGCACCCACGTGTGGTTCATGCTGCCTATATTTATTGGAAGTAGAATTGCTTTTTGTTTTTGCTTTTTTTTTAAAGAAAAAACAACAGGAGACATGCTCTGCATGGTTGATTTAAATGGGACAATGTTTATATCAGTTTAACCATGTTCTATGCTAATAGAGTATCCAGACTAACAATCTCTTGTTACATTTTATTTCATATGACTTTTATCATTCCCTTGCTGTGTCAGTACAAGCTTTTGCACTTGTTCCTACATGGCTTCTCCTTCCTGGAATGGCAACCTGTTTTCTGGCTGATGAAACAATGAAAACATTTAGCCATTGCATGTGTCTGAGGCTTTGCTTCTGCCTTGACAAAGAAGGGAGGCGAGATTGAAATGTCTGAGCTAGCAAGGACAATGGGGAAGAGTCATTGTTTAGATTTTCTGCTGGAACAACAGTGACACAGCAAACTGAGACAGCACTAAACCGATCTGCATATAGAGTATAAACTGTAATGGAGAAACAAAACCGACAGATTAAGGTGTCTTTGCACAGGCTCAGAGTGCTTACCTCTTCAAAAATCTAGGTTTGAGCCCAGTATTCTCACCCTAGAAATGATAAGGAAATCATTAGACATGATTTAAGTGTCTCCATTTCTTTTTCACAAATGAAATCATTTTAGCAACACTATGACAGCAAACACAGCATGATATTTTCCATACTGGACATAGAAGTGCCTGCTGAATTTGGTCATTACAAATGGGCGTGTGTTTCATTTCAGTCAGGTTTCATTCAGAATGTGCCAAAAATGACAATCTTCTTCAAGTTTTGGAATGGAATGCCCTCAAGATATGAAGGTGGGGAAAACCAAAACAGATTCATCCATTCCTACAACTGGTTTGTCATGTCAGATGAAGGAAGTTTGGAAACGTTATCTTTAGGAGGATGCTCAGAAGTTGGATCTACAACTCCAAGCAGCATCCTTTAGCCAGCACAGGTCAAAGATTATGAGAACTTCAATATTGAAAGTAACTTTTCCAAGCTTTAATATGAAGCTGTTCTTACGTGCTGACAAGTCACCTCCAACTTATGGCAACCCCAGAAATGAGCAATCTCCAAAATGTCCTCTCCTCAACAGACCAGTTCTGATCTTGCATACTCGAGGGTGAAGTTTCCTTTAGGACAGTGTTTCTCAAACAGTGCACTGCAGCTCTGTGTGGCTCCAGGAAATCCATGCATGGGCACCACATTTCCACCCCAAAGCATCCTACAGCACTTACTTGCCATTGATCCAGTGCTTGTGCATTGTGGGAGAGGGAATCTTGGCCCAAGACTGGTTTTCATGCCCTCCTGTTTGCAAGGGAGCCTCCCTTCCCAGTTCCCACCCATCCCACAAGAACTACAGCTTCTCTGTTTTCTAAAAGGTGCTTATATCTCTGGGAAGTCAACCCAGGCAGGTATATCTATTAAGCCAAATGTATAGCATAGTCTGTTCCATCTAGTGGCCAGTCCTGATAATACATCATAGAAAGGTATATTTCTTTGTGTGTGGGGGGGTATCTTATTAGCATATATATTTCAAGTACAGTACTAGATAATTAAAACTGTGGGCACTGATCCTGTGGATACAGCAGTTCTACTGCAGGGAGCAACAGCCAATGACTACTAAGTAAGAGGATTTGCAAATGAAAAAAGCTTGGGAACCACTTCCTTAGGGACTCAATCCATCTTGTACCTGGCTCATTTTTTGCTGCCCCTTCAACCTTTCCCAGCATTATTCTCTTTTCTGTTTCTCTTGTCTATGTGTACAGTACATGTGGTTCCTTGAAGCATGTATTTGCAATAAAGAGATCAATGACTTTGCAGAATTTTGTGAATTGTTTTCTTGCTTCAATTCCATCCCCTGCCTAGACCAAGTTTTCCAACAACAGTTGGTTCTGCTTTGTTTCCTACCTTTGTGTCCAGTCAGCTATGATTATAAGCATCTCTTGTTTTGGTGGGTGATTCATTTGCTCCTGGATGCTTGTATAAAATCTGCTAATTTCATCTTCAGTTTGAACATAGACTTGAATAATGGTTCTGCTTAATGGGTTTTCCGTCGAGTCTGATTGATATACTGAGCCAGATTTTGCATCAGAACCCATAACTTCCTGCACCTAATGTTGTCTCATTATTCATGCCATTCAGTTTCTTCTGATTTTGTCTAGAGTAGAAAATTTGTAGTTGATTGACTGGAAATTTCAAATTCCAGCCCACTTTAGTTCACTGACACCAAGCACTATAATGTTTATACATTCCATTGCTTGATTTATGTTTTCCAGTTTACTTTGATTCATTCATCTCCTGTTCCATGTTCCAATTGTATATGTTGTGCTGCATTAGACTTTTGTCTCTGTGCGTATCTGCTACTAAAAGTCCTTTCTGCTTTCATCTAGTTCTGTCATAAGCAACAACACCATTCATATTTGTCCTTTGTTCTTCTGCAGTAGCTGATTGAGTGTTTTACAAGCCAGGAGTCTTATCTTCCAACACTTTCCTTGTTTCATCTGGGACCGTCTCACCATTGGGGGCTTTTTCCTTCATGGCATGGCAAGTCCAGCAGGGGTTTACCACTGCTATCTTCAGTGCGAAAGTTAGTTTGAGTGTCGTCGTTGTTCCCTCCTCTGCCAGATTTACCTTCAGCTACCACTGCCGCCTCATAGCTGTCTTCCAAATATTTATCTCTCCACAGAGGATTTGATGGAAATAAAACAAAATGTTCAAAAGTTTGTTTTCCTTTGTAAAGTGCTCCAAAACTGTAACTGTTGGGCTAATTTTTGAAAGCGATTTGAACAGCATTTGATTTCATATATGACTTTTTTGTTTCTTAATTGGCTCCTTATATCTGATATCTTAAGGACCACATCAATTAGGAAGAATATATAAAATGCATATAATCTAAAATATCACCAAGAGGATTATACACAAAACTAAGACAGGAATCATTACGCTTGAACCTTGTGTTAAATAAGGGGGATTATATCCACAGACTATATTTGATTTAGCTGCTCACAAAAAAACCTCCAATTCAAAGTTTTTTTCCTAACCAACAAGCACCTTAATCCATTAGCACCAGAGGACATCCAATAACCTGCACTTTAACTTGCAGGAAAACATAAAAAAGAAAACCTGCAACATTTCTCGTGTTACAAGCCAGCTGCTAGCACAAGTCCATTCTGTTTCAGAAATAATTGGTCCTGATCTCTTTGTGGCTCATTATATGGAGCCTTCTTCAAGCTAAGTCTACCTTTAAAAGATTTGCCAATTTGTCGGCATGCTGAGAAAAATACTTAATTTTTGTACTATATGCATCTTCACTAAAGAATAAATGAAAAAGTGAAATAAAATTATGTGGTTTATGTCACAAGCAAGACAAGTCCACAACCACATGTCTTCAGAGTCTGGAAAATTATTTATTGAAGGTTGCTTGGTGATCACCATTTAAAAAAAAAATCATTCCCATTACTCATTGTAGATGCTGTGTTGTTTGTAGGTGCTATGTGATTGTGCTTTAAGTTAATTTTTAAGGACATACTGTAGTTTTTAAAAGTATACTTTAAAATGAAATTAAAAAATTAAAAAATGTTTTTAATATAGCAAAAAAAGGAACAAGAGATTCCCACAAGGGGTACTTTGAGGGGGGGTTCCTGCATGCCAAGGGGTTGGACTGGGTGGCCCTTGAGGTCTGATCCAACTCTATAATTCTGTGATTCTATGATTCTATTATTATTCTATTCTAACCAAAACATTAGTTACCAGTAGTTATGCTATTGTTAAAAAGGAATGGCCTTGCTATCATTGTTACCCTGCCAAAGAAATGCATTGCAAACAACGATAGCTTGTTGTAAGATGGCATAAGGTAACAAGCAGCCCACTTAATGACAATGCTTCTTGTTTTCTGTGCTCAACCACTGGGCACAGCTGGGAGGGAGCAATCCAAACAAAATTCCCTTCTCTAGTTAAGCAAAATTGTTACTTGCTTCTATATAAGGCGGAAGAGAATGGTGCAAAGAATCTGGACTCATTTACCCAGAATTGTTATATGGAAGAAAGAGACCCATGAACTGTATGATGATTCTTTTCCTTGACCCATCCGGCCTGGCAGATGATTCCAGATATGAGACACCTCTCCTTTTCAGTCTTATTGATTTATGAAAACTAGGGTTGGTGAACCATCAGCAGAACCAGAGCCTTGGCAATTCTGGCCTGATCAGGGGAGAGTCACAGTACAGGAAGAACAGAAATAAATACAGGGACACCTCTACTTACAAGCGGCTCTACTTACAAGCAATTCGACTTAAGAGCAGAAAACCATTGGAGTTTTAACTGCTGCCTTACAAATTTTAGATGCGGTCTGCTCTACTTACATTTTTTCCATTTTTTTCTTTTTCTTTTTTATATTTTTAAAATACGGCTGCTCTACTTATGAGTTGTTTGACTTATGAGCATGCATTTGGAACAGATTAAACTCATAAGTAGAGGTATTTATTATTTATTTATTTATTCATTCATTCATTCATTTTTATACCGTCCGTCTTCCGAAGGAACTCCAGACGGTGAACAAAGAGGGCAAGACAGACCCAAAATGAACAATAAATCAATTGAAATGAAAAATAAAAACAAAAAATAAAGGAGAAAAATATGGTATACAGTAACCCCCTGCCTATTGCGGGGGTTAGGGATCCACCCGACCCGTGATGCCTGAAAATCTGTGGTATGCAGAAGCAGGGCGGAGGGTTTGGGGGGCAAGGGGGCAATCCGATCCCCCTGCCGCCACCAGCATGCGCTGGTCCGAGAAGTCTTGGGACGGCATGCGGCAGCGGCAGGGGGATCTGACCTCCCACCGCAGCCCGCCATGTCTCCCCAAGACTTCTCATCCGGGGCCGTCTCCATTTAAATGCATTGCCAATACATGCATTGCAAGGCATTTCAATGGAGAAAATTTTCCCCATTGGAAAACACTGGCTCAATGCATTCCAATGGAGTACAATTTCTCCATTAAAATGCATTGGCAATGCATTTCAATGGAGATTGCGGGGCAGCGTGATTGCCGCCCTCCCCCCCCCAGCGGCCCCGAGGCTTCTTGGAGGAGTGGGGGGGCATGGGGCCATGCAATCATCCCCCACTGCCCCCCAGCGGCCCTGAAGCTTCTCGGAGGAGCATGGGGGCAGCACGGGGCAATGCGATCACTCCCGCCATCCACCCCAGTGGCCCCGAGGCTTCTTGGAGGAGCCAGCAGCCCTGAGGGTTCTCAGAGGAGTGGGGGTGGCACGTGGTGATGCAATTGCCCCCCATTGCCCCTCCCGCATGGCCCGAGGCGCAGGTACTGCAATAACACAATATAGTGGGATCGCAGTACCTGAACTGCAAAATGGTGGGGGTGACTGTATAATATAAAATAATTCAACAAAGGAGTCCAAAATTCATCGACAAGACGGTGGGGGCGAAGCTAATCCAGGTCACCAAATGCCTCCCTAAAAAGCAAGGTTTTAAACACTTTTTTGAAGGCGGGCAGGGACTGTGCAAGGCGCAACTCACTCAGAAGATGGTTCCAGAGTGAGAGGCCAGCCACCGAG
The DNA here is from genome assembly GCA_023846285.1 of Phrynocephalus versicolor. Taxonomy (NCBI): domain Eukaryota; kingdom Metazoa; phylum Chordata; class Lepidosauria; order Squamata; family Agamidae; genus Phrynocephalus; species Phrynocephalus versicolor. Next base: position 3,759,460 of record JAHTLZ010000021.1, read on the forward strand.
AAGGCGTGGTTATGGGTGACTGATTTCCGTGCCTCCCTAGGCGTGGCCACTCGGAGGGAGAGTGCCTGCGACATTTTAGTGGGCCGGGCCTCAGTCGATTTTTGGAACCACTTTGGTTCCACTGTATTGTATGGCTGAGTTGAGGTGCTCCAGTTATTACTAGGACTGCAGCTCCCATCAGACCTAGCTAGCAGAGCCAGTGAGGAGGAATGGTGGGGACTGCCATCCAGCACATCTTTGCCCACTCCCAAACTAACTATTTTGATTTGTTTATTAGCTGCTGTTCATTGCATTTTCCTTTAAAAATTGCAATGTAGTTCACTCATGCAAAACAGAGTATTTATGATTTTTGGGTTCAGTTCCCTGGAGGTACTCAATAATATATGTCTGAAGAAGTGGATGTGTCCATGAAATGTTACATTTAAATATGAAAGTTAGTCTTTAACGTGCCACATGTTTTGTGTCAACAATTTTTGATTAACAAGGATTGGCAATCGAATAGTTCAGTTCAATCCAGAAGGGATCAAAGCAGCATTTAAAGCAGCCATCTCTACTAATTAGGACCATCCCGGATTGTTGTGGTTGTTTTTGTGGTTATGGTTCCTTCTGCTGCTGCTGTTGTTATTCTGGCATACTTAGATACTCCCAACAGCTCTCATTCGAGAATGCTGACTGTTGTGGGCCTATTCTAGGTAATTCCATGTCTAACAAAGTTGTTTATTATTTTAATATATTTGACTTTCAAAGAGCAAGCTTCACTGCAAAAGCAAATTAGATTCTATTATAGTCAACCTGGAATAATTTTAAGATGTAGTCATAGTATTTCCTGTTTCATGGATTATATTTCCATTTGATGCTCTGTAAATTCTTCTGGGTAAACAGTAAAACCACTGATAATTGTCCATTATTCAAAACCCACACAACTTGCTATCTTTTTAAAATGTTGCATCTGCTACTCAGCTATAATCTCAGTGACCAATGTATTTTTTAAAAATTGTGTCTCTGTTTGATGTCCTAAATATAGTGAAATTTCATCTTACTGTCCAAGCCTATTCAGTTCAACATTATCAGTTAGGAAATAACCGCCTCAACCTTCAGCAGAGTGGTATGACAGAGCCATTTGTGGGATAAGTTAATTATGTTTTTAACACTATCAACCAAAGTAATCATGCTAGAATGTACTGTTTCCCTTTCTTCTCGCACACAGTGCTAAAGGTGTAGGTCCCATCTGCAATATAGAGGGCATCAATGAGTGTGTGGATCCCATTATGAAGTATGTGTGCCTTCTGTCCCAGAATTCCTCAAGGCATAGCATTAGCTGTTGGAAGCTTCAGCTGGAGTCTGACACAGAAAGAGTAGGGTACTTTTACCCAGGCAGGAAAAGCACACATGATCTGCTTTGAATAATTCAAAAGCTCTGCACCACATACAGGATGTCTTCTTCCACTCTCATTCCATACCAGTAGAAGGCTCTTGCCTGTGCCATGGGGACATTGGTTTATTCTTGAGACCTAATGACATGCTTCCCCTTCCCCTCTTAACTGAGCTAAAAACAGAGTCCAGCTGGCTAGTTTAGGCTGCTGGTCTGTTCCTTTCTATAGGTTAGGACAGTGGTGGCGAACCTTCAGCACTCCAGATATTTTAGACCACAACTCCCACAGTCCTTTGTCACTGGCAATCTAGGCTTGGAATTCTGGGAGTTGTAGTCCAAAACATCTGGAGCACTGAAGGTTCGCCACCACTGGGTTAGGATAATGTAGATTTATTGATCTTTCAGCTTGAGTTGAGTTTGAACTAGGGTTTGAGGTTTTCACTTACAAGCAGAGGTGAAGTGGTTTCTAAACACAGAAATATAGGAAAACAGGGTGCTGTCTTGCACAGATTAATCATTGCTTCCAGTATTTTCAACTCTGACAGACAGCTACTCTCCAAGATTTCATACAAGATACTTTTCCTAACTCTGCTTGGAGATATTTCAAATTCCTGGTGTTCTTCCAGTTGAGTAACCACAACTTATCTGCTTAGCTTCCAAAATGAGAGGAGAACTGTTTATATTTAGACTAGTAGCTTGGTGCTACTCAGGACAGTGCCTCTGCTGGCAGCATTTGGGGTGGGATAGGTCAGTGGTGGTGAATCTTCGGCACTCCATATGTTTTGGACCACATCTTCCACAGTCCGTTGTCATTGGCAGTACAGGCCTGGGATTCTGGGAGTGGTGGTCCAAAACATCTGGAGTGGTGAAGGTTCTCCACCACTGGGATAGGTGTTCACAGCTTAAGATCAACACCTGCTAGCACTAACCATTTTGAGATGCAAATGGCAGACAGTTGCATGCTATCCAAGAGGGTCCACACATGAAGATGCAGTCTTCATACTAAGTTGCAAATGCAACTAGCTAACAACCCATCAGCCCTGAGACATACACACCCCACCCACACAGAGATAAAACTAGGCATGAATGAATGAAAAAAATAACTATTCCTATTTTACGGATGGGAAAGACAGAATAGCTTGCCTTAATTAAATGAGACGATGTCAGCTAGAAAACTGGCACACTTAAGTTGATGATAAATTAACCCGGAATCTCTAGATTTGCTTACTTTTGTTCGTAGTTGGAGGCAGAAAATGGAAATGGAGATCTCCTAGGGATGTATAGTAGCCAGAATTATTGAGAGCTGTTTTACTGCTTTGTGTTTTTTAAAAAAAGATTGAAGCCTAGTGTTTTCATCTCCTTATGTTTTCATAAGCCTTGTGGAAAGTCAGCACAAAAATTACATACAGTCATCCAAATTTATTCTGCCAAAGCGGGATAGTTTCCTACTGTGTGTTCTCAATCGTATTATCCTGTCTAGTTTTAAATGACTCAGGCAAAGGGGCTTCCCATCATCTCTCTTGGGCTGGTGGTGGTTCTGCAGTCTAAGTAGACGGCAGGGTTAGAAAATGTTCTTAAAATTCAGCTGAACAATTCTTTCCTTCTGTTTCCTCCATAATTCCTGTTCCAGGCAGGCAGGCAGACAGACAGACAGTCTTGGAGTGCTGGGATTGGGGTGGGGGAGAGGGTGGGGAGGCAACTGGAAAAGCTGGTTAAAAACTTGAAAGAAGTGAGGAAGACACACAGAGTCTGCAAGCAGAATTCTTATTTTGGCCTGTTGTCCTCATTTGGACAAGATAGATAGATAGATAGATAGATAGATAGATAGATAGATAGATAGATAGATAGATAGATAGATAGATAGATAGATAGATAGATAGATAGATA
>JAHTLZ010000021.1:3762728-3786366 GCA_023846285.1 Phrynocephalus versicolor
ATAGATAGATAGATAGATAGATAGATAGATAGATAGATAGATAGATATTAATCCCACATCATGGAAATTTACGTGTTACACAGGTCCCAATATAAAGAACAAGCAAGAAGGGTAGGTGCACAAAAAGTGCAAAGTGAGAAAAAAAATAGAAAATAGAGATTAGATAAAATAAAATAAAAAACATCCAATATATAAATTTACACTATAAAATTTGGATATAAAGCATTAAATGTGAAAAAGAAGAAAGAAACTACAGTATACCCCCATATGAATAGCAGGTTAGACTGTAGAGTTTTATAGAGCCTATCAGCAGGGTTGGGGGAAGGAGAGACCTGCGGTAGCGCTCCATCACACTCTGGGGATGTCTGAGTCTGCCACTGAAGGAGCTACACAAAGCCTCCACTGTCTGGTGCAGTGGGTGAGAGGCATTGTTCATAATGGGTGTCAGCTTGGCCAAATCCTCCACAGAATCCAGAGGGCAACCCAAAATAGGGCTAGCCTCCTGACCAGCTTATTCAGTCTGTTCCTATACTGCTCAGTACTACCTGAACTCCAGCATACAGCATAGTTGAGAGTTGAGACTACCATAGAGTCATAAAAAATCCTTAACATAGGCCTGCACATTCTGAAGGACCTCAGTCTCCTCAGGAGATGGAGGCGGCTTTGACCCTTCTTATATAGGGCATCAGTATTATGAATCCAGTCCAGTTTATGATTTAGGTGAACAACCAGGTACTTAATGCTGTCCACTATCTCAATGTCTAAGCCCCAGATGTTCACTGGTGTAACAGGCAGTGTCCTCTTATACCAGTGAACATTGTTGTTGTCTAGCTGAGAGGGCAAGCCCTAAAATCAGGTCACCTCAGGCTGAAGATTTTAGCTGCCATGGAAGGGTAACAACTTGTTACGCCATGTAATTGGGCTGGGATTGGGTACCATGTACTGTAACTTGACTTGGATGAATGGTGTTTGTTCCATTTCAGGAACCAAAATTATTAGGACAGGCCTCCTTTTTGCAATGGACAAGATGCTAGAATTTGAGAGATTAAGCCTGGATAGATGCTGGACTGGTAGTTATGCATTCCTCACAATATCTACTTAGCGCCATTAATGTGAATATATAGCTAAGCCCATTATGCACTGGGTTGTTATGGCATTTCTGACTTATGGAGACACTAAGATTTACTGTAAGCATCTCCAAGAGGTCCTAGCATTAATAGCCTTGACAGTTAAAGGTTATGGCTTCCTTTAATCAATCAATGCACTTTGTGTTCAGTTTTTCACTTTCCCCTACTTTCTTCTCCTTTATTAGCATTATTGGCCAAAATCCTCCTGCATAGTTATGCCAGCGAAAGAGGGAAGATGTGATCTGGAGCAGTAAATTGTTACAGATTAACAGATCTCTGCTGAGATCCTTGACTGCATGTCAGTTGGGTGGTTTGGCATGCAACCAGGAATCTGAACTACAGGGACTTGTTAATTGGCAGCATCTTACTACTCTGACTTCTGCCATTTCACGTCTGTCAGTATTACACAGCCATTTTTGGCCATTGTCATTTTCAATCAGTCTTCTTATATGTCCAAATGATGATAATTTCTGTTGAGTTATTTTAACTTCTAATAAGAGCCACTACAATGTATAGTTGGCAACATTAGTATTGTTGGTAACTAGGATGCAAATAGTGGTGCCTCATGGAAAATGTACTGTATATGCAAATACATATCTGATGCAGAATTAAGCGTTTATCATGGACTGATTTATGTAGTCTGAGGGGTGAAATCAGTCAGATCTGATTTCAGTTTGACTAAAGAACAGAACTCACAATGTGCTGTCAAGGAGAAAATGGGCAGTTTTCTGAGTCATAAACTGAGTCACACAGACCCCCTCAATGGTGTTTCCAGGACTGCAGAGCAGCCATGCCTCTTAAAAGACAAACCGTTAAGGCCTTTACAAATAAACCTATACTTCTGAATGATTTCCAGAAAGTTTAATAAAGAGGTGTTGCTGCCAAAGTACACACATCATTTCCCAAGGAACCCAAGTTTTTTTTGCTAGACTTGGTGTTTTTGGTGCCACATGAGGGCAGTAACTGGGAGCTGTCATCACATTCAGAATCCTATGTATGAAAACAGCAGGCTTACAGGGAGGAAACCTGTCACCAGAGAGGTTTCCTTAGACACATGTGCCATAGAAAGCATAGAAGCAGCTGGTGAACTGTTGGTGTTCGTACATCCCCAGGAGTGTAAACAAGAAACTCCATGAGGCCTTACATGAGAATGCACAGTTGCAAGATATTAATAATACAGTAGCATTGTTCTCCAAGTGTCAACTATTTACACTTTGCACCCCGTTCTAGACTTCCCCCACCAAGAAGCCCAGGAGGAATTAAGCCTGGTCCCTGGCCCAAGCACAGGCTGGAGAAGCTCCAGGCAGCACTTTGGCAGGGATGCAGATCTGCCAGATCTGCAAGGGGCAGTGGTCAAGTTCTCTGATGTCATCCAGTCCAGGGACAGAGCAGATTTATTGCAGGGACTGTAGGCTCCCTCAGCCCATGCTAGTTTCCCGCCTCACTTGCATATCATCACATGGAAAAATGTAAGCTGTCTGCACATGCAGGTGGAAATTTGCTTTCGCTCGAAGCTTTCCAACATACTTACTCACAATAAGCATGGCTGTAGGGATGTGTGTATGTGTACATGGCTACGACTATGAGTGTGATCTGCATTTGTAGCTATGTTTGCATATGCAAGATGTTTGTCTTTCTATGAAGCTGAAATTTCCTTTATAGAATGATTCTGAACTTTTAAGATACAAAGCAAAGCAAAAGCATTGTTAAATTCTGGAAGTATACCAAACTCTGACCACTGCAGTGAAATGCTGTCAATTCATAACAATTCACATTTGCTTTGATAGAAGCCTTTAAGAACTGTGTGTGATCAGCTGGCCAAATGATGATTGATTGATTGATTGATTGATTGATTCATTGATTGATTGATAAAGGAAGTTTGACTTTTTAAAAACCCTTTTAGAACATGTTTGTAAATGTTTGTCCCAACTCTTCTTGGCAACAAGGTGAGGAAGGTCGGGCTGTAAGACTGACTTGAGGAAGGACATCCACTGAGTTTCATGATCAGGTTGGGATTTGGTCAGCAAGTTGTATTTGAACCCAAATCTCCCCCATCATAGTCCAAAGTTTCATCCATTACCCCATAGTGAGTATGTGAGTAGAGCCAACACAAACTCCTCTTTGTTGTGAGTTCAGCTACCATAAGCCTCAATTTGCTACATCTATTTTATAGCAACCCAAGCAGGATTTTTCAAGACTTGGGAGATGATTAAGGAGTAGAGATGGGCACGACTTGACGAAATTCTCGTTTCCGTTTCCGTTACTCGTTTCCGTTACGGAACGGAAAAGGAAACAACAATTACTCCGCCAGAACTCGAACTCGAACCGACTAAAGAAAAATTGAGTCTGATTTGTCATTGTTGTTCCTGGCATCACAGCGATCCCGTGATGCCAAGCGGCACAGAAAAAAAGTTTTTAAAGGTTAAAAAAAAAACCCGATTCCCGGCCAAAAAGCAGGCGGAAATATGCCTGCCTGAGTGAGGGCTCAGGGCACCTACCAGAGGGGTGGTTGACCCCCCCTCTCCTGTCCTGGGCTGCTCTGGTGGGGGGAAAATCCTTGTCGTAGTCGCTTGCAACAAGCACCGGACTCGCCGCCGGCCGCCGCAATTCAAGCGGCACAGAAAAAAAGTTTTAAAACCCCCGATTCCCGGCCCAAAAAGCAGGCGGAAATATGCCTGCCTGAGTGAGGACTCAGCGCAGGGCACCTATACCAGAGGGGTGGTTTCTGGGGGGGGTCCCCGGCCTCCCCCCCTCTCCTGTCCTCCTGGGCTGCTCTCGTCTTGCCATGCCATGCAGTGCGGGCGGGGGATCGAAAATGGGGCGGCGACCGCAATCTTTTTTTTGAAATCGTATCGTCGTGGTCCAAAAACACACCAAAGCACCACAGAAATATGTGGAAATTGCTATTTTAAAACTGCCAGATTTTTTACAGTAGCAGTGGGTTTTTCTTGCAACAAAATGTCTCCTCTGTCCTCTCTCCATTGATTTTATTTTATTTTATTTTATTTTTTACACCTGCGCAATGATGGGCTGGCCATGGGAGTGACCATGCAAATTTTTGGAGCCATTCCACCAATTGCATGGCCACTTGGCCAGGTTGACCACAGAGACTTCTGGGATGTGCCAACCGGGCATAAAAAGCCCACTAACCTTAGCCTGAACCCGAACCCGAACCCTAACCCTAACCCATACGCCAGTACACTGTCCTTCTAAGTGGGTCAGAGAGGCCTCACCCGTAACTAGCCTAACCCTAGCCCTTGCGCTAACCCTGTTGCCTAAGCCAGATCTGTACTTGCATTGCACTACACGCAAGTACAATTCCCTTCTTAGTGAGACACAGCGGGTGCAGAGAGTCTGCCAGTCTGCCACTTGTGGCTCTGGGTGACTCCTGCAGGCTCGGCTCAGCAGCATGTGTGCCATGCAAACCATGCCCCCGAGGCCTGACTGATGCAGGGAAGGCACCCCAAAAAGAGGGGTGCCTCTGCCAGTCTGCTGTGTCTCTGCGTGCAACTTGGTATGCATATCCATATGGCTATGCATGCCCTTTTGCAGCAGGTGAGGAGAGGAGACCCCCATGCCATGAGGGGTCTCCAGGAGCCTGCTTTCCCTTCCTAGCGGGTGAGGAGAGAAGGCACCCCCCCAAAAAAGAGGTGCCTCCAGGAGCCCGCTTTCCCTTTATAGCGGGCCAGAGGAGGCACCCACCCCACAGAGGTGCCTCCAGGAGCCCGCTACCTCCCCAAACCAGTATAACGACAGACGAAAAACGACACCAAGAAACGACAAATGTTTGAAAAATTTCGCAAAAAGCGGAAACGAGCCAAAACGGACCCGTCCCGAAAAACGATAACTCGGAAAAAAAATTTCCTGGTCGTGCCCATCTCTATTAAGGAGTGGTTTAAACAGTACCTCCCTCCACTGAATCTCCAAGGTTGAGAGGAACCCATGTTGCCTAACTCCCAGTCTGCAACTGTATCTACTAAACCATGTTACCTTTCATAAATCCCTTCACAGCATGTATTGGCTGGCCGTTGAGAGATCAGACTCTAATCATCAGAGGTTAGACGGTTGTACAAAGAAGGAAATATGGATTTTCAAAGTCATCTGGGAAGGATGTGAGTGATTGCCCCACAACTGGAAATGCTTCCCCCAGAGGGCTCATTACAGTTCACGCCTAATCATTTTCCAAAAGTGTTGTAAGATTTTGCATGAACTGAGTTTTAACAGCTGGTAGTAAGCAGTTCTGGACATTTTTTTAATCTGCCTTTTTAACACAGCGTTTTGTACTTTAACTGGGTTATTTTATGTTTCTGGTAGCGAGTTTTATGACACCCAAGAGATGGGTGGTTTAGAAATGGGTGTAAATCAATTTGTCAGACTCGTTCATGCCATACATGTTTCCTCACTACAAGGATCTGTCCACAAGTGGACAAAACCAAATAACAATTTCCCATAAGCAGCAGGGACTTGAGATTGGTTTGGGCACGATTGTGCTTAAAGTGGCGCACTAAAGATGTGACTTCAGAAGTAGATGGCAGAAGGATAGAAAAGGCCAAAGAAAGGACTATCATCATGGTTACTTGAAAGTTGAAACATGTCAGGGAGATGTGATATCAGTGATAGAAATTCTGGTAAGCAAACCCCATAAGGGATGGCTGAGAGATCCATATATGTTAAACCTGATAAGGAGAAGACTGAGAGTTAGTTAGTTAATTCATTTACCACTTACCTCTGGGCAGTTCACAAGATATAAAACTCCCTCTGGCAATCATCTACAATTATTTGATTGTTTGAAAACTTGTCACATGAAAGATCGAGCACACTTGTTTTCTGTAGCTCCAGGGAATAGAACCAAAATAATTGACTCAAATAACAAGAAAGTGACTTGGATGCATTGTGGATCATCTAAACATTAGGAAGAGCTTCTGGATGGGGATTGCTGTCCAGCAATGGAATGGAGTGCCTCAGAAAGTGGTAGTCTTTCCTTCACTGGAGGCTTTTAAATTGAAGTTGGTTAGAGATCCTTCAGCTGCTGCAGAGTTTTGAATGCAATCTCCCTAGCTGTGCAGGTTTTAATTTTTTTGAATATTAACCTAATTTGCAGATTTTTCCAGACTAAACTACAACTCTGAAGCTAGTTATCCCTCAGATAGTATAATTCTCCAAATATAATGCAGTGCCAAGCTCAAATGTTGCCTAGAGAAATGTATATATTTGGAAAGGTTCTACACAAAAGCATGTTAGGGAGAGCTGCTCATGAAAATGAATGAAAATGGTCCTACTTCTAAACATGTTTTAAACTTTTGTAGAAACTGAACAGAACAGATGTATAACTGAGCATATTTGAAGCTGCAAAACTAACATAGACCGGAGACAGCTGTACATCTTTGTGAATATTGGATACTGAGCAGTCCAACCTAAACATAACTTTTCAAAACTTGGGGGCACCCATATGGGCAAAAATACAGGAAATACTATGGGTGTGTGGCAAACTGATTGGCATTTTTTTCTGTTGATTATGTGACTTCACAGGATATTAGAATCAGTCTGGGCCTCCCTCCACCCACACCCCATCTATTGTTTTTTTCTTTTCCACAGAGAGACTTCTTCTTTCTAAAAATATGGATCCCTTCACAGTGGTTCAGGCATATGATTGCTTGAACCAAGGCAGTAAAAGACAATAAGCTGCATGCACCCACAAATGCTCCCTCTCACACACAACACCATCTCCCTCACCTCTTACCTCATGAGGAAGAGTGAGCACCTGCAAACACATGGTAGCACCAGCGCACACCCTCCCCAACAAATTATCTCTCTTCCAAGGCTCTTCTTTAGTCTCATTTTTTTTATCCTGAGCAGCATTCCTGTTTGTTTTAATCTTTTCCCTTTATAACTTAAGGATGGAGATCAAAGCTCCCTATTAGGAGCTTGACAACTGAGAACCCTGAAAAAAGAAGCCTCGTCATTGTTTCTTAATGTAGCTCTTTGAACAGCACTACCTGCAAGGCTGTAAGTAAAACCAGCTTAATGGAAGTGTAGGCGCTTAAGTTGAAAAGATCCAAATTCCCTGGTGCAATTTCACAGCAACTGAATGTGAGTGAATTCACATTGCCCTTGCTGTGTAGCTGTACCTTTAGTCTCGTTTTTAATGGAGCATATTCACAAGTATACAGATGTAGGACTGCAGCCTAAATAATCCATTTTGGCAAGATTTTATATAATTGCAAATGAATTGAGAAGTGGAAGGGACAGAATTAAGGGAAAAGCATACAGATGTCACAAACACACCAAAAGCAGAACAAATTTGCCCAGTCATTTGCCAGGAGGTAGACTGGGAATCGTTTGGGAGTCTTGCAAAAATTGACTGCACCGAGTATTTTTATTTCTTAAGAGACCACAACAAGAAACATGCCAAGGAAGACAAAGCTTTGCTACATTGCTCTTGGTCATAGTTGTCTACTTATTTTGGCACACAATTTGGCCAAAGAAGTATATAGACTGCCCACACTGAAGCAGATTTTAACATCATCCATTAGGTTCCTTCTGAGATTATATTGTTGGAAGTAATCATATTACAAGTTGGGCTGACAGAGTGAAGCCATGTAGAAAGAAAAGAGACACAACAATTGGGCTGGGGAAATGAGCAATGACTGCACAGAGTAGCTAAGACTTTGCTTATTCTTTGTGGAAGGTGAGTCAGAGGCACAGCTGCACTTCAGAAACAAAATTTGCCTAACAGATGCAAAGAAAGACTAATGGACGAGAGTCTTTCTGAGACCACTCACTTCTTGTCTCATAAAAGTAAGGAAGATATACTGATTGTTCCTTCAGACAGATTTCAGTTGAGATTGTACAGTACTTTAATTGGGACTTAGCTGCTTGGAACAGAATTAGACTTACTTCTGAGTAAACATACACAGGAGTGCACTTAACAGTAAGCTTTGAACTATTTTAAAACTTAGAAAAATGGCTTTGCAGAACTTAAAGTGCCCCAAATGTCCCAGAAACCATGTCCAAGGGTCATATTTTGGGAGCCAATATCTTGAACAGTAGCTTTCCCAAGTTCTGGCCTGGAGAGAAACTGAGGTCTCAAGCTGCGGATTCAGAAGTTGGATCCCTCTCGATGATCTATAGGGTGCCTTTCAGCTCTGTGGTTCAAATTTATTAATATTATTCAATAGTCCATCTCTAGACCTGTGGAAGTTTCCTTCAAAATGGCGACCCAAGACTGTAAAGCTAAGCCCTGAGGCTGCAGATGGGTAAATCCTGCCCCCTGGTGTGCAAGAGAAGGAAGGGTAGAGGAGGGGGAGTAATCGGTCCGCTTTTGTCACAACAGAGGTTGCCAGGCAAAAATGCTCTAGCTCACCTATAACTGCTTGTGCACCAGTTCATAAGTCAATGAAGAAGAGGCCCTAGATCTGCTGCAGTCAATGGGGAAAACTTCCTCAACATCTGAATAAGTCAAGCCTCAGCCAGCATCATAAATGACAACTTGGCTTTTGTGGCGCTATGTGGAATACAGAACTCATAAAGAGAGGAGCTGTAGCCCACTTGGAGAGCAGGTGCCTTCTATCCAGAAGTTCCAGGTTCGATCCCAAAAACCTCTAGATAAGGTTAGGAAATTATTTTGCCTGGAAAGCAGCTGCCAGCCTGAGTCTAAATGGACCACCACTCCATGTAAAGCAGCTTCTTTATTTCCTGTGCCAAATTGTGTTGGTATGTCACCCATCTCCTACATCTGTTTTGCTAGTTTGTTTTCTCACTAAGTGGTGCCTCCTAATTTTATACTCGGAGAGTATGCAGGGAGCACTGAGTATGCAGGGAGCACTGTATAGCATCATCAGTCACTATTAGCTTCTTCAAAAAAGCAGTCATAACCTAGGGTAGAATTCTGTTGTAAGTGATTTATGGTGTGGCTGCCAAAACCAGCATTCTACTACTGAATTCTCTCTTTGTCCCCTGTAACATTCAGATCTATCTCTTTATACTGTATTTTTTCTCTGCTCATACTTCATATTATCATAGCTTGCAACAAATATAGATAAGAGAAAAGTAGAGGTTGCTAAGATTCAGCCGATAGTAGGATCTATTACTTGTGACATAAGCCTTGTGAGCTATTGCCTGTATTTTAAATTGCATGCATTATGTGCCAAATGCTTTATTTTGCATTGCTTCTTGCAAGGGCCTTTGGCCAAAAGCAATAATGTCAATGTAGACAATTGTGGTCCACTCTACCCTTCATAAACTTCTGGCATCCACTCAACAGCTGCGTTGGACATGGTGAGTGAAAGAATTGGCTATTGTAATCTAAGATGTCTGGAGGTTACCAGATCCATTCCAACTGGTGGAGGTTTTACAAGGATTCTGTGAGTGGTCTTTGCCGTCACCTGCTACCTACCCATTTTATCTGGAAGTGCCAAGGACTGAACCTGGAAACTTCTATGTGCCTAATGGGTCATCTGTGGTACCTCCCTGATGTAGGTGAGAAATTATGTGGCTCTTTTCCAGACTCTAGAACTACTAAACCTGAACCAAAGCTAAACATCACTTCCTACTCTATTTAAAAACAGACACATCCCCAAAGCCACTGCATAATAAGCTGAGCTGGCTCTGCTATTAGTTAGATCGAGGCTGCCAGATCTAGACTCTGAAGAGTCACACAAGGGCTGCAACATGTTCATTGTTTAGATTGTTACTGTACTGTGCTAGCAACAATATGGACATGCCTTGGAGTGACTTTTTGTCTCACATGCCAGAATACCATGGGGGGGGGGAGGGGGATGCCGGTACTTTCCACTTTGATTTAGATGGAGCAGGGACATGGTTTGTTCTTCTACAGCAGTCAAGCTGATCTATTCTGCCAGCCATAGTGGTGAGGCTAAAATTTTGAGAGCTGTGTCTGAGAAGACTAGACTGGCTGTTGTGCTTTACTATGCATTGTAACCAAGGTAGTTGTGCATTTGTCAAGCTAGTGACATCATATAATGACACTGCTCAACAATTTTTTCCTTCTTTTTTTAAAAGAGAGGGATGACTCATTCCTACTGGATGACTTTCCCTCTTCATGTTTGCTCATTGTGGAAGAGCACATCATAAGTGAACTATGCACACTTGTAAAATGCATTTGGTACAATTGTGCAGAAATGTACCAAATTTCCCCACTTGTGGGAATTTCTTATTACCTCTCCCTCCCACTCCATTCTGACTCACCTTACATGGGTCTGTCCATGATTTCGTGACCAGCTGTCTTGTAGCTCAGAAGGATCCAGTATGCTTTCATGCACATTCTAAACCAAGAGGTTTGCTTTCGTGTATGTAACATAAAGGGCACCTCAGCCTGTTAGTCTAGAGGCAGTAATTGCTTTTGCAGGCTGAATGAACAATTAGAATATAAACATCCAAAGAGGAAGAGAGTTTTAGGCCTGCAGCAACCATTGTCTTGAACGAGAGTCATGTGGCTCACTCCTATCACTGCTCAGGAATTGCAAGCAGAGACCTGGTTGTAATTCTGGCCAGAATCCCGCAAGTTATGTCTGCTGGTCTCCTGCCGGTGGCATAGCTCTCAGTGGTAAATTGGCATGCCTTAAGTGTAGGAATATCCACCAATAACATGGTGTGCGGCAGGAGAGGGCTCTTCTGTCTTCACTTGTGGCAATTTGCTACTCTAGCTCCCACCAGCCTTACGCTGTGTAGGCTTTGGATGAGGGGTGGTATGAATGGCCGTGCAGTTCCAGCAGCATTTTTGAGAACCGTGCATCCCACACCCAATCAGGCATGTTCAAACTTTGGCCCTCCTGATGTTTTGGACCACAACTCCCAGAATTCTAAGCTTATATTGCCAATGGCAAAGGACTGTGGGAGTTGTGGTCCAAAACATCCGGAGGGCTCAAGTTTGGACATGCCTGCTTAGCTGCTGACCAGTTGGAATACTCTTTAGACTGTAGAGTAGTGGTGTGAGCGGATTCCTGACCAGAAAGCAGCCATGGTCATAACATTATGTTATTATGAGGTTGCAAATGATCTTTCCAGAAGGCCTGCAGAGAGAATAGTTTCATCCTGAAAACAGTAAGAGAGGCATTTGTTGACACATCTTATCCCAGTGTGCTTTGTTCCACCTACCACAGCAGACTCTCGAGAGAGCTCATTCCTTGCCCAGAACTAGCCCAATTTTCATCCTGCTGTTGTAGTCACAGCACCTCCCCACCCACCATTCATGGAGTATGTTTACCACCTGTTGAAATGTGATAGATAGCATGCTAAGAGAGCTGCGGGAATGGATGATACTGCTCCTGTTTTTCCAATCAACAGGAAAACATCCCTTTTTGTGCAGTTTACACAGAAAAAAACCAAGCTGTTTTCCCCACCCCCACTGTAGTAAAACAACTGTCTTTAAATAGACATATCACTGGGAGCAATGTCTTAACTTCCAGCACATTTGAAATTTGGCATGGATATGTGAGATCGCTAGACTCTGCTGAGCTCACAGGACATCAAAATAGGATGAATATTTTCATGAGAATGAGATTTTTTACATGTATTTTCCTTCCAGATCTCCTGATGAGTCAGAAGACGGAAGATCTCAGTATTTCAATATGTCCATTCCAGGTTGTGATTACGCCCCAAGGCCAAGGGATATACGGAGTCCAGGAGGGAGCTGGAATAATTTAAGCCATTACTTTAGTCAATCGTATAAAGATTTGTTTAGGTCTCTTAAGCAAATTGATATATATTCTGATGGTTCACTGTTGAATTAATTCAGAGTGTGAGGTGCTTTCAGAGGCTGCATTCTCCATCCTTCAAGACAATGTTTTTCAATGTCTTCTACCTTGCATTGTTGTTGTTGCATCAAACTTTAGGCTGCCACACTCTGCCTGTCATTTTATACTATAACTGTCCACACCAAGGTGGACATACATATAGCCTTCCCAAGTGTTGGACTGAGATGACTATTGGGCTCCCCATTCGCTATGACGCCTAAGACTGATAGGAATTGTAGCTCAACAGCATTCAGGGGAGCACATGTTGCCAACTGCTGGTACACAAACTTGACTGGTATTGAGGCCCACTGAATTAGATTTATTTATTTATGTATTCATTCATTTTTATACCACCCGTCTTCCTGAAGGAACTCCGGGCGGTGAACAAAAAGGGCAAGACAAACCCAAAAAGAACAATACATCAGTTGAAGTAAAAATAAAAAAACAAAAAATGAAGGAATAAAATATATTATATAATGTAAAACAACTCAGCAAAGGAGTCAATAAGTCATCCGCTGGATGGCACATACAAAAAACTAATCCGGGTCACCAAATGCCTCCCTAAAAAGCAAGGTTTTTAATGCTTTTTTGAAGGCGGGCAGGGACTGTGCAAGGCGCAACTCACTCGGAAGATGGTTCCAGAGTGAGAGGCCAGCCACCGAGAAGGCGCGGTTATGGATGACTGATTTCTGTGCCTCCCTAGGTGTGGCCGCTCGGAGTGAAAGCGCCTGCAGCATTCTAGTGGGCCAGGCCGCAGTTGCTCTTTGGAAGATATGCTCTGACAGGTATTCAAAACCAGGACCTTGAAAGATTGAGCTTACATTAAATAGGATTCTGTTTTATTTTGGGTTTTTTTTTAAAAAGCTTGTCCAAATTCCAGTTGTGTTTTCTTGCTCTTGGATTTGGACCTTCCCACTACTGACTTCTACCCTACCTACCAATAGCATGCAGCATCTGCTAGACCAGTGGTGGTGAACCTTCAGCACCCCAGATGTTTTGGACCACAACTCCCACAGCCCTTTGCCACTGGAAATACAAGCTTGGAATCCTGGGAGTTGTGGTCCAAAACATCTGGGGTGCCAAAGGTTTGCCACCATTGTGCTAGACTGCTTTCCCAGAACATGAGCTGGAAGGAAGGAAGGGGGAAAGGGATGAAGAAAGGAAGGAAAGGTTTCCTCCCAACTTCTAGTATAAAACCAAAACCTAGAAACACCATGGAATGTGGAATGCTTCATTATGCAGTGATTAAAGATTCTGCTCATGACCCAAGTTCAATCCCAACAGAGTCAGGTAGCCTGATCGAGATTGACTCAGCTTTCCATCCTTCCAAGATTCGATTGTTGATCTGAAATTCAGCAAACAATTTTGATGCTTGGAGCAGCCTGCCATATATTTATTAGAGGATCAATCTTGATGCTTCTTGTTTCAAGAGAGCAATTTTTTTTACCATTCATAGCATTTGTAGAGAGTAAGGGAGAGAGTAAGGGTGTTGATTAGCATGCATCTGTCTTCAGAATACAAAAAATGATTAAGAGAGCAAAGGCAGCCAGGGACAACTTGTAAGTTACTAGCAAATACCTAGCATGCTCCTACAGACCAACAGAGTTAAAGAAGGAGCATGCAAGATTGTAATTTTCCTACAAATTGATAAATGCCAGTAGGAACAAAACAAAAGAATCAGGTGGTTATGTTACTATACCCCCTGAAGCTTTGTTTCACATTAGCATATGATATAGCTGAACAAAAATGTTAGACTCAAAAGGATATTGCTGTTGTCTAGGTGCTTTGTCAAACCACTCTCTGAGACCCCATCTGTGTTTAAGTTGGAAGAATGTTTGTGACTTGAAACTGTGAGATTAGATTCACACTTTTACCCACCAATAGGTTCCCACTTGATATGAGAAGGCTGTATTCCACTCTAAACCAAAGAGGTGTGACATCAGAGGCATAGCAAGGGTTTGGAGTGCCTGGGGATGTTATTTTTTGCTCCCCTACTGCAGCCCCCACTGCATCGCACCCACCCAGCAACGTGGGCCCAATCCTGCTTGCGTGGGGTGTGTGTGTGTGCATGCGAGGGCAGGGAGCATACATGTTTATGTGTGTGTGTGTGTGCATGCATGTGCACATACCTTACACCTCTCCTGCGGTGGCCCAAAACAAGGTGATGAAGAGGAGGAGGGGGGAGCTGTGGCCACCGCGCTCCCCGCATGCCTGCCTGCTTTGCTGCTAGCCTGGTGCATGGCGGTGGAGGGTACAGAGGGGGTTCCGTCACCAAGTCTTGGCTGGAGAAAAGGAGGAGTGCTGGCAGGACGGCCCATGGCTCCCCCTCCAGGTGCCCCCAGATTGTTGCACCCCAGGGCAAATGCACCATTCTGCCCCACCCCCCAGATATGCCCTTCTGTGACATTTTCCCCTTCTGTTCCTGAGGCTTAACTTTCCTTCTTTCCCAATAGTGGGATATTTTGCTGCTGCTGCTTTTGCATCTTTGTCGGGGAGAGTGTGTCAGAATCCAGCAGTTGTCTTTGGAACTCATATAAGCAGAATGCTTGGTGACCTCATCAGCCACAGGCCTCACACAGGCCTCTTCTTGGCGCTCTCCTTCTGGGTCCACAGACTGGGCATCCTTTGTACATCCTTTAGCCTTCCCTTGGTAACTTGTTAAGCATTTCCCGCAAAGACACTGCTTGCGGCTACGGAGCAGACTAAACTGCATTTAATCAAAAACCTTTAGAGAATGATTCACTGAACAAAGACCTGCCCTAGACTTGGGGGACAGTCAGCAGCAGAGACTAGATGAAATTTACTAGTTTGTGTGGGCAGCCATTCAAAGACCTCCATGTGCACTGCTCTGGCAATGGCAGAGAGGAGCCCAAAGCTGTTGTGACACCTTCCATCTTGCTTGAATGTTGATGGGAAGTGCACATTTGTTTTTCAGTCTTTAGGCAATTTCTGCAGGTCTCCAAAACATTCTTAAATCATCCTGAATTAAAATGTGAGTTGCGTACAAATCACATGTTAATCCCTGAAACCACAATATTGCTTGCTACGCATGGAGCTGCAGAAATCTGGGGGGTGGGGGTTTCCAAGCAGACCTGAAATACATTTTTAGAGTGTGTTGTAAACATCACCCTACATCTGAATCTACTTTGTCTCAGATCATTGTTTCAAGCTGCAGTTACTGTTATCACAAATGTAATTGAATCCCTTTCACATGATGACAGTTTTTTTTAAAAGCCATTTACTTTGACATCATGAAAGGTTTGGGAGAGATGAGATCCTTTTCCCATACAGTAAACATTGCACTGAGCAATGCCGAAGAGCTCTACAGAAAAGAAAAGTAACTTCATTTTAAGAGGTTGCAGCACACTCTCAGCCATGTACACCAACAGCTTCCTGAACCTCCAGAAGGAACAGCCTTACTTCACCACGCTGACTTTGTTTAGGTCGACCACATAACTTTCTCTTTTCAGCGTAAAGGTTTCATTGTAGTAAGAAAGGGTATTGCAATGGAATGGTTCTGTTCAAATTTCTGGCACAAAATAATCTCATCGGATCTCTTTAGCAGGGCCGGCGTGTCCATTAAGGTGAACTAGGCAGTTGCCTAGGGCGCCAAAATGGACAGGGGTCGCTGCCCAGCCTGCCGCCCACCTGCCCCCCCGCCGCCCGACCCCCTGCCACCGCTGCTTCCGCCCAACCCCCCCCCCCGCCGCCACCACCCGACCCCCCCTGCTGCTGCCACTGCCGCCGCCCAACCCCCCTGCTGCTGCCCCTGCCCCCCACCCCCACCCCTCACCTAGGGCACGAAAAACCCTAGCACCGGCCCTGCTCTTTAGTCTGCAGTTTCTGGAAGGGAAACCCTTCCTATATGGAAGCCTTGGTTTCTGCCAGTCAAGGGAAAAACTGTTTCTGTTGGAACAGTGCAAAGAGATTTGGAAAATATCATTTGGCTGAAACAAAAGGCTGTTTTGGACTGGAGTCCCCTTCTCTCCCATCTAGGAGTTAAACTTTCCAGAATGTACATAAAAATGATCTTGCCATTTCCTAGTGTTTCATAAGTTTAGGAAACTGACATCTGTAATAACTATGACATCCATATATCTAAGACAGGATAGCTATAGCCTCGATTTTTTAAATTTTTTTTAAACATTGACCATTTTTCTAAGCATATTTCAAGTGCTGTTTTAAAATATTATGTTCCCCTTGCTAGAGACTGTTGACCAAAAATAACTAAAGCTGGCAAATAGATTATTGCATCTAAACTTGACCTCATAAAGAGAAGCTGAAAGCATTTTACCAAACCATCCCATCACTAAGACAGTTGAGAATAATACAGAAAGACGTCATGCTGGGTGCTGGATTTAAGGCTAAGATTGCAAGCTGTACTGAAATTTTGTAGATTAAGCCCCTGCTTCAAATGGAAAACCAAGAGTCTCGGTAGGACATTGACAGTACTATTGCAATAGATAATATATACAAATGGGCAGAAATTTAAAAATGGATTGCTAAATTCATTCCAAAATCACTAATTCCTCATTTCATATTTATATGACTCCATAACCCCCAACAAACACAAATCAATGAATTTTTAACAATTTTGATTTATTGATTTATCGGGCTATAAAATGTCCTCCAGGGCACCTAGACACATCAAAATTGCAGGGAAGCTTCCCCTGATCAGCTTCTCCTGGTCGCTCTACAATCCCTCTAACTTGGGTGAAGATTGGATTTCTAATGTCCGAGCCATGCACTCCCAAAAGAGCCTCCCCCATGAAAGTTCTCCCCAGGAACCTAGAAACAAACAAAACAACAACAACATTCAGATAAACTTTCCTCAGACTCTCCCCCATGAGTCCCTCCAAGTTTAGTGAAGATTAGGTTTTCCCCAAGCTAGCTGCTTAAGGGCACTTTCTTAGAGGGGGCCATATTGTAGTTGTATAACTCAGATATCTTCACCAAACTTTGAGGACTTGTGGAGGAAAGTTGGGAGAAGCCTATCAGCAAGTCTGGTGCCTCTGGGTGCCTTGGGGGACTTTCCTTGGGGTGGGTAGGAATGATGAATCACAAATGAAACACATAATCATTTTTCTGATTCATGCTGTTTCTGATGATAATTCATTTCATGTCCATCTCTAAGGGGAGAATTCTTCTGGATTCCAGATATCATGAGACACATCTCCCACACAGGATGGGAGATATGTGACAGTGCCTCTATTTCTTATGGCGAAATCTCAAAACAGGAACATGAAGAAAGACATCTGCTTGTTACAATTGCCCCAGAAAGGCCTTTAAGGTGTGTAGGAAGAGTTAAGCAAATGAGATCAGGGGAAAGGAAACAATAGACACCTTAAATACAAAATCAGATGAGGTCGGCTCAGAACTCAGAAGTAGACATGGGCACGACTTGGCGAAATTCTCGTTTCCGTTTCCGTTCCTCGTTTCCGTTACGTAACGGAAACGGTAACGACAATTACTCCACCAGAACTCAAACTCGAACTGATAAAAGATAAATTGGGTCTGATTTGTCGTTGTCGTTCCTGGCATCACAGCGATTGCGCGATGCCAAGCGGCACAGAAAAAAGTTTTAAAAATAAAAAACCCCGATTCCCAGCTAAAAAAGCAGGCGAAAATATGCCTGCCTGAGTGAGGGCACCTACCAGAGGGGTGGTTTCTGGGGGGGGGTCCCCGGCCTCCCCCCATCTCCTGTCCTGGGCTGCTCTGGTACCAGGCTGGGGGGCATCCTCGTCGTCTCCATTTGTCATGCGGTGCGGGGGGATCCAAAATGGCGACAGCAATATTTTTTTTTGAAATCGTGGTCCAAAAACCCACCAAAGCACCACAGAAACATGCGAAAATTAGCTATTTTAAATGCTTGAATTTTTACAGTAGCAGCAGTGGGTTTTTCTTGCAATAAAACGTCTCCATTGATTTTATTTTTTTTATTTTATTTTTATTTTTTTACACCTGTGCACGTGCAATGATGGGCTGGCCATGGGATGGGACCATGCAAATTTTTGGAGCCATTCCACCAATCGCATGGCCAGGTTTTGCTGAGACTTCTGGATGTGCCAGAGAGGGCATAAAAAGCCCACCAACCCTAAGCCTAAGCTTAAGCCTAACCCTAACCCATACGCCAGTACACTGTGTTCTTAGTGGGCCAGAGGCACCCAGAGATGCAGCCCACTAACCCACCCTAACCTTAACCGTTACCCTAAGCCTAGCCCTTACCCCCTAACCCCATGCTCTGGGAAGTCAAGTCACGCTAAATTGCGGTGGAAACGACAAACAACACAACGAAATGACAAATTTTTGAAAAATTTCACGACAAACGGAAACGACCCAAAACGGACCCGTCCTGACAAACGACAACTCGAAAAATAATTTTTTCTGGTCGTGCCCATCTCTACTCAGAAGTAAAAAGTTGTTAGTGAAGTAATTACAAATATCTCATTAGACGTAACGAGGTGTAGCATAGTTACTTTGGAAAAGTAATGCAACAGCAAGAATGGAGTTAATTACTGGTTTAATGAGTAATGCTTAAGGGCATTTTTAGAGGTACTCTGACAGAACAGATATTGTGTTGTTGGAATTTCTAAATGAAAAGGAACAGAAGGTAGTGAAAAATTATATCAGTAGAATTAACCAGGGAATAAATTACTTGTTCATCATTTTTATGAGTGACAATGAGTAAGCTTCCCCTGAATGATGGACTACCTACTATGTGACTTTTATATGGATTACCATACATGATTATATTGACGGATTTCATAAGAACATCAGTCTTTTTCATGCTACTTTCCACCCCTCGTAATGGATTTTTTTTCTTTTTTGTGCTCTTTGTAGCTTTAATGTACCTTTTAATGTTCTAAAATGCCTCTTCTAATTCTCCGTTCATAACTTAAATTATGTCTTAAATGTTCTGGGCTGTATATTGTCACCCATTATTGTATGCCACCTTGGGTCCTTTTTCCAAGGAGAAAAGTGGAGTAAAAATATTGAAAATAAAAAAGTAATAGTAAGCTGACATTACAATGAGTAATGAGATGAGTCACTTTTAAAGAGAGATTTTCTAAGCTCTGCGTACCGAAAGCAAGTGCATTATTAACAATAGTAGTTATGGAGTGAAGTGATTTAACAATAGTTGCAGTCCTGCTTTCACACTTGCCTTGGAATAAATCCCATTTAATATTGTGAGGCTTATATATCTGTATGTATGTATAGATTTCCCTATGAATTTAGGTATACGTTTCATTAAAATGCTTATGTCCATCAAAGTAAACAGGAGCAAGTCTCCAGATGCACTCCAATATAACTACATTCTGAATCAGGCTTCCATCTGAGGGGAAACACTCTTCATATGAGATTCTGTTGTGCCTGGAAATGTATGTTTTATACCTAAGTGTGTATTTTAGTGAATAGAGATGGGCACAAAATGCCAAAATGGAGTTTTGTTTCATTATTCGTTGCCCCAGATGGATTTTTAACTAGTCCCTGTTGTGGGGCTCCCCCCCCACTTTTTTTTTTAACGGTTGAGAAGTGCTGGCTTGGGGCCAGCGCTTCCCAGCTGAGAGGTACCAGTGACTCTGTTATTTTTTTATTTTCCCTCTGGTCTGGCCCAGGAGGAAAAGGTACACCAGAACGAAAAACAAAGCAAACGAAATTTCGTTTTGTTTCATTTTTCTTTGATGGATCCCTTCATTATTCATTTCGTTCCCTAAGGAAACAAATAACGAATAATGAAACAAATAAAAAAATGTTTTGTGCCCATCTCTATTAGTGAGTTTAAAAGTAACTAAAGTGTTTTAGTTACTTAAGAATAATAAAATAATTGAATTTCAGGACTGTAACAGAAATAGTAACTAACTACTTCATGACAGTGTTTAAACTGCAATACTGAAGCCAAAACTGTGCTCACAACCTGGATTCAATTTCATATAGATGGCTCAAGGTTCACTCAGCCTGCCATTCTTGGATGTTGGTAAGGGGAGTATCCAACTCGTTGAGCATGGGGGGGGGGGGATTATGTAGTCTGCACAACTAAATTGTAAATCACCCAGAGAGTGCTGTAAGTGATAGAAGGCAGCATATATGCGGTACGCTTTGCTTTTGGGAGGGAGGGGTGCTTTGAATTGACAGTTGTAATTGCTTTGTTTGCTTCTTTGCTTGAAATTAATTTCCCCAACTCTAAGAAATCCCTGTGCACAGCTGTGTGCCCACGGAAAACTGGGTCAGGCCTCGATGGTCTGAGGAATCATTGTGGAACTGCCTCCTTGCAGTGTGTTTAAGGCCCAATTCTGGAACAGCAACATTTCCCAACTCTCTACAGATAGGCTCCAAATGTTCCCTCTAAAATCCAGGAAGGAATATATGGACCAGAACAGGGAACATTGTTCAATATATATTTCTGAAATACCATTCACAATCCAACGCATTTTATTTGCAGCACTTAACATCCTGGACACTTAAGCCACAGAGGTGTCCCAGCCTATCTCAGAAAATTGCTAGTTTCACCAGAATGGTGATAAATTCCGAAGCACAGGCACTCCCTGTGACACTCCTCATTGTGAGGTCACCCAGAAAGGTCTGAATATGTAGGGAGTTGCACTGCTCCCTAGCTCACCGTTTTCATTTGCCACCACAGCAGGTCTTTTGTAAAACTAGTGGATATCAATTGCCTTCTCAGAAACAAGCCAGTCTAACATTCTTTACGTGATGATTCACAGTGCTACATAGCTGGTAGGGAAAGTCATCCCACCCCACCTCTACCAGACAAACACCCTCAATGTCTACTGTGAGGACTGCAGCCGGGTCTAGAAGGGCAGAAGAGGCTGGAGGGAGTAGTCTGCAATGTCATTGCTGCTAAAAACCACTCCAGATGCTTTATCCCTTTGAGCTCCAGGCCTGCCTCATCACTGGCTCAGTCAGAACCATTTTAAAAGTTACTGAAAAAACAGAGGCTCTGTTACTTTATTAAAAACCCATGCCTATCACTCATGGCTGAAGAGATAATGGGATGTTCTGAGTATGGAATGTCCAGTTCTTTTCAGTGCATCCTACTAATCACATTCAATGCAATTGTGAAGAGATTATGAAACAACATGCAGGCATTTACTGTTTATTTCAACATACTTTTTTTTTCCACTGCAGGCCAAAAGTACCCCTAGGGACAACCATTAAAATATGCGTTGACCAAGCATTTGCAATGGTACAATTATAGATGTGCAGTAGGATATTGTATAACTGTCATTCAGCTCCACACCCATGGCCAGCTTTGCTTATGAAGTAGGTTGAAGTGGTTGCCTCAGGAAACTGATTTTGGTGTCATGAAAAAGCAGCAAATTGTTTGTAATTAGTTTGTGACTGCTGTGTTTCTGCTACCAGGGTGATGGAGAGAAGTTGTTGTGGAATCATATGCATCGGTGCTAAAATAACCGGACTGGCCTTATGAAGGGCTGCACTATTTGCTCCTTTACCTCAGAGAGCAAAACAACTTGGGCCAGCTCCACGTTTGATTTTAGACTTTTGTTTCTAGACTTTGGTGAAGAAAACACAAAATACCTTGACTGATCGCACCCAAAGGGTGATCATGAATGGCCTCTCTTCAGCTTGGAGAGACGTGACCAGTGGGGTGCCCCAGGGTTCTGTTCTGGGTCCAGTGCTGTTCAATATCTTTATTAATGACTTGGAAGAAGGAATAGAGAGTATGCTAATTAAATTTGCAGATGATACCAAATTGGGAGGGGTTGCTAATTCCCTAGAGGATAGGATGAAAATCCAAAATGACCTTGACGGATTAGAGTGCTGGGCCAAAGTTAACGGAATGGATTTCAACAGAGGGAAATGTAGGGTGCTACATCTAGGTAAAAAGAACAAATTGCACAGATATAGGATGGGGGATACTTGGCTGGAGAATAGTACCTGTGAAAGGGATCTGGGAGTCTTGGTGGACCATAAGTTGAACATGAGTCAGCATTGTGATGCAGCGGCCAGGAAAGCCAATGCGATTCTTGGTTGCATCAACAGAACCAATTAGTGTCTAGATCAAGGGAAGTGATACTACCACTCTATTCTGCTCTGGTCAGACCCCACCTGGAGTACTGTGTCCAGTTCTGTGCACCTCAGTTTAAAAAGGATGTTGACAACCTCAAGCGGGTGCAGAGGAGGGCGACCAGGATGGTTGAGGGTCTGGAGGAAATGTCTTAGGAGGAACGGCTTAGGGAACTGGGAATGTTTAGCCTCTCTAAAAGAAGGCTGAGGGGGGGAATATGATGGCTATGTTTAAATATTTGAAAGGATGTCATATTGAAGAGGGAACAGGTTTGTTTTTCATGGCTTCAAAGACTAGGACTCGGGGCAATGGTTTCAAACTACGGGAAAAGAGATTCTATTTGAACATTAGGAAGTACTTCATGGCAGTTAGAGCTGTTCGGCAGTGGAATATGCTGCCACAAAGGCTGGTGGAGTCTCCTTCTGTGGAGGTTTTTAAGCAGAGGCTGGATGGACATCTGTCGGAAATATTGTGATGGGGTTCCTGCATGGCAGGGGGTTGGACTAGATGGCCCTTGAGGTCTCTTCCAACTCTATGATTCTGTGATTCTATGAACCTATTTTGAGTGGGGGAATGGGGGTGGGTTTCTTTGCTTATTTGTGTTTTTAAGTTACCATGTCACAAAGGTCTCGACTGCATTCCTTGGTAACATGCCCCGCCATTTACAGTGAATATTCCCACCCACCCCTTTTAAACTTGTCCTGATTGATAATTGCACCATAAATCCTGGACATCTTCTATGTGAGCCAACATTGATGAGCGCCCTTTCCCTCCCTCCCGTGCTCCATCTATTCACTTAGCAAATTGCACCATATGTAATGTAAAACAAACTAAAGTCAAAAGCGTGGCTTTGGATTCCGAATCCTGGCATGCAGGAGAGTCGTTGAGAGATATCATATGGTCTCCTGGCAAAAGTACAAAGTGGCTCTCGCTGTTTGATCTACTGTCTTAAATTTAAATGCAAAATCTGATAATTGGGTCAGGCAGGAGAAGAAACTGACTAATAAAGCTCTTTTCATTTCCTTTTCCTATATGTCCCTGTTTCATCTTTCCTTTCCTTTTTTTCCCTGCCTCTTGATGAGCAACAGTAAGTTCACAGTGAAAAGTTCAAAGGTGGACTCTGTCTTCTCCTTCTAGAATTCCTGCCCGGTTCCTTTGAAAAGAACCTCTCCATGACTTCCCTGCTCTGAGGCTAGTGCTCCAGTATTAACTGTTGCTTTCTGTAGGAGCCAATGAGCTCAGATCGATAGGCAGGGCTTTTGAATTAGAACACCTAGAATCTCTCAGCCAGCATACTCTATATTCGCTAGAGAATTCTGGGAGTTGTAGTCCAAAAAGGTAACGTTTTTCTAAGCTCTTCATTGATGCCTCTGCTGGGCTGGACCCCCCACCCCCATTTCAGAATAAACAAGTGACTGAGTCTAAAGATACTGGATTCTGGAAGAATATAACATTCCGGGCTTTATGGGAAAGGGTTGTCAAATCATAAGCATCAATATAATAATCATTGATCTTGCCGGGGAGACACAATCAAACTCCTGACCTCTGCCTTCACACCCAGAAACCTAAACCACTGAACTAATAGCATGAATACACTTCTGATCACTGTCATTCAATTTCATTTCACACACACACACACACACACACACACACACACACACACACAGAGAGAGAGAGAGAGAGAGAGAGAGAGAGAGAGAGAGAGAGAGAGA
>JAHTLZ010000021.1:3789221-3799432 GCA_023846285.1 Phrynocephalus versicolor
AGATAGATAGATAGATAGATAGATAGATAGATAGATAGATAGATAGAAGCATACATTCATCCTGTATGATGATATAAATTACAGTGTAGTGGAAAGTGTAGGGCTCAGAAAGACCCCTTTCCAGAAAGCAACGAGTATGTCTACCCTTGAGGGTAAATAATGAAATGGATAAGCCAAACAGCTAACTCGGTGCCCAGAATCCTTTTGATATTCAGATAAGACATATATAACTTGCAATGGCTAGTTAAAGCTAATTAAGAAGATGCTAGCTAATTAGCAATGCACAACTGAGATATATTTGAACAATGCATCTATTGGCTGCAATTGGTTGGAGCAAGTTACACAACCCTCATGGGAACACAAATAGGATACTGGATAGTATACTACAACTGAATGATAGCTGTGGCACTTTCTGACCTCTTGGGAATAGCAGTCTATTCGGGTTTACCAGAATGGTAAGGCTAGAGTTCTGAACTTGTAAGGTATCGTGGTTTTTTTGAACCCATAAAGAATTGTAACCTACAGGCAACAAGTGTGTGCAACTTCTAGGGGTTACTGTTTGCTGAAAAAAAATGTATGGGACAGTTTTGTCCAAAACACATTACATTGTGTAGAACAACAAAATAAGATTCCAATGGCAAAATGCAATAATTGTAGGGAACAATTTTCCCAGCCTCCCTCCCCCTAAAAATATTTTACAAGGCAAGTAACTGAACTACACTGATTATTTTTCAAGTGGCAATGCTGTAAGATGCCAGCCTTATAAGTCTAGTTCTGCGTGAATTCTGCAACAAAATATGGCTCCAAGGAGACTAACATGTCCCATCTGTTTGGATGATGATGAAAAAAGAAACACTGGGGCCTGAACCTCTTATAGTATCTGGACGGGGCACAGCAGGTTGGTAGCAATGAATGGATAAATCATAAAAGTTATAAAGGGAGCTAGGAATGGCATGCCTTTAATTGCAGTGCATTTTAGTTTGTTTTGTTTGACGTTAAAGTTTTGTGGGAAAGTTAGAGTTGCTTTGGCATAATGTTTTATTTTGCCTGCCTTGGAGTTTGGTCCTGTTTCGCTGACACTTCAAAATAACCTCCAACGTTTCTAGTTAAATGTGTGCTTGTGTTGTGTGTATGTTTTCATTAACAGCAGGAGAGCAAAAGAAAAAAAAAAGAGCTACGCTCTTTTAGAGCCAAATGTATTTGAACAAAAACGGTCTTGACAGTTTGCAAAAAATGAAACGCCTCAGACTTCTCAGATATTAAAGCAAACATCCACATGTTCCCATTAGTTCCTAAACACAATTAGTTGATTAGAGAGATGCACTTCATTTCCTAACCGCTACAGGAATAAGCAATATAGCTGTCAATAATTTTACAGCTGGCCCTCGCGTCTGGTGGCCAGAATTTGACCACATCTTTGCATGGTCATTAATGCATTTCCATCAGCAATGAAAAATGCACAGAGCAAAGCCTTCCGAACCTTAAGGGATTTTGCTAGTGTGGTAGTGACCTTTTCCTTCATCAGTTTCCAGAATGTTTTCCCACTTCTGAATATGCAGCACATCATAATGTTTTACATCAAGCCACCACTTAAGTCATGTCATGTTATGTCCAAAGCTTCCTTTTCTCTGTGTTTTGTTTTGAATATGATGACTGACCATGGCCGGCCCTACCGTTAGGTGGAGTGTGGCGCTGTCTCAATGTATAGGTTTCTAGTTTTATGAAAGGGGCAGCAAAATGTTACTTATTTACTTTCTTCTTATTGCTATTGTAGCATTTTAGTGCCAGAGATGGAGAGAGTTTCTCGTGATATGTTCTGCCTTGTTCTCCAAAATAATTTGGCAGGCTTTTGTAGCATTCATCCTAAATCTGGATTATTTTAGCTGTACATCAGTCAGCAAAATGCAGCAGACTGGCCCTCTGACTAACATTTCCTAAAGTATAAAATTCATACAAGTGTTGACAAGCATAAATTCTGTGTTGGTTCAATGGATGTTTTCAGTACCATCATCATGAACCCCTTTGAGTTTGTTCTGTCCACTGGGATATGTCTTAACCTAGAATAGAATCTGGTAGAGCCAAATTCATATTCTAGTTAGATCTTTCACATGAACACCATATTAAGATGAATAGAATCTGTTGTATGGGGAATATGAGATGGCTTTCATTCGGCAAAAAAATAGAATATGATAGAGATAGAATAGGTGTTAATGCAGTTTTAAAAGAAATCCCCAAGGAACTGATTTTGTCAGCTGCAAACCCTGAGCTCCTGGTCATGCTAACACAGAAATTCAGACAGTTGTAATCTAAATAGATAACTTTTTCGAGGTAGGTCTTAAATAAGCCCACCCAAGGCAGCAAGCAAACAAAATGTAAAAGTAAAACCTGTTGGAGCTTTTATAACCTTGCATGTGGCCTGTGGTTTGAGTGACTTGGAGAGACTTTTCTATCTATCAAGCGCTAACCAATGGTTCCTTCTTGTCACAACATTCAAAGACAGCCCTGCGTCTCTGCTTAGTCCGTTCTCGCCTGATTTTGGAAGCTAAGCAGGGTCGGCCCTGGTTAGTACTTGGATGGGAGACCACCAGGGAATACCAGGTGCTGTAGGCACCTGGAGTAGGAACTGGCAAACCACTTCAGTATTCCTGCCAAGAAAACTCCATGGACATGGGGTCATGAAGTGTCGGTCATGACTGTAACGACACAACACACACACAAACACACACACAAGCAGTGTTAGTTTGCTTTCCACAACTGAAAGTCATAAAATATTTTTTATTCTCTCCCTGTTTAAAAAAGGAGGGATTTAACCAGAATTTCAGAACTCTGCAAAGAAAAACCCACCACTGTAGGCCAGAATTCTGTTGGGCTTGTACAGCAAACACCAAATTTGTATAACTAGTGTGCACAATCTTTCTAACTGACTGCCACATGATCGGGCATATCGCTGTCACACATTTGGTTGTGAATTTATTCTCATGCTTTAATTCATGACAGGAACTGCCACTGGGCTGTGTGGATGTGACAACTTAATGATAATATACTGTATATGATTCGGCTTCCTTGTGTACCGTTTGAAGTATATTGAATCTCTGTTGCTCGCATGTTTGCTCATTTTTTTATTATATTTTAAGAATTCTTTAGGGGTTTCGGGATTTTTTAAGAAAATATGCATGAGGAGATTGAAAATTAACAACCCAAAAGGATTTTATATTTTCTGTAAAAGAAAAGAATTGGTGCACCAAAGAAACAGAACAAAACACAAAGCAGAAAAAAGAGGCACCCTTAGAAGAATCCCCAAAGGAACAAACATTTTCACTTTGTATCCATTATTTATTTATTTATTTATTTATTTATATACCACAACCATCTAGCAAAAAAGCTACTCTGGGCAGTTTACAAACATATACAAAATACAAAAACAGATTAAACAAGTTAAAATAGTAAATAAATACTAATCAATCAGACCAAATAATCAAATCATCATAATAAAAAGAACAAATAAGCAAATAAGCAAAAATACAATAAATCAAAATGATTTGACGATTCAAAATAAGAACAAATGGAAAAAATAACTAGTAGAAAATTATCATAAGGCACGGAATATAATCATATATTTCAGGAAAATGTTCACAAAATGCAGTACATACTGTATATTTATGTATTGTACAATTTCCTAAGCAATGGTAAAACATGAATTTTGGAGGGCATTCATTCATAGGATTACCATGAATTGGAGGCAACTTGATAAGACAGAACAAAAACAAAAACAAACATTCATCGGCAACTGTATGTTTGATTCCCCCCCCCACTCTGCAGTTGCTTTCTCCACATTATCATCATCCATAGATAATGCAAAAAATAAGAGCACAAATGCCATTTTAATTTGCATATTATAAAGAGGAAAGACCAGAGTTGCAACGAGTCTACATGCAGGATTGTCTATTAAAATAGACATTTAGCATACTATTAAAAGTTGAATTCCCATAAGAGTAAAGGCAACTATTTATCATAGCAGGTTTCTTTTCTTTCATGCACTGAAAATTAGGTTGTTTTCATGTTGTGATTCGTTATCAGAAGGTAAGCATGCACTTTATTTGCATGCCCCATTGCTCAGGCATATAACTTTGAAGAAACAGTGTGCCAGAGGAGAAAATGTTGTAGTAAGAGGGCATACATGTTCTTATTAACATATGATTCATTTTTTTAGTTGTTACTCTCTTCTCAAGTCCACTTAAGTTTGATAGATGCCTAAAATGGATGTAGTATGTTTGGTGCTACATGCGGAAACCACCAATAACTCCTCAGTGAATAAGACTGGAAGGTTAGCTTTTCATCTAGTCAGGTGGGTCCTGTAATTCTGTTTTGTGGGGACGAATGTAAATAAGTTATGGCAATGTTAGTTTTAAATCCTAGGTTACTCTGTTACTGTTGTGGATTTCTTCAGGGTTTTTTTTCATGATGCTTGAGAAGAGTCACAAAAGACAGGGGGAAAAATGTTTCTTTCTAAAACCAGTAAAAATATACAGTTGATAGCTCCACTTCATAACGATACATATTCCTTTTAATAATCCAGTATTAATTGGGTTAAATGAAAGACAGGGGAGAGAAAGAGAAACAAACTGGAAGTTTCACATAGGGAAATCCTATTGGATATCGGATCCCTGACTTTGATGTTGGTGAAAGGAGATTAAATGTCCACATAAAAAATTAAACTAGGGTGGTCTGTACTTTTTCCTTTCACATTCATTGTAATGTGACAATTGCTTTTAAACATTCAAAACATACTGTATTCTAAACTAGATGGCTATTTTTTATAATTAAAAAAAAAAGAAACACTTCAAAGAAGAGAACATTTCTGGAAAAGGACTTTAGGTCTGGACGCAGTTTAAATTTCTGTATGCTTCAGAATGACAAAATATTTATTTTTGTAACACTGAATAACTATGATCCTTTTCCTCCATCTATAAAAGAGTCTAACCATTGACAGCAAGATTTCCTCATATCAATGTCCTGAAACGGCAGGTCACAAATAGTTCATTTCCTACCAAAATGCTCTAATTTATGGGGAAAGACTGACATCCGATCCTGAAACAGAATGGCAACTTCTTGTGATGCTGTTTTGCTTTCTTTTTGTGCCACATGCTCATAGCTGGAAAACATTACCCTTTCAGATGATAACTCCCAGAATTCCTCAGCCAGGTATCAGTCCAAAAAAAGTTACATTTCCAAAATAAGCATTGCTGTTGTTGTTAAGCTGTCAAGTCACCTCCAACTTACGGCAGCCCTCTGAATGGCCAATCTCCAAAATGTCCTGTCCTCAACTGCCCTGCTTAGGAATGGTAAACTCAAGTCTGTGGATTCCTTTAGGGCAGGGGTGCCCAAACTTTTTGTAAGGAGGGCCAGATTTGGTGGCTGAGAATGTGTCAGGGGCCAGTTGCTCCCCATCCCCAACCCTGCCACCCCACTGCAAGCCCCACCCACTTTCTTTAAAAAAAATGGGGCAAAGAAGGGAGAGGGAGGGGTGGGCCAGCCAGCTGTGGGCCGCTCAGAAGGGCCTTGCGGGCCGGATTTGGCCCCCAGCCGGACTTTGGACAGGCCTGCTTTAGGGAGTCAGTTCTTCTTGTATTTGGTTGTCCTCTTTTCCTGCTGCCTTTAATTTTTCCAGTATTGCCGTCTTTTCCAAAGCATCCTGCCTTCTCATGATGTATCCAAAGTAGGATAGTCTCAGTTTCAGCATGTTTGTTTCTGGAGATAATTCAGGGTTGATTTGCTCTAGGACCCATTTATTCTGAGTCCTGCACTGCCCACATTGGTTGTTGGTCTTGTCCTTAGCTAGGTTCACAGTGTTAGTTTTAATGTATAAAGCCCTGAACGGTTAAGGGCCTCATTACCTGTTGTGGCATCTCCCCTACAGAAGTGTTGCCTGTTTACCCAGTCCTCCAAGGACTCGTTGTTGTGTGTAGCCATGCCAAAGGCAGCAAGGAAGGCTTCAACTCAAAGCTAGTCTTTCTTAGTGGTGGCCCAGCACTTTGGAACAGCCTCTCTTTGTAGATCCAGCAGGCCTTCTCCCTTCAACCATCCACTACCAAAGCAGCCTTACTTGAAACCATGCTTGTCAATGAAGCCTTTGAAGATATTCTCCCCTTCATTTAGTCTGGTTTGTGAGTCATGTGCCACATGTGGTGTGTTGCCATTATTTTAGTTTTTTAATCTATTATATTTTCATGTTGTATTCATTTTTCAGCTGTTATATTACCAAAATAGTGGTTTCCACTAAGTAGAGTGGTATATAAAGGCTACAAACAAACAAATAGCTGCTTGAAACAAAAAGGGACTTCATTTTCTCTCAGATTTATCAGACACAAATAGAATATCTTGTTTCAAATATAATGAATTACCTATTGTGTTTTTTATATGAATCTACCATACATGGCTACACAGACTTTGTGTTTATAATCACTTATAACTTTGTGCTTTTATCTCTCCTTGTGTGATTGCACTGATACTATGTTTTCAATGCTAGTTTCCATCCCTCATAACTTTTAGATGGTCTCATGTACTTGATTACATGGAATTTATACTCTTTTCTTGCATTCTCTTTTAGCTTTAAGGTTGCCTTCTAATAAAGCAAAGTGGTCTGCTTATATACCGTCCCATACCACTACAAGTAGTCTCTGGGCAGTTTACAATTTTTTAATTACAGTGTGCAGGCTACACATTGCACACCCCCCCCCCCAGCAAGCTGGGTATTCTTTTTACCGACCTCAGAAGGATGGAAGGCTGAGTGAACCTTGAGCCTGCTACCAGGGATTGAACCAGGTCATGAGCACAGTTTTATCTGCAGTACAGGCATTTAACCACTGCGCCACGAGGCTGTAATATGTCCTTCATTTCCCTGTTCTTAAACTTGAAAATGCCTTAATTGTACTGGACTGTATATATTGTCCCTCATTATTGTAAGCCACCTTGGGTCCTTTTTCAAGGAGAAAGGCAGGATAAAAATACTCAAACAAACAAACAAACAAACAAACAAATCTGTACCTTAGTTACAAAGTACTCCTCAGAGTTCTGCCGAAGCAATCCCATAATAGTAACAGGCCCTGAAATACAAAGGTCTGAATTCTGGTTTTCTGGAGACCTGGCATTTATTAGACATTGGAAAAACAAAATGCCTAGAGGTATACAGGACAATTCTCAAAGGTTAGACTTTGTTGAAGAAAAATTAGTCAAGTAAATAATTCTTGCTGCCTTTGCCTGTTTTCAAAAAGTGAAACAGAACAGTGATATGCTAGTGCTTATTAAAGCAAACTGGGTTGCTTGAGAAAGATGAGTACAGGGCCTATATATCATTCTAACATTTAATCTGTTTCTAAGCTTTGCTACGTTATTTAAGATTCTATTTCCATTTACAATCATGAACATCTGTGCCACAGGAGACCAGTTTGCTACCAAACACTACTGTTAGATTTTGTGCCAGCAACTTCCATGGCTTCATGTGGTTTGTATTTTGTTCTTTAAACGGTTAATGATGTTTTTGGTCTCCCTTCCAAAAAAAGTTTAAATTTAGCCAAGATAAGCGCTCATATGAAACATATTAAGGAAAGAAGAGAGCCCTCCAAAACGGAGAAACCACCCTAGGTCAATGCCACATGTTTATAAATAAACATCTAGAATGATGTATATATTGCACCTCATTTTTATTTTCCAATCTGTCCTGGGTGAAAATGAACAAAACAACCTGAACATTATCTCTGTCAAAGAAGAAAACTGTTCTAAATTTACCCATAGTTCAGCAACACTGTCTGGCTTCCATTAAATCAATTCAGAGCCTTTCCACAAATAGATAAGATGTGCAGACAAAACAACAAACAGAGAGAAGTTAAAAACTTTCATGATGGTCAGGCTTACAGTAACCAAAGAGTCGCCACTCCTTCTTTCTCACAGTAATTGAGTGACAGCTTCATGTTTAACTCTTGTTTACAAAATAGTAGTCATTAATAGTAGTAGCCAGCTGACTTATATAAGCCAGTGGTCAAATTTTGCATAGACATGAATCCGTATTTACAGTGGTCCCCTGGAAGTAAACAAAACCAATTCATGCTATTCAATGTAAGAGAAGTTCTCTTAATTTTTGTCCTGGGTCACACAGATACTGACTCAGAAGGCAAAATAATATTTCTTTCCGTTATTTTTAGTGCAGTTCTGAAATAGTGAATTTGCATTCAATTGGAAGACTCCTGATATGACATACAATACAAGCCTACAGTAAAACTTGGAGATTTGCATGTGTGTGCACACATGTATGTTCTGGAAAATATATTTTATTCTTTTATTACTCTGAAATCTCATGGGACAGGCACCCACCATGTTAGACGCATAGAATATTTGAGAGGAATTTGCCTACAGTCTTTTAACTGTTGTTTGCTATTGTTACACTGAAGGCATACAACAGTGGCTTCCTTTGTTATCACTGAAAAGCAGAAGTTCTGATGATTACACAATAACTGATAACAATGCTTATAACCAGAACTCATAATCTTATAAATAAGGGCTGCAGTACTTTCTATTCCTGCAAAGACTGGCTCTTGTACATAACTGGTGCATCTCAAACAGCAGGGAGGTTGGATGAGTAGATACAATCATACCTAGTGGTGTGACATTTCTGTTCCATTTAGATCAGATGGAGTTTTCTGTTAACTCCAGTAAGAGGTACGGAGAATCCCTACCTACAATTGAGCTCCACACTCAGCTGACACAACAAAAACAAGCAGTTTTGGAGCTCTTCCCAAGTGTTGTGTGCTGCATTTCATGACATCAAGGGATCCTTGCCCCCCCCCAGGTCAGAATAATAGGTGAGACAGAGAGCTGGGTTGCCAATGCGGGCCACACTTTATTGAAGCTTAACAATATTTATTTGACTCAAGAGGGGGCTGGTGTCGTGCGGAGAACATTGGCTCTGGGGTCACCAGCTGGACCTTGCCTAAGGGCATTATCAGGTGTAGGCAAGCCCCCCAGATCCCTGGGGGGTTCCATTCAAGTGCGGCTCCCCCCCCCGGGCCGACCAAATTTTCCCAACAGGGTCAGTGGCGCCATCATCTCACCAGTCCCTGCTTTGTTTGGGTTTCAACGCCACTTCAATCCAGGCTCTGTGATCTCAGGATCTCAGGATCTGCGCCAATGCACCCTGCTCCTCACGACTCCTCGTCGGTGCACCAAAGTGCGCATGTGGCGGCCTCGGACAGCAACGGTGGAGCACGGTGGCCCTGCTGCATTGCTGTCCAGGTGAAAGAGGAAGCACAGGGGCAGGGGGCAGGTATAAGAAGGGGGAAGCCAAGCTCCATCCCCACCCAGGCCTCGCAAGGCCCCCAGCCTGATCTCACCCATCCTCCCGAGGTAGGCAATGCAGCCCCGGGTTGGACAAACCGATGCCAGGATGGCCCACCTTTGTGAGACTACAATAACCCACTTCCTGTTGACCAGATTTGGTCCTGAAACCTCATAAGACAGAATGTGGCTGACTTAGCAGCAATAGTCTTAACATGTAGCATTAGTATTTCCAATGGACTGCCTTTAAGGTGGGAATGATGTTATAATAAACAGAAGTGCTTTATTTTAATCAGCAGAAAAAAGAAATAATGTTCTTTGGCAACCCTAACTGTAGTGTTGCCCATAAAGAAAGTGACAGCTTGGTTATTATGAGTGTGAATTACTTTGTTCCCTGACAGCTGTCTATCAGTTTGGCCTACATTTGCCACTGGAAGGTTCTAACAGGCTTCCAGCTGTAATCAATGAAACACAACTGTGTTGGCAACTAAACTGCACAGTCCCCTTTCCCAATAGATCATATATCTGACCCTCCACTTTGAGAGTGGGGCTCCCTGTCTTTCCCGTCGTTGTGTCAGAAAATCAATCAGTGACTTCAGCAAACTCTTGACACTTTTCTCTCATCTGCCGGGGGCATTAATTATTCATTGCCACTCTTCTTTTTCAGCCCACCTCCTCCTATTCTTAACTTAAACACCTCACAGGATATACATTTACTGATGCTACCCAGAGTCTCCAATTACCCTGCTG
This sequence comes from Phrynocephalus versicolor, assembly GCA_023846285.1. NCBI lineage: Eukaryota > Metazoa > Chordata > Lepidosauria > Squamata > Agamidae > Phrynocephalus > Phrynocephalus versicolor. Next base: position 3,799,299 of record JAHTLZ010000021.1, read on the forward strand.
CTGATGTTTAAATATGTCAAGATAGCATATTTGGGAAGATAAAAACTTTACAGCACTTGAAACGGAGACACACGTGATCTCTCTCTCTCTCTCTCTCTCTCTCTCTCTCTCTCTCTCTCTCTCTCTCTCTCTCT
>JAHTLZ010000021.1:3821974-3857464 GCA_023846285.1 Phrynocephalus versicolor
TCTCTTTGAAAGCCGTCGGGGGAACTTTGCTTTAGTTGACAAAGGAGCACTTTGCGAAAAAACGAGAAAGGACGAAGAAAGCGTGTGCGTGCAAGATAACGCCTTAACAGTATCTTGGGGGGCGAGGAGTCGAAATCTGCGCGAGAAAGCTGGAATAGGAGACCAGATAGGTAACCGTTCGAGAAAGCAGCTCTTCCCCCCGCCCCTCTTCGAGGTTAAAGAAAAGGGGCAGGCTCGTAGGGCTCTTTCAAAGTCGCGTTGTTTGGGCTTTCTAAAGGGAAAGGCTCAGAAACCGGGTGCAGTCATTGGACTTGTTGCGACTGCATTGCAGCTATGGGGCAGAGTTGCCAGCGAACGAGCTCAAGAACCTGAGTTTTACATCGGTACTAGAGTGCAGCTCCCTACAGCGGACTTCATTTCAGGGCACGAAGCGGCCGGGCGGTTTGGTCAACTGCAACCGGCGCAACCTCAAGCCAGATGCCTACTACTTATTGGTACTTATTTACCAGCAGACCTGTGTATGGTCAAGTTGCCTTCTGTACTCCGACACTGAATCCGCTTCAGGACTCCTCCCGGTAACACAGGGCACTCCAAGTCCCCCCCCCCCCACATGATGGCTTTGCTCAAGCCAGCGAAGGGCCTCCCCCTGAATTAGCAGGGTGCAAGGGATATGCTTCCCTCTTCTCAGACAGATGGCCTGTCCTCTAGGCTTGGAGAGGAATACTTCCCAACCTTTGGTAACCCAGGTGTTCTTGGACTGCAACTCCTAGGATGCCCAGCCAGCAGAGCAGGTGGTGAAGGCTTCTGGGAGCAGTCCAAGAACACCACAGTTACCCAAGGTTGGGGACCACTGCTCTAGAGAACTGATCATGCCCCAAGGGGAAGGGAGGAGCAGTGGAGTGTCCTTTTCATGGAAAGGTGCTTTTAGAAACTGGTCTGCATTCAGGTCTGGCATAACTTGAGTGTTGCTGATAAGATTAATGGATAGGTCAAGGAAGACCCTATTTCCTACCAATTCTAATCCTGGCCTTACCTTGCTGCTTCCTGGGCGTGACCAATGTCTGTTCATACTTGTAAAGCTTCCCTAAGCATCCTCCACTGGTTAAAATACATTCCTTGGAATCAGTAAGGGTCTCTTCCAAGCGTAAACACTGTCAGTGGCCTGAGTGGTCCTAAGCAGAATCACTTAATGGGACATTCTAGTGGAGGAGGGGAAAGAACTAAGGACCCCCTCCTCAAAGTGCCCGGCCAAATTATTCTGCACCTTGAAATGTTTTGCTGTGAAAGTTATGAGGTGGGAGACATTCTTGACTCTCCAGATCAAGGCCAGAACTTTTGTCAGAGGCTACTGCTGTCTTTCTAGCAGAGGACAGGGCCAGGAAGACAGTTCCAGGAAAATCTATGGCCCTCTCAAGGGTAGTGTGTAATGCAAAGGGCCCGAAAGTCTCCTGTTCATCAAGTTATGCTTTGGTAACTCACTTAAAGAGAGGCTTCTCCTCCTCATAATCCTGCATCCCAGAGACAATATGGAAACTGAGCAGAAAAATCCTCAGGATTAAAAAAAAATGACCTCTACACTACCCAAACCCCACCCATAAACAATAAATGAGTCTCCTTCCTTATTACATTACATGTTTTTGACACATCCTAGTCAGGTAGGGCTTCCGCTATAGAAAGAACCACTCATCTTCATAATATGGGGGGGCAGGATTTTCCGCCAGGTTCAGACATGATATGACTGTTAAATTCTAAATAATCCTTCTGGATTACGAGCTGGCATAGCTCAGTGGGTTGCAGTACCTAGACAGGAATGCAGATTCCTGGCTGTTCTTCTTAGGAGAGGGTGCTTCAGGTTATCCCCCAGAGTACCGGGTGGCTATGGGGGCTACTTGCCCTTCCACCCGTGCAGCCTTTGGAAAGCTCCACAGTGCCACCAGAAGACGGGAATGGTGAGCCACTTTGAGTTTTTTTCTTTATAGCTTTAGAAAACTCGACGAGGTTCGCCATGAATCAGAATTGGCTTGACTTGACAATTATGATCGTTCTTCACAAATTCATTGCTCCAGAAACTTCCTCAAAGAAGACTGAACGCAACCGGTGGTATCATTGAGAAGTTTCCGGTCTAGGTCTCCGAATCTTTTCCAATCAAACAGGGCAGAGCTAAATCAGCTTATCTGCAAATAAACCCCTGACAGTTTTGAGCTGGTACCAATGTTTAATGGGAAGCTGCTAAATTGTCACTGGGGAGCTACAGATTCATTCCTACACTTGGGGTTAAAGAAAGGTAGAGCGGCCCAGATGAAATTATTCCCCCCACCTCCCTCAGTTTAAATTGGTCCTGTCATTCTCCGGCCCGCACCCTGGTTTTAGGCGGAATTTTCTTCTGGATTAGAGGATCGGAAGAAAAAGGATCACATCTAGAATCTGGTCCCCGCCCTGAGGGTTGTCTGTCTGATTCCACCCGTTGACAGCTCAGTGACGAGCTATTTTCAAACTTCTCCAGAATTGCAACATTTGTCCACACAATAAATACCAAGAGAGATCCGGTGCGGGAACGAGAATTAAATGAGAGGGTGTCAATTAATCTCCAGGGATTTAGTTGCTTTTGCCAGGGAGACTCATTCTCTTGAGTGAATCACCAAGTTTTAAAATGTGTGCTATCTTTGTTTTTACCTGCGGTAGAAGTGGAACGAGAAAGAAAGACCTGGCGCGGTGGAAGGGCGAAGGATTGACACAGTAGTCCTTGGAAATCCCAGCATTGAATCAGACCAGAACCGTTAGATTTGTTTTCTACTGGTATCATCGCGTCACTCGCCCACTTAATTTTACCCAGGTTCAGGCAGAGGGGAGCAGCGCCGGGATCTTTAGGAGACACCGACCGTCTGGTGGAATTTCCCCCCCCCTCTTCCCCTCTTGGGGTCTTTCGTTCGCCCACCGAACAAGGGACAAGGAAAGGTCAAAGGCTCAGGGTCCCCTCTAGCGTCCACTCCGCGTTACTGCGGAGGAAAACGCTTCTGGATGCGTTTGGATGCCGCTCAAACTGAGCGGCTTCGTTTTGAGACTTCCGGGCTTCCTTGCGCAATCACTAACTGGGGGCAGCTCCAGAGTACCAAGAAATAATTAGATTTGAAAAGAAAGCCGCTTCCTCTTTGCGATTGCGCCAGGCCACCTCCTCCCCTTCGCCAGGCCACTGTGGTTTCTTCCATGTTGCAGATTTATGCAACCGCCTTTGCTGTGCCTTCTGCTCTCTTGGGAAACTATTTCCCCTTCTCCTTCCCGTCCTTTTCCACGCACGCCTCTCCCCGGGTGATGCTCTGTAAAATCTGAGAAAAACAGGAGTCCCTTCCTCCATCCACCTGCTTCCTCCCTGTGCCCAGTTTGGCCTTGCTTAGAATTGTGCCTTCAGTCCTCACCTCTCCTGGGGAAGTGCTAAGAAAAATATGGTACTAATCTATTCCTGCACCAAAATGGAAATACTCAGTGGACCCTTGTATAACAGACAGCTTGTATAACATAAAATTTGTACAACATAAAAATTTCCAGAGATAGGGGAAATTTGCTTAACAGAATCGCCTATGGGGAAAATCCGTACAACATAAAAATGGGATCACTCCGTTTTCAGTGCATTCCTATGGGAATTTGTATAAAGGAAAATTTGCTTAACATAATTTCATTTGGAACGAATTAATTCCTTTATACAAGGTACCACTGTAATGTGTGCCAGATACTAATTACTAACACCACAGGCTTGATCTGTCTAAGATTCTAATCAGTAAAACTCTGTACTACATAGTCCCTCAATTCCTTGTTCTCAATACTTGAACATGTCTTAATTGTACTGGACTGTATATTATCCCTCATTCTGTAAGCCATCTCGGATCCTTTTTCCAAGGAGAAAGGCAGGGTAAAAATACTCTAAAATAAAATAAATAAATAAAATAGTCAGTGTTAGGCTCAAGAGAAGAAGTTCTGAGAACCTGAAGGATTCTTCAAGGTGAGCTGATGCAAGAGTTGAAAAATGAATATTTATCCAAAATGTAAAAAATAAAAAATATGTTTTGAGCACCACATGAACTTCTGCCTTCTGCAACATTTATGTTCATTTAACGTCTAGTTCCCCTTTTGACTTCCCCTCCCAATACAGTATATTGTTTTCCTTGAGGGAAAGGAAGTGAGTGGTAAAGAAGGAAGACACTGTAAGTGTGAGCTTTGTCTGTGAGTGTCTGGCCCATTGTCAGCAAATGACAATTTTGGGAGGAATCAGTTATCCCTCATCTCCTTTAACCAGCCAGCCAGCCAGCCAGGTTGCTGGGTCATCTGCAGACTGGTGCTGTTTCTTCATGGGCATGTTTCTCAGTTTATCTAAATTTGGCTAAGAGACTGCTTACTTAGAGGCCTGACTAGTGGCTACTTAAACTAGAAACAGAGGCAATCTGGGTGGCATCCCAGATGTGACAATGTTTTGCATAATGTAAATAGGGGGAATAAACACTGTAGGCTGCAACTGAGGCATAAGGGAAGTTGGGCTTTTACATGCTGTTGAACTACAACACACCTGTTTGCACTAGTCAGCATTCTCTACAGTGAAAGATAATGTGAGAGCTCCTTTCGTTCACTTGCATTTGGTGGTACGAGTCCAGCCTGGTATTCTAATTTTGTTACATGGAGACAACTTACTTCAATGAGAAAAGGCCTCAACCACCTATTAAAATTGGAAATAGACTGTATGTATATTCATAAAGTGCAAACGGAAAGAGGTTTATGAATGTAGTAAGACTTCAGTGTATAGCAACTGAATGTTCCATTTTTATCTCACTCATCCTCCACAGAACTCTGTCTTTCCTCATTCCTTGGCAATGAACTGTGACAGAAGGTGAGCTGATATTAGAGCTTTGGTCCATTTTCCAATGCTTCTATCATGAAAGTTTAGGCCAAACACAGTATGTTCATTTTTAATGTCCATGAATACGTCTTGTTACTTTAGAGTTTAGACCAATACTCTTCGCACTTCATTACATTCATATTCTAGCAAATTAGTCTTTTTAATGTACTGGGTAATTTATCTTTCATTGTTACAAAACAACCCTAGTTATAGCAGTATAATAGCAAGATATGACAGCGATCTTTTTGCTAGAATGATAAGTAAATTATCTTTGTTTCTACAACTGGACTACACCTTCTGGAATTCTGATCCAGGATGACCAGTGAATATGCTGGTTGCAGAATTCTAGGAACTGAAGCCTACCCCTAATAACTTTTCCAAACTCTGCTCTTTCCTTGTAGTTGTTTATAAAACAAAACATCCCTCTTTAACTAAGCACAGTAAAAAAAAACCTTTCCTGCTATGTCAAAAAGGTGGTTCTGATTATTAGAGTCTGTGTCCAGCAAAATTTAAAAAAATATCTGAGATAAGAAGTTTTAAAAGCCCATGAAGTCTGGAACACCGACCATAGCTTTAATGCTGGATCACGTGACGGTTCCTGTAAAAATTAAACATTTTAAGGGACACATCACCCTTCAAAACTTAGAAATTATTTGCTTCATTGAGAAATGAAATTCTCTCTCTCTCTCTCTCTCTCTCTCTCTCTCTGTGTGTGTGTGTGTGTGTGTGTGTGTGTATGTGTTATTCAGCTTCAGCTCCCCAAAGTATTCCAAATCCAAACCTTACTCCCCATTTGCTTGGTATGTTATCTGTTAATAATGGCAGTAGGCAACCAGATAATAGTTCAAGCTTCAGCGTTGCAAGGCACAGAATAGATGGAAGGAAGGGAATTCTGAAGGGATCAGATCTTAATGGAAACTTCCCTCCTCTCCTATTGTAGGGTTAATGCACTCCTCAGCTCTGGAGCACATTTTGTATTGCAAGAGACATCTAGACTGGTTTATTTTGGAAAGGAAGGGTTGTGAGAGAATCCTGGTCTAGATATTTAAGAAGAGCTGGAACATGAGGCCTTTCTTATAATTTGGAACTTGACTCCTTCATTCCTGACCGTTGGTCATGCTGGCTACATGGGAGCTGTAATGTAAAATGCCAGGATGGCTGAGAAAGCCAGGGCTGGAGAATGAAGATTAGCAACTGACAGGATGCAAGTCTCACCTGGTCCCCAAACATCTTCTTACATATAGTACAGTTATCCATCTAGCTGACCTATAAAATGCCTTAGTTACTAAGGTTGCACTGGCCATCTCTTCCAAAGTATTTTCAAACGTCTTTAGAAAGAACATGCATTTGAGGTGTACTGGATATGGAAATGGATGCATAATTTCTAGAGACTTGAAAAGCAGGAGAGAGGATACCTCTTAAAATATGTCCCTACATGTACCTGGAGGATGAGGGGATATGTAAAATTGTATTCACCTCCTCTTTCTTTCTCTTTCTCTGCATAAAGAAACATAGGATGTGTGTTTTATTTATTTATTTGAGTATTTTTACCGCACCTTTCTCCTTGGAAAAGGACTCAAGGTGGCTTACAGTGAGGGACATCATACAGTCCAGTACACTTAAGACATATTCAGTTTGAGAACAGGGAATTGAGGGGTACCAACGCACAATATTGGGCAAACTATTAAAGAGGCTGACGTTTTCTCCTTTTTAGGTAGCTGGGCACTGCAGAATAGTCTAGGAGGCTGCAGTCTTAGTTCTTATCTCCTTTCTTTCCTAGTCCATCTCATGAGCCGTCATCAAGAGCAGGAAGTGTAGCTTTGGGAGACACTTAGGTCTCTCCCAGCGCTCAGGCTTAGATGGACGGAGCCGCCTGTCAAGGGTTCAGGGGAAAATGGGTGGCAGAGGTGAGAAGAAGCCTCAGAAGGAGGATCCTGAGCGGCTGAAGGGAGCTGCCTCGAGCTCCCAGTGGGCTCCCGGCACCGCTTGTCACTTCAGTCCGATTAATGGCTTCTTTAAGTGCTCCTTTCGCAGCCTTCTTAATGCCTCCCTCGAGGACCCGCCCAGAGGGAGCAGCGGCTGCGCACGAGCGCGCTTTCCGCACCCACTGCTCCCGCCGCCGCTCCTGACCGCCTTTGACGGCTCCACAGCCTCCGTGCCAGCCGTCGCCTGGTCGCCGCGGTCTCCTACCCTGCTGCGCCGCCAGCTTCCCAGGGAGCGCGCGCTGCGGTGGCGGCGGCGGCGGCGTCCCGTCGACACGCGGCCCTCCTCCTCGGGGCTCCGAGTCCGTACAGTAGCCGGAGCGCGCGGCAGGGAGCAGGCCAATTCCAGAAGCGCGGCGGGTTGGAGCCGCGCCTTGGCTTCATAAGACCGGAAAGGGCTCTGATTGGCCCGCGTCCTCCCCTATGCAAAAGAGCTGAGGGAATGACATTCCTCCGGACTCGCTTACTGTAAAAGCAAATTCATTTCCAGTCAATCTCCATTCATAGAGCCAGAAGGCGCGAGGGAGAGGGCAGGAGGAGGAAGAGGGGGGGGGAGAGAGAAAGAGGAGGAGGAGGAAGGAGGGAAGGAGGGAGGGGCTGACGGAGGGAGCGCGGAAGGAGGCTCTTTCAGAGCCGCCTGAGCAAACAAACAGCGCCTCACAGAAGGTCGCGCACAGCTGGAGAGACGGGTCTCGATAGGCAGGAGCCCTCGGGGAAGCTGGCTGCTGGAGACGGGGAAAACACGTGAAGGCTCCTTCCGCTTTGGGGCACGGAACAGGCACTTTTTCGTTTTGCCCGACTGCACATTTTGCTGTCGAAGCTACGGGGAGCCCCTTTTTTGCTTCCCCTCCCTCCTCTTCTCCCTCTTTTTTCTCTTTCTCCTACGGCTTGGCTGTTAGTCGCCTTGTGTGTGTGTGCGCGCGCCTGTTCCCCTCTTCCTCCTGGTGCGGCAGAAGCGGAGCCTCGTGTAGTGACGCCCCTGTTGTGAATAGGAGGGAAGCGCGAAGCAGAGGGGCGTGCGTGTGTGGGGGGGGGGCTTAATGAAGCGGGCGGAGGGGGAAGGCGGAGAGCGAGCGAGAGGGAGAGGATGGTCCCGAAAGCAGAGCTCCACCTGCTGTGGTTAAACCATAGTCGCGCAGCCGGCGGCCCCTGCGGGCTGGATGTGAGAAGGAAGAGTGGCTGGCGGCGAGATTTCCCTCAGAGTTGGCCGTGACTCACGCGGCGGTCACCAGAGCCTTGGGTGACTTCAGAGGCGCGTGTGTTAAAAAAAAAGTGGCGGCGCGCATTAACCACAGCGGGAACCCACAAGCCAACTGGCAGCCCCGGCCCGAAAAGGAAGGCTGCGTCCGCGCCTGGCGGGAGGGCGGGCGGGCGGGCGAGCGAGCGCTTTCCCCTTCTCTTCGCCCGCGGATGCTCGCCGCCCCCGCCGCCTGCGCTTCAGCTCATTGGCGCTGAGCAGCGCTCCCCCCCCCCCTTTCGCCGCCTCGGGACTCGAGCAAGAGATCCCTCCCACCCCTCGCAGCCGCCCAGAGTTAGTCCCTCGGCCAAGGCGTTGCGAAAGAAGCCGGGACGGGCCAGCACTAAGAACGACCGGGAGCCGAGCCTCAAGACTGCTGGGGGAAAAGCGGGGGGCTTTGGGGAAAGGAGGACGGAGGAGGGAAAGAGATACCAAAGAAGAATATTCATGGATTGATTTAGCGTTTAAAACCTCTATAGAATCGACTGTAAATAGTTGATGAAGTCCGGCGTCTAATGTTGCGATAGCCACTTGACCTTTGAAAACCTCAGAACCGTTTCCACGCTTCGTATTAAAGCGATTTTCCTCTGTCCGCGAGAACAGACGATTGGCGTGTTTAATGCGGAGTCTCCAAGCGATTTTTTTTAGGATGGGTGGGAAAGGGAGAAACGTGCTCCTCCGTCCGATAGCCAACTTGTAAGTCGCTCAGACAGTCAGTCGAGCGCCTTCCCTCTTTTTGTCTCTGCGCGTGTGCGGGGGCGGGGGGGGGGGTCTCTCTGAACGGATGTCTTGAGTTTCCTTCGCTCCAAACTTCGCTCTCTGTGTGGGATCTCGGAAGGGCCTTTTGGTTTTAACAACGCTGGCAATTCCCGAGGGAGGGCGGAGGGGAAGGGACCTGTCCAAATCTCCAGCCGTGTGTGTGGCTCGTCTGTTTTGAGCTTTTTAAAGAGACACGGAAACATTTCCAGGACAGCCTGAAACTGGAGGCTTGGATTAACTGGGGCAGGACCAGGAAGCTGAGTGTTCCCTTGCTGTGTCCGACGGTTGATACGGAGACGAACTCACTTCGGGACTGGCTTCGCTTCACATGCCCCTCCCGCTCCGGGGCCCTAAGTCTCTTTCCTTTTATGTTGGTCTCCCGAGAACCTCCGGCTGAAGAATTGCGCGCCTTTCGCTTTGCCCGACGCCCTCTGTGGAGCTTTTTCACTCAAAAGGCTTGTTGTGATGCGTATCCCCGTAGATACCAGCACCAGCCGCCGCTTCACGCCGCCCTCCACCACGCTGAGTCCGAGCAAGATGAGCGACACGCTGCCGCTGGTGGGCCAAGAGAACGGCGCCGGCGCCTTGGTGGGCAAGCTGAGGAGCGCAGACCGCAGCATGGTCGAAGTCTTGGCCGATCACCCGGGCGAGCTGGTCCGCACCGACAGCCCCAACTTCCTCTGCTCCGTCCTGCCGACCCACTGGAGGTGCAACAAGACCTTGCCGATCGCCTTCAAGGTAGGCGGGCGGGGAGAAAGGGTGGGCTGGGGGGGGGGAGAGAGAGAACGGTCTGTCGGCGTGCTGGTGGCGAGCGGCGGGGTCATCTGCATAGAATTAAGGCGAAGGGATTATTGGGCCAGAGGGTATCCAAAGCCTTGACCCACAGGGAGAAACCAGTGGGATATGGCCAGTTTGTGTCTCCTCTCCAGATTTATTTGGTCTTAAGTAAACTCAGAACTAAAGTTCTGTCACTTCAAGGCTGAAGTCCTGTAAGGCTGCGGAGCCCAACGGTAGCTCTTCAGAAGAAAAGGTCATCAAAGTCCTTTTAGGTTGTTGACAACCTAAACGTGACAATAACCAGGGTTTTTTCATGACCGTGTAGATGACAAACTTGAGGTGCCTGGACTGAGACGAGGTGTTGGCCTTAAAAAGATCGGGGTTCTATGGAGCGAACCTGAATGGCTTAGGCTTTGAGCTCCTGTGTGTGTTGACTTGGAAAAAAGTCCCGCTGAAATCAATACGGTTCGCTTCCAAGTAACTTGTAGACACCAGTAAGGCCTGGTTGCTTTGAAACAGACCCTGCTCAGCGCTGTGAGACCGAACTTCCTCGCAAATTGTGCTATGAATGTCAGCGTTATTGAGGCTTATTATGCATGTTAACTTAGAAGTAAGAGAGGCTGGGTCCACTGGGACTTATTCGTTTGCAATTCTGTTTTGGATTAAATCCACCACTTAAACGACTGTCACTTAATGTATTGTAGGGGGCCCCTTATCTTCCCATTCCTTAATAATGACTTCGTCTGTTTTCAAAAAAAAAAAAAATCAAAACAAAATGGGGACCCCTGTTTTTCCCTTGGGGAGTCTGTGTTTCAAGTTCACGTGCATCCTCCGAATTGTTTTCACAATCAAGATTGGGGAAGAACCTGTCCTGAGAATGCTCTCCCGTGTAAGCTGGTGGTCCGGAAGGCAGGGCTCCTCCTTGCCGCCAAATTCGGAGCCCGCCCTTCTTCTCCGGTCACGATCCGGGCTCTTCTTGGCCAGAGGCTCTGCCGTCGCCCGGCAGTCGCCGCGGGGGAGAGCCCGGGGGTACTTTCTGCCCACCCTTTGGCGGCGGCTGGCACGGCGGGCGTCTTCCACAGCCTGTAAGGCGTCGGAAGGCGCTGGCCTCGAGCCCTCGAGCCTGCCCACGGCTGCTTCCCGAAGCCTGCCCTGTGGAGGTAGCGAGGATGACAGGGCTCCCGGGGGGCTTCTTCTTAAATAAATGCCTTCAGGGTGGCGGGCGACCGCAAGCGCGCGGCGGCGGCGGCAGACCGGGATCAAAGGGACGCCCCGTCCAGAGGGGACCCGGGAGGACAAGGCGGGGGACAAGGCGTGTGAACAAACCTCTGTCCTGGAGGGGAAATCTCCCACGGCGAAATGGATCCTAGAACTGTGTCCAGGCGGCCAAGGTTTTCTCCTATCCCTCCCTCTAACTGATGATGATGGAGATAGTGTCAAAAAGCCATTAACGTCCCCATTCCTGCGTCCGCTAAGGGAGAGGCTCTGGGCAGGATCCAAAGAGGCTCACACGGATACATTTTCAAAGGCCTTTCAGTCTGTTTCTTTGTGGCTGTCTTTTTAATAAGAGTAGTGTCTCTATAAAGCATTTTGCTGCAGTCTTGTTGTCCCCTGTAGTTTTTTTTATGTCCTCCCTCCCATGGGGCGTGTGCTCTGTTTACACACCAGTTCCCAGCTCACAAAAATCACTCCTTTGACTTGGGCGTCCAAGGAGTCTGTCCCAGCCAATAGTTTCCGGAACTGGTAGTCCAAAAAAGTAATTTTTTAAAAGTTTGCCCTTGTCCCAGCTAAACTCGCCTGGACCTATTAAAGTTCTGAAGTACAGTATAGTTTAAGCCGGTGGGGATTCATTTCTTCATTTGGAAGTCCTGATTGGTACAATTACATTTCCAAGGATGCTTAAGGTCGGGTTCTGTTTTTTTTTAAGGAAAAGACTGGTTTAGATAGAGTGAAAATCCCCAGCTCTGGTCACACATTAGGCGAATGGGCAGACTGTTTCATCGGCAGTGTGGTAGAGTTTCTTCGACTGTCATTTTTGGGCGTCCTAAAGGATTTCCAATGTGCCTTTTCGAAATGTGGAAAGGCCCTCCTGTTTCGTAGACGTGTTCTGTGGTCCCCTTTTTGGGAGGAAAAAACTTGGATACCACTTCCCAAGCTCCTGTTTCATTGGCAGGTCTAACGCTATAACAATGAAACGGCTAAGAGAAAACCTCCTGGCATTCATTGCAAGGCCTAATTACTTACCTTCGGAGGAAACTCGAGTGGAACCAGACCGCAAAAACAGGGCTCGGTGTTGTCCTCTGGCCTGCTTTGACTGCTCCTGTAAACCAAAAGAATCCCACTCCAAAGGAGAATGGGTAGAACAGGTGCCCTTGCCTCCTCGGTTCACCAGGGTGGGGCAAAGACAAGACACACAAAAGAAACGCAGGTTAGAGAGAGGAGCAGGATGTCTGCTGTTACTTTCCGCCGCCCCCGCCCCCCAAAAAGAAACCTCCTGGAACACAACGCCCAGGGCTGGTCAATGTCTAGTATTCACACGCAGCCTGTGGCCAAGCCCTGAAGCACCTGCAAGCGCCTCTTTCTCGCGGAAGTCAGCGGATTTTCCCCGGGGGTGTAAACCGAAAGGATTACCCTACAGATTAGCGGTGACGGGATCAAAGGTTTTCAGTCCCAAATGTGGGGCGTACCATCATGGAAGGCTCCCACCAACTTCCAGTACAGCTAATATTAAAAATTTGGAAGCAAGCGAATTAGGGCTGTGGAATGATGACAGCAACAACTCCTGAGATTTTCAGTTTTCGAGTCTGTGTTCCCGAATCCAGCCTTCAAAAACCCGAGAGGGGGGAGGGTTATAAATTGATGGGGCTTTGAGACGCTCCTTCCTTGCGCTCTCGCCCCCCCCCCCACTTCGCCCCCAAATACCTTGAGGCTTAAATGCCTCTAGGGCTGCACTTTAGGTAGGACTTTGTTCTGGGCAGACATAACTAACTAGGCTCGGGGTTTAGCTGGACGTCAACACGCGCCGATCTCCGTCTAGCAGCTAAAAGTCAGCGGTGCCTTAGCCTGAAAGCAGCGGTCAACCAAAGAGTTAAGTCGAAACTGCCCGGATGAAGGCCGACTTGTAGGTCCCGCTGCCCGGCTGCAACCCCACAGAGACTTCCCTTTGCAAAGGGGAGCTGCCAGGATTGCTCCCGTGTAAGCCCTTTGACCTTTGTGGGTTTTTAGGTTACTGGTTCTTGGGGCGGGGTTGGGGGTTGCTTGTCTTCGGGGCTGTTTTCGGAATATAGACGGGAGAAAATTCATAAGTGAAAAATAGGCGTCTCTCTTTCCTCCCTCCTGCCGCGGGCTTCCGAGGTACGCTTGCTTCTTTTCAGACGTTCAGGGACTCCCTGATTTCCATCAAACAGCTAGGCGTCAAAGAGGGCCCCGGGCGCCTTTTAAAATTATTATTTACTTATTTTGGCCAAGGAATCCGCGATTTTGTCCCCTGGGGACCAACATTTCTGAACTTCACTGCCTGTTCTTGGTCCCCGCTCGCGATCCTGACGTCGCTCACTCCCACCCGGGGGGGGGGGTGGAACTCGCTCAAAAAGCGCGCTTCTCCGCCCTGCCCCTTCCCTTCCCTGCATCCGCGGCCTTTTTAAATTCGCTACACTCCCCCTCGGAAACTTTCCCTTCATTTGTCTGCTCCCTACGCAAACCCCTGCACTGGAAGGAAGGCGTGGGGGACAAATGTATTGGCCCCTTTTCGCCTCCGCTCCCACCCCCACCCCACCCCCACCCCGCCCGCCAAGTGTGCAACCCCGTTCTTCTATACCTGCTTCAAGTAGGTCTCGTTGCACAAGTGAGACTTACTACCAAGTAATAAGTGCAGGCCGCTGGGCCTCAAGAGGAGTAGAAGGCGCCCTGCCGCGCGTGCCAGGCGGCATAAAATGTGCCAGGGGTGCAATCGGCTCGAATGCCCCCATCTTCTCCTTCGCAGCGGCCACCATTCAAACGGACTGCGGCCCTGAATCCTTAAGGCCAGCGTGGGTTTCATCAGTGCAGGCAGGGTGAACGCCACGGTTGGGAACTGTGTCTGAACTTGCCTGGATCCTAAGTCAGAGGTCACTCTAGAATCTCGATGATTCATATCGAGGAGAGACCCCGTCCCACTCGCCCCCTGACTTTTTTCCACCGCGAAAGCTTCAAACGCTTCCAGCGGCGCGGCCGCAAAGCCGGGGAAGTCCCTCCGGGAGAAAGCCGCGCTGGGCTACTCCATCCATCCAATGCCCCGCGAGCCCTTTCTGTGCCAGCCTCCCTGCCAGGCTGGTGGTCGACTCGTGCCGCCTCCCTCTCTAGCAAGGGTCCACTTTTCGCCCGGCGCTGCGGGCTGCCAGGAGGTTGCGCTTGCAGCTTTTAAATGTCGCCGCCGCGATCTTAAACCCGGCGACCTGCCTCCACTCTTAAGCAACCGCCCAGGGTGGAAACAACACTGTAATTCTGGTTCCCGTTCATTTCATGCGAAAGCGGTGGCTCTCTGGCTCAAGGTGCCTGTAGAGCTCAGCTCACTTTGACTGTTTTTGCTTTTTAAGATTATTACAAACCGCATGTGTGTGTGTGTGCGTGTGTGTGCGCGCGCGCGCTTGCTTGCTTTAAAATGCATAATTGGTCATATGATGGTGACAGAAAGCCACCCACCAGACCATGCCAAGACAGGAGAGTGGGTACCTGCCTCCCCGCTTTTTTCTTTTGCTGTATAGTAATTTATAGTTTCTCTCCCCTCCCAAGGGGGGAAAAAACTTGTTTTATAAGTAGGTTAAGAAGTTGTAACAGTGAAAAGGCTTGTGGTATAAACTTGTATGTAGGACCTACTCCGTAGTAGCAATTCCACAAGTAATGGGAATAGAACTAACTGCAATCCAGAATTCTCCTTTACCCACGAATAATGGCCAATATAAGTATTTTTAATCTGAGAAAAAATAAACTGCATGGGATGGAGAGAGAGGTTAAGCAGAATGTTCATGGGGTGGTTAGGTTTTTCTTTTTCTTTCTTTCTTTCTTTCTTTCTTTCTTTCTTTCTTTCTTATCCTCCATGTAACTTTATTTGGTTCCCACCTTGCAAAAAGCACCTCAAAGTAGTGCATTTCTAGAAGTCACTGTGTTGAGCTTTACCTGTTTTTATTGTATATATAAACTCCATCTTATAGGTATAAGTGAACACTTTCCACAATAATGGTACAGTATTGGGTGATGGCTTTGAGAGAGTCCAAGCAATCTGGAGGAAAAATTACTGGCCTGGCATTATTGTTTTAAATGTCTGCACAAGCAGACATTTGAACTCTAAAATTCCAGTGCTGGAGAGTAACCAGTTGAAGAGTTCTACTAAAGTTCATGATTTGACTGTTCCTGGTTTCAAATTGAATTGTAGATAAGGTTTCTGGTCATACCACCTCTTTTGTAATACTGAAGGTAAAGAACTGCTCACTAGCATCCCACAAAGCCTGGTCTTGCATATGAGAATGCTTAAATTTACAAGCTAATCTTAAATGAATTTACTTGGGAGTAAATATATTTTCTGATACTTATTTCCAAAGAAAGCTGTGCTTAGGTCTCTACAGCCTTAAACATGTATGTTAAATGTGTTTATTTGGAATCAAGCCTAGCTGTTTTCAACATGACTTACTTGTAAATAAAGCTGTTCTAGCTAGTAAGTCCCAGTTAATTTTGTGGGATTGCTCATAATCTTGTGCCAACATATATTAATTCTGTTGCTTGCAGCAGCCAGTTCTGTTGATGTTTTTCTGTTTCACCCATGCAATGCAAAAGTATTCACTTTTTTAAAAAATGTAGGGCACTGAATTTCATTATAATTAAATAAGTTCTAGTCTGACTGTTTGGATTTAGTTGGATTTATATATTCATGGATAGAATTCTGTGTGACATTGCCAAAACCCAAGGTCATATTCTGAAATAGAAGATGTATAAAGAGAAAGAAAATTTCCTATGTTACTAACATTTTGTAAACTGGAATAGAATTGTACAATTCAGAGTAAGTACTAATCTCACCCATATATATTATTTGTTTTGGTGTGGTGAATGAAGTAAAACAGCAACATCTAATTGTGTTGAGGCTTTGAATGGTTGATATTTCATCACACTTGCGTAAAATATATTTTTATAAACCGAGCAGTCTGGCAAAATACGACCTATCTCCAGTCAGCAAGTTCTTGCTTATCTGTTTAGTCTGTTTTATAATGTAAATGTTTGTGTTTCTTTGCTGCTTTTACAACTTTACCTAGCCATGGCTTTCTCTTGAGCCCACACATTTCTTTTTCTTTACTGCCTTGCTAGAGTTTCCTGTATCATTTTGTAAACATAGGGAACCGAAAAGATATTTTTCTGTGGAGTTTTTAAAAAGACAGTTTTCTCCCTTGTGTTTGATTATTCCCAAAGACACCCCCTGGTAGGCACATTAGAGAGAGAGTCACTCACACAGTTGAACAGTATTTCTTTAAAATGTATTCTTTTCCTTGCCTATCAAATGACTGCATTCGCTTAGCATAACTAGTTTGTTCATTTTTAAAGTAGATCTGGAGCGCTATGGCAGGAATGTCTAATTGTTGTTAATCTCACACAACATTTTAAATAGGAAGAGAATAAGGGAGTGAATAAGAGCATGAACCTATGTGTTTTATAACATAGGTTCAGACTTCTTCCTTATTTCAGGGGAAGTCTCATTGGGGAGTGTCCCATTCTTTCTAGTAAGTGTGGTTAAGAGCGGTGTAGCTGTATCACATGCATTCAAAAGTATGTCACAAATAGTTAGTCTACTTTTTATTAAATATCCCTAGAGTTGCATCGTGATCATTTTATTCAGAGGTAAGTTCAGATTTTTTGTGTGTGTAACATTCTTTTCAGGAAGGGTGCAGAGGATGCTGCCTCGGGTTAATCTCCTGTTTAAAAGATCATCAATCACATTGTCACAGAATTGAGTTAAAGTCCGTGGATTTCCTTGCTTTTTAAAATTTCATTCAGCAACACATTTGACAAATGGGTTCTCAATTTGATCACCTGCCCAGAAGTGGACATGAAGCTCTATTTAGCTAAAAATACCACCTGTGCGATGACCATTTTGCATGATACATCTAGATCTCCTAATCTTTTATTCGATATATTTCTAGACTTCAGGAGGGAAGAGTCCCAGTACTGTTGGCATACTTACCCAAAAAGGAATAACCTGAATAAATAGCAGCAATTCATTCACTGGTCTTATCCTGTAAGAGTAAATAGATGAAGGAGTAAACAACAAACTTGGAAGGAAGAGCAAAATATTTGCAGAGGGATTCCTGCCTCCACAAGTTAATTCTTTACTATTTCAAGCTTAAAATCTAGTTATACTTTTGTACATTCAGGTTTTGCACACTCAACTCCTTCTCATGTCCCAGAATTTTCTGTGCCTCATTTTCCCCTCCAGGTTTTTGTCTGGCTCACGATTATTCCATAAACATTTGAGCAGCATCAATGTGGATATTTTAAAAATAGTGCGAAAAGCAGCAAATGGGAGAAGGTGGGTGTGAAAAAGTGAATCGATGGTGGCTTCCTCTGATAGGGAAGGACACAAGATGACTGGGTAGGGGAAGCAGAATTCAGCAGAAATTCCAACCCAAATCACCTTTCAGCAGAAGAGGGAAATGTTTTATTCCATTCTGTCTATTTGATAGAAGTACAATATTGTGTTGGAGAAGAAAACTTCACTTCATACATAAAAGGACATTCTGGATTTTCAGCAGCTGCAGAGATACCAAAAACTTGATTCTTAGTCGGTCAGGTGAAAATAATAGCTATTAATTTCAACTGGGCTTCCATGTATAGTATTCACGATTGAGGTAAGGTATGGAGAGAAGGAGAACAAGTGGCTCTGGATGCGTCTTATTAGAAACAGCAGTGTGGGGACCCTTCTGTAACAGAATATGCTGGAAGACTAAACCATAAGGCAAGAAGCAGGGGATCGAGCACCATTAAGGATATCCTTTTGAACATGAAATTTGGAGGAAATACTCATTTATAAATTAACTGTAGGAAAACCATTGTCATACCAGTACAAGGATGAGGGGATTTAGAACTGAAGGTTAATTCAGCTTCTCTACCACGTGTAGAGAAAAATTACCATGTGAAAGTACTGGAACTAATCTTCTGTAAAAGTTGCATTAAAAGTTGGAATAGCCATAGGAACATTCATTGAGGGTGGGGAAGTGGGTGGTAAGAGAGGAAGAAAGACAAAACTTGCTTAGCCAACCTAATTTTTAGCAGCATCTTCTCTGAACAAATGTCTGAAGTTATGCCACAAACCCACTGTAATGTTAGTACAGCAGCTCTGTCTTTCTGTAAGTTTTTGGACATGTGATCTTGCTGCTAGATCTTTATAATCATTCTTCATTTTGGTTTTGTGAGATAGGTTACCACTACTGTATTCCTATTGTGTTAGTGGGAGAAACAATTTTAAGATGTGCATACAGCAGAATGGCTTTAGAATCTATGAAATCCAATTATATATACTAATTGGGATAAATGTATTAAATCAATGGCACTGGATTGTTAAAATCTAGTAGTAAATCACAGCTAGACTAGGCCCATTCAGTTAATGGAACTTGTATAAGTGACTCAAAATATCCCGACTGGTTCAGCAGGCCTACTAAAGTTGTGACTTAATAAACATTTGCCAGAAAGCAGTGTGGCTTGTCTTTCTTGCATAGTATCTCCAGTGGTAAACTGCACATCTTCTTTGGAGCACAGCGCACAGGCTGCATCAGGATCTTAGTCATAAGAACATAAGAACAGTGAAGCTGGATCAGGCTAAAGGCCCATCTAGTCCAGCTTCCTGTATCTCACAGTGGCCCCACCAAATGTGTCTGGGAGTGCACGAGACTAGATATCTGCCTCCTGATACCACTCCCCTGCATCTGGCCCTTAAAATACCCCGGTTTTAAGCCTGGAGGTTACACATCTCCCTCATGGTTTGTAACCTGTGGTGGAGTTTTCCTCCAGGAATCTGTCCAATCCCCTTTTGAAGGCATCCAGGCCAGATGCCATCACCACATTCTCTGGCAGGGAGTTCCAAAGACTAACAACACGCTGGGTTAAAAAAAAATTCTTTTGTCTGTTCTTACTCCCCCAGCCCCCAGTTTGAGTGGATGTCCCTCCCCTCGTTCTGGTATTTTGTGAGAGGGAGAAGAGATGTGCAGGTGGCAGCTTCGGCCACAGAACAGGAAGCAAGGATAGAGGTAGCAGAAGCTTTTCTCTCGTTGCACTTGGCAGGACCCCAGGTGCCTTAGTGCAAACCCTGATGGCGACATATCAGTGAAACCAGTAAAACATATTACTGAGGATTAACACCCATTAATATCAGTGGGGCTACTGTCTGTGGTAGATCGGCTGGATCCTAAATCTGCAGCTATTGCACTATATGCGGTGCTATACTGCTGCTTGAAATGTTGTGGCCCTAAGTGCTTTTGAGTGCCATATAGGCAATTCTACTCCTTCATTCTCTTGCTTGTTTTGTATCCTCCTATACTGTAGCCGTTCATATGCAGAATTGTGACTTTTCACACAACCATTAGCAGTCACTGAATCTGTTGCTGGCATGGTAGCATTACAGCCTAGTGGCACTACATCAATTGTTATATGTATTCCAAGATATATACGCCATGCCAATGCTACATCTGTGCTAAAACTCTAAGGTATTGTATTGTGCTGATACAACAATCTTTATGACAATTCTGCTGATCTTGTCAGATTTTTGTTGTGGTGGGTGTTGGTTTTGTTTTGTTTTGTTTTGTTTTGTTGTCAAGTCTGCAATTCAGGAATGCCATTTCTTTCTCATATACAGCTATGCCAGATTAGGCCGAGTATTTGCATCCTATTTGCCATTGCAACTTTGAATTTTACTCGGTTGGATGCAAAGTTAGATGCTCTTAGGACCTGCTGTTAACGTTATGGTTATCCAGGACATAAACTGCATTCATTTCATTTGGGTACTTTGTGTTGCAGTTAGCATCGTCTGGCTTCACCTGCATGTCTTTTCTCCTGATTGTAAAATATGGCTCTCATCACACTTTACACAGACTGATTTATAACATGCATATTTAAATTCCTTGTAAGAAACTCAATATTATTTCATTTAATATTTTAGGTGGTGGCTTTGGGAGATGTCCCTGATGGGACATTAGTCACAGTAATGGCTGGAAATGATGAAAACTACTCTGCAGAACTCAGAAATGCTACTGCTGCCATGAAGAATCAAGTCGCAAGATTCAATGATCTGAGATTTGTGGGCAGAAGTGGAAGAGGTATGAATTTCTGATTGCATCAAGTTGTATCTTAACAGCAAGTTTTGCATACAGAATAGAATCCTTTGTTGCTTTTCTCACACAACTTTCTTTTTGCTGTAATCACTTTCAGTTAAGTATCAGGTCTGGGGATTCAACATTTATGAGGCTCATCACGTTGGTAGTATCACAGTAAATTATGGCATATTATTGATGGTAACCTCATTACTGTATACATTACTGTATACATTTATGTCTTAAATTTTACTTTCTGAATTACATTCTAATTTCCAACAGTGTTGATCCACCCACTCTCTTTTTAGTGCTGTGGTGTCATGATGTGTGCCCTTTCTGTATTTGATAGAAAATTACATACAGAGCTTTCTGGGCACTTGAATGTATACGTACAGAAATCATATGCGATACATCCAAAATCACACACCAGGCTCATTGTACAAAGAGTAATATACTTTTGAGTATGCTCCCTCATGCAAAGTATTTAAAATACTTCTATTTATTTATTTCTATTAATGTAAAGTAATCATATGCTGCATCCTGCAACACAAATTAATTTGAAATCATTTTACATTCTAGTCAGTGCAACCAGCATGAATGGTTCTGACTACTCATGCATATAGCACTATTTGAAGTTAGAATTTTAGAGTGATATCTGTAGAAAAAAGACCAGCAATTCCCATACTGGGCAATGGTGTTTCTCTCTGCAATAAAGAAAAGCCAATCCTATTTCTACAAAGTCCTAACAAATAAAATTACTGAAATTTCAATGACTATATTAAAATTTTGTTGGCTAAAGTTTGGTCACCATTAAAAACAGGAAATCCAGATTGTTGTACTTTATTATGTATGTTTGCATTGATGACCATTCTTTAATAATTTAACCTTCCTTAATTATCCGTTGTAAATGTGTCTAAAATATTCAGTATGCATTTGTTTCCATTATTGCAACTTCTGTTGGATTAGTCCTAAAAATAAAGATAGAAATACACAGGGTTGTATCCCCATCATAAATGTGTTCTCTTGGAAATAAGCTGAATTGATTTTAATCAAACTTGTTTTCAAGAATGAGCATGTTAGTACTGTGGTTACATTGTAAGCACATTAAAGCCAAAGCCGATTATTTCAGTCAGACCAGAGCAAGACTGCATCCAACACTGTTATTTTGTTTCAATAATTTGGTGTATATTGTGGTTTTAAGGCAGTTGCCATGTTCAGTAGGGAATGGGGAGGCTTTATGTAAAAGTTGTGAAGAATGGAGCCTTTGAGTGATCACTCCATTATTGCCCTACTACCAGGATTGCACTGCCTGAAATTCTTCAGTTTGTAACACAGGAAGAAATGCATTGGCTATGATCCAAATAAAACTGAAGGACTTGCTTGAAATTGGCATTTTCTATATTATACAACGGTCATTTTCGTTTAAGCACGTGTGTGTTCAGATATACTGTGATATATCAGTATTTGGTGGACAGGTTCAACAGCAATTGAAATAACTTTGACCGCTAAAAGATGCTGCTGCAATTATGGGAACTGCATCCAAAATATCTCTAATGGTGACCGTAGGCATTCTGGTGCTCCTCACCTACTAACCTAACCCTGAGTGAAACTGACAAACACTCATAGGAGCTTGAGTTCTGAGTCTGTAGGCTGATATGTGTTTCCACACCCTCCAGTTTTCAGGAGGGTCTCAGTTCACATGCTTAGAACACACATTAATTTATGAAGAGAATAGATATGGTGCATGGCTGCTGTTCCCTTGGTAGAGTAGATCCTCAGTCTAACGAATTGGATTTTTGTTCACACAACCACATGCCGGAGGAAGACTAGGGCAAACACACATGGCATAGTGACACTGCCGAATTGGCTTCAGGTTACAGATATTCCTGCAGACTGGATAGCTGGGACTGATTCCTGCTTCTTGTTAATATGCTGATTTTATCAGCAGCTGGATTGTTGATTTGTACATAGCAGCAGACTCTATTTGAGTTTCCCAAGGAAGTTCATGTTTGTGAACCCCATTGCACTGTTTTAATGTCTGAATAATGTCTGTTGCTGCTTATTTAGCTTGATAGGCAGAACCAGGTGACTTTTAAAACCTGGCCCAGTTGCTTCTGCACAGAAGATAATTGCTGGGGGGAGAAATATCTTTAGTTAGAATTGCAGCTTGGTGATGCTAACGAGTTATAATAATAGGGTAAAGCAGAGAAAATTATATCCATATACTGAAAACACGAGTGATGCTGTAATGTGTAAAAGGATCAGTCATTAAACATGTTCGGCTGTTATATAAAAGGCTGCACCTTTTCAGTAAATGGAATTCTCATTATGATTCAGAGTGTTTAGAAAACATTTTGAAGATTTAAGCATAGAGCTGGCAAAGTGTGTTTGAGAAGCTAATAAAACCAGGCCTACATTTTGGTAGCTGGCTCTGTGTGTGTGAAGTCAGAAATTAGAGCCTGTACAGTTTTGAAGGTCACAGTAGGAAAGCCAAGAAAGGAACAGAAGCCATTCAGAAAATAGTTATGTGATTTATTCTGTTAATTCTTTTCTGTCACTTCGAACTCTGATGACTTATGTACAAAACCAGGCATGCAAATAAAGACTGACTGTTCTTGTCAGGATAAATTGAAAGGAGGGATCATCTTAGGGACATTGTACAATCACTATTCAGGCCTGAAAGTTTGATTTCTATGGACTATACCAATTTTGAGTGAATGACTAATACAGTATATGCTTTTGTTTATCCATATAGCCTTGAACTATTTCCTAAAGGTGTGGTTGTTTGCATTAGAGTATAAGGTTTCTCCATTCTTTTACTGCACTGACTTAAAGTGTGAGGACTAAGGGAGTTGTGTCAAAGATCATGCAACTCGTATAAGTAAACTAGATTTTGTTACGTGTGATACTTATGTGCACTTTATGTGCTGCTTCGAGTACTAATACGAATAAGCAATATGCAAGATCTGATCCAGAGGTTGACAGATGATTAGGCACATGCATGTGACTTGTAACTCCTCTAGAGTTAATACTGGAGCAGTCACTCCAGTATTCTTCTACAGTATTGCATTGCCTGAAATTCTTCAATAAGCGACACAGGGATAAATATATTATCTAGGAGCCTAACTTTGAAAAAGTAGACACCCCACCCCCGCCCGCGCGTTGCTACTAGCATCAGTGTGGAAAAAGCCATTTGGGAAGCAAAAAGGGCTGAGCCAATACTGACTTTGTGGTCAGTTAAAAAGTATTTTGAATTCAGTCATTTTATATAAGTGGAGCAAACTCTGTCATACTTGACTATGTAATTGCTGTCATAGTTACAAATGTGGTTCCACTCATTCAGGGATCACATGATGTGAAGTAGCTATTGGGATGTTGTGGCACAAGCATGTCACTGAGGCAAATGAGGTAACCGAGAATAATAATCAAATCTATTTTCCAAGGAGTGCTGAAAAATCAACAATTTGGGCTACCACCAGAAAGAGCTTTGAAAAACAGTGAGTTGCTTTGAATGCAAATCCAAGTCATTCATTCACTATCTCACAGAAATATAGTTAGTATCTTCTGTGACCATCATCAGTAGGCATCACAATCACATTAAGCTTGAATCCTTGTCAGTCTGAATCAGCCTGTGATTTGGGAGATACAGAGTACTTGAATTAGACAAAGTAAGTGAATGGGTTATAGACTATGCTACGTTGGTGCAGCCTTATAATAATCCAACATAATTTACTGGCCTGAAACAGTATTGGAGGCCAGCAGATAAAGTTCCATCTTTTCAGCAGTCCAGGGTACTTCAATACATGGTGCAGAGGAGGGAATAGTACTCCTCTGGCAGAAGGAATAAAGCAACCAACCTTTCCCTTCATCTGTTCAGTCACACATTTATATGCAACTTCTTGTCCATGGCTAATGAGCTAATGTTGAGATACATGTCTAGAACAATGTGGACCTTTAAATGATTATACTGTATATTGTGTAAGCAGGGTGTCATATAGATCCAAAGAGCTAAACCACAATTAGTTTTGAGGCATGTGAAATTTACTGCTTTTGGAAAGCATAGCCAAATCTCTATTCATTTAAACACCCTGGCCTCCTGTTCAGTGCACACGCACAAATCTTGAACATCACAGTGTTCAGCTGTCTATGAAACTTGTTATCCCAGAATTAACTCACTTGCTGTGTAACAGCAGCCTAATGGTATGGAAACTGTTATGCTAAAGCAGGCATGTAACCCTTAGTTTACTGTGAAATAGTCTTTTATTTTTTTAAAAAAGTGTTCTGATTAAGCAAACATGTATAGTATCTGGTAAGACTGATCTGACCCTTCAGTTTGCTACAAAAATTACAATACTAATAATTGTTTTTTAAGTTTTTTAAGCACTAAAACATTAATTTTGGAACAGCAATTAAAGTGTTGTGTTACTTTAATTTTTTATATTTAAGTTGTTTTGAGTAGGCATTTTAATCAAGAGTAACATCACTACGGCATTAGTATAGATAAAGATAATGTCCACAAAAATAATTAATCTTAATTAAGCAGCTTTCAAATTAATGGCAAAAGTTTAGTTTTTAAGCTTGGGTCTCACTCCTCACTCTGGCTGAGAGAGGTGGGCGGGGGGAGATGGGACTATCAGGAAGATAGTGAGAGAAAGAGGATCGCGCCAGTGAACAGTGCATTGCAGTCACTCAGGAATTACCCCTATAAGAAATAGGGGAATGCAGTTCACATGTGATTAACTCTAGAGGAGGGGAGGGGTTTTCCATTCCTTTCCTCCTAATGTAAATGGATTTAAGGGTAGTCGGGCAATAACATATGTGTTAATGTTTCGAATGTGCATCATGAGGTCTATTTGTTATGGAAACATTAGAGCCATTCATCCTTCCATATTTTCGAGGTACTTTATTATCCTCACATAAAACTCAAGAGTTCAAAATAGGTCTGCAGAAACAAAAGCATTACATGTGACAGCTCTGGCTTGGCTTCAGCTACAAAGCAGTCCTGCTTAAGAACTGGCAGATGCTCACAATTCTCACCTTTCCTAACCCACTACTTGTAAAACCAGCCTTTCTAGCTCACATTTCTGGCATCTCTGTCCTTAAGCACATAGAAGTAAGTCCCACTGCTTTTCACAGAATTTATTTCTAATTAAGAGTCCTTAGGGTTTCAGCTTTCTCCCATCATTCTCTATAGTGCAGGAAAAAAATTACATGTGTCTGTTGCATTACAATACTCACTATGCAATCCTGTAAATGTCTACCCAGATTAAGTCTGTTTCTGTTCATTGGGGCTTACTTTAAAGTGTACATGGGTGTGTAATTTTAATCTCTAAAAAATTCAGTGAGTGTATTGTTTTCTGTTTGATTATAGTCTTAAAGCCAATTAAAATGAATTGAAGCTTCTGTCCTCCTCTAATGGCAGTGCCTTCCCTACTATGAATTTTTATTAAAGCACTAAGTTACCTCTATCTAAGCCAATGCAGCAATACAATATCACATCCCAGTTCTTGGACTGGGGAATAATAGTGCCAGGTAGACCAAGGAATGTTCTGTGTTCTCTCAATAAAATGGAGATATGTTTTATATCTAGTGTGGAAGAGGAGCATGCAACCAGAAACGTTTGTTTTAAAGAAAAACTGAGGAAATATCCATCATATACGGAAGCATTAACAGATTTGTTTTGTTTTAGGAAGCATTAACAGTTTTGTTTTGTTTTAGGAAGCTTATATAAATAATCCGCCACAAATGTGATAAGAGTTCTTTTACCCTCTAAAAAAAGGTCTGTTTCTTTTACTACATTTACTACATGGCACGAAAAGCTAAAGGTATTGCTTTTCTTAGCCAATAATATCCTCCTAAGTTTTGCCCTTCCATGTTCAACATAGCTAAATGGCCTACTGTGATCCTGCAAACACCTGGCAATTCCGGGGTCAGGCTGGCCCTGATCCTGCAGTTACCAAGGCCATGTAGGCCAGATCCTGACACAAAGTTACAATTTTAGCACATGTGTTGCTGCCAGTTGTCACACTTGATGCTGAGTGAGCTACTACCCTTCTTGCACAGTCTCATTCTCAGTGGACAACTGACTGCATACAAAGTTTCCCTTGCTTTCATTTATGTGGGGGGCAGGATTTTTCCCTTCTATGTCATAATCCTTGGTGGAAGTCTACACTCTCTGAGTGCTCTTGTTATTATTGTATATATCTGTATGTAATTTTTTTCATTTAATGTGGGAGCCCCTTTTTGCAGATCCTAGTTCAGCTGCACCATTTGCAGTATTGCACCAAATGGCCCATGGGCCATGATAAATTTGCCTATGGAAAAATTTTGTGGTGCCCCCTCTTCCCTTGATGCCCCTATTCACATGCTTATTGTGTTTAATGGTTAATCCACCCCTGCAGGTAAGAGATACAGAAGTATAGCCAGCCGTAGGAACAGGCTGAAAAATAGTTTCTACCACAAGGTGCATCAAGGCTGTGTGGTTGTTCGTGGGATTCATTGTGTTGGGAGGGGGTTATGAGGGAGGCTCAGCTAATTTCATTGTACACATGTTGTACTTTGACAATAAAGTACTTTTTATCATCATCATCATCATCATCATCATCATCATCATCATCATCATCATCATCATCATCATCATCATCATCATCATCAAATTGTCACACAGCAAACAAGATAACTACACTGGATTTTGTATTCCAAATTAAAGATGGGCACGAAACGAACAATTTTTCGTTTCTGTTTTCATTTTTTTTCATTTCGTTACATAACGAAACGACAAACAAATTTTGTCTCTAAAATGAAACGAAACGAACAGAAACACCGGAATTTTTGTCGTGCGTTTCGTTTCCGTTACTGCAATATGAGTGAATTGCTTAAAATCCTAAAAAAAAAAATCACAAAAAATGAAATAAATGGTAACGAAATGGTAACAAAACAAACAAAACAAAAGCGAATTTTTTGCAAAAATTCACGAAAAACGGAAATGAACCGAAACGGACCCTCCAAACGACAAACGACAAACGAAATGCCATTTTTTTTATTTGTGCCCATCTCTATTCCAAATTACTAGTTGAACGCTTCCCAAGTGTTTAGGACTACGTGATGTATCGGTTAATTATGCGAGCAGATCCCAGTAAGGTGGCCTTCTGCATCTGATTGATGTTGACTTTATCAATTCCAATTTCTTATAAAATACTTGCTTAGCTCTTTAGGCACAGCACCCAGCGTGCCGATTACCACTGGGACCACCTGTACTGGTTTATGCCAGAGTTAATACTATACCATTACAATGCATAATTTATTTTATCTTGAACTAGAAGGAGATTGTGTTATTGGAACGGACTTATATGATAACCATAAATCTCTTTTGGTGGAAGAAGATGCCACTGTTGATGTTGTGGTTATGCCAACACAATGTATTTTTGGCATTTTTTATTAAATCCATGTGGGTGATGGTTCCATGTTGTTATCTCCCGGCTGCTTCTTATAACAACAGTCATAATTATGTGTCATTATCAAGTCAATTCCCACTTATGGCAATGCTTTCTAGGATTTCCTAGGTACAGAGTGCAAAGAAGTGTTTTACCATTCCCTCTTCTGGGGCTTCCTGGGACCATGTAGCTTGCAACACAGGTTGTGTCTTATTCATTCATTCATTCATTCATTCATTCATTCATTCATTCATTCATTCATTCATTCAATATACCATGCCATCTGACCAAAGGTCACTCTGGGCAGTTTAGTGATGACACAGTGAGGAGTCAAACCTCCAGCCCCTGGCTCTGCAGCCAGGTACCCGTCACATTGAGCTGTCCAAGCAGATTCTTATGCCTGTTGAAAAAAAAAGATCTGATGAGCTCTTCTGGAAAATGTGGGTTTGGGTTGCAGGGGTTACTCATAGGCTTTCTGTGCTCTTAAGAAGTGGGATGGAGAATGTTCCGCAGGTGTAATTTCTTTATTATTGAAAGAAAGAAACAGATGGTGAAGGGAAGGATTTTGATTCTCCTGAACATCTCCTTTCCATAAATATTCAGGGGCTTGACAAAGACAACTGGAACTCTGATTTCATTTTGTTGGGCTCCACCAAGGTTGCTTATCATCTTCTGGAAGTTTTTTTCTTCCATTTGTAATGGCTTTATAACCAGCTCATGATAGAACTGTTTTGACGTGTAAAATATTTTCAGTTGTAAATCCAAAAGAATAGGAGGGATGAAGAACACTTATTTAAACACCCAGTCTTCTGCTGTTTTCTATGAAGCAGAATTGTTAGGGTTTGTAAATGTCCAAAGTGTCCAGTCCAATCATGTCTGCAAGCAGAAGGATGCAACTTATTCCATCTTCCCCCACCTGGAACCCTTAAGATGTGCAATTTCTGACATTCTACAACCAGCAGAGATGGATCGTGGACATTGTAGCCTGGAATATCTGAAAGGTTCCAGGCAAGGGAAGTCTTGACTATCATGTGGTAGGGCTGTAGTGCCTTTAAGACCTGTATAATGGCAGAAGTGCAGTAAGGGAAATGTTTTCTAGCAGGAGCCAAGCTTTACTTACTAAATATCTTCCAGTCACATTCAAGCAATATCAAGCAATACCAAGCAATATCAGAAGAAGGTGATTACTGCACAGTAGAAAGCTTCCTAAACGTATGGAATGCAAAAACTGATACTTAAATTTTGTGCCAGGAGTGGTAGTCTCAGAGTGACTAAATATTTATTGCTGCTTGTTATTTTCCTTTTTCTAATTCAGTTCAACACTGTCCTACAGCAACACAATCCCAGAGCTGTCTGTTTGGAAGTAAACTGTGAATCTTGACAGATTGCATTTCAATTTATATGAGTGGAAGCCATGGTCATTTTTTGAAATTGGTCATTACCAAAAGCTGCATGCCCATTTCCTCTTTACTAATATCTGTAACTTTTTTTGGCAGTGTGGGATGATATATTTATAAATGTGACTGGCTTGAGAAGACAGCCTGAATTCAATGTCAACATTTTTTTATGAATGGTTGGTTGTCATGAGGCTACATGAGACAATCTGAATAGGATGTCTGAGTTGAAAACATCAGGCCATCTGTTGGGAGGGTAAGAATGCCATCACACATAGCCCGTGGTCAATCTGTTACTTATACATGATCCACAAAAAAAGTCTTGAACTCAAAAGCATCAGCAACAGAAAAATAATGGGAGAGAATTAGAGTATCTTTTGTAGGGTTTTAGTGTCTACATTTTGAAAGATGTCTCTTTCAGACACTAACTGTTCCCTCCTTTAAATTATCATGTGCTTCTACTTGCACACCATGAATCCCTCATAGGACAGTGTGTCAAAGCTTCAACATCTGTATTGCTTTTCTTCAATCATCCAGTATATCAGGGCTGTCATGTATAGGATAAGCAGTCTTCTCTGAAATGGAATTTAAAGGGCCTGTTTACGAATAATTATTAATATCCTTGCCAAGGTACCTATATCATAGAAATCTGTTGGGATCAGAGCTTTATAATATCATGGTCCTGCACATGTTGTTACCTTTAGACTAAGAAGTGGTGTCTGCAACTATGAGAATCTTAAACATGAAACAGTTTTGCAAAAGTAGCTTTAAAAAAAGAAAGAGAGAGCTTCCTGTCTTTATGCATGCTATAGTGGTAAACAGATATCACGCCAAATGCTGAGCCATGGTCCTAATTCCAGTAACAATACATCTACTTGTTTTGGGTTATGCTGAGCTGTGCTTGCACATTTTGTCTTAAGTGAGGCTTAGGGGATGAGTTAGTGTTCTGCCTTATGAATGTTTTTGTATTTTGCATTATTGTAAAAGTAGTTCAGCTGATCAGGTTTTGTGTTTATGACAACCCCATTTACCTCACTCAATCAGTAGCTTAAGCAACTTCAGCTTTTTAAAGTTTTGCCTTTGATCTATGTTTTGTGTACCTGCTTGATAAAGTCATCTTCTAGAGTAGATCTGTCTGGGAAAAATAAATACCATGCCAACAGCAGTTCCTGGCCTACAGTTAAGTATAGGGCCACTATGATAAAATAATTAGTATTATGGCTGCAGAATTGTTTAGACTAACATCTATGAGATGGTTAAATGTAGCACTTTAGTAAACATATTTAGGTTTCTTAGCAAAGAATGAGCCCTAACTGTTTGACTATGGGGTAATATAGAATCAGAAAGACAATGTAATTCTGAGATCGCCAATGAGCAACTAATGAAGAATTTCTGTATAATCCACTTTTAAATCAGGAACCGTTAATATCTTACCAGTAGTCTCGTTTACAAAGAACAGAAAAATGCTTTTTAAGAGAGAGATATTCAATAGATAGAGAGCAGCTTCACACTTTAACATGAAGAGTGCCCTGAGTCCCGTGTTTGGGAATAGGTGCGGTATATAAATATGAAAATAAATAAATAAATAAATAAATAAAATATATTGTCGTTGCCTTGCCTAACACATATGCTGTGTGCCTTAGTTGTCCGTTAACATATGGCAAAAAAAGGAAATGCAACACACAGAGAAACGAGGACCCGGATTTGCATGGGTGCAAATTTAGAAAAAACATAATTTTAATTAAATATGCCACACATCTCACTACAGTGGGGACCAAGGGCCCAGTCTGTCATTCAGGTATTAACAGTTCAGGATAGGCAGCTGCCTATTTAAATCAGCCACATAACAACCTTATATATAACAATGAAACCCTTTATTAGTAGGTGGTACCAACAGTGCCATAAGAAGATAAGATTCTATGTGTCCATCAGGCACATAATGAGCCATCTGAATGCTCCAAAGACCCACAAGAGAAGACATAGGTGCTAAACTTGGCCATTGTTCAGTTTCCAGAAGAGACAAACTAAAAGTGAGAAGTACATAAGCTGTGAGATAGGGATAATGATGATGATGGTCTGCTTCTGAAAAAGGGGTCAAGTTAAGAATTTGTTTAGCATCTTTTCTGATGGCCAAGTCACTTCAGGTTTAGGATCAAGCCAGGAACAGGATCATAAAGATGCAGTCAGGTCCCTATTGGTTGATCAGGCTGCCTGGTCTGGTTGGGGGTTAAGCAGGCAGCAGTTTTAAAACTGCCGTGGTGGTAAATGGAATAGCCACAACTGTCAGTATGAGATGATGAAAACTTATAATTCTAAATTTGACTACTCAGATGTTGAGGGCTAGAGATTTATGTGCATTTATGCAGTCTAAATGGAGGAAAAATCTGCCCCTAATCCCAAATAATTTTCTGTATTCAACAAAATGAAAGAGGGAGGGATATGTAATCTGCTGAGCAGCATAAATAAATGACAGGGTCAGTCCACAGATGAAACCATGTGTGGTAAGCCACAGGTAAATCATGGCAAGAAAGAGACAAATCTGTTTACATTTTTAGAAATCATAGAAACTAGAGATGGGCACGACTCAAAAAAATGGTGTTTCATTTGTCGTTTGTCGTTTAGGGGGGTCCGTTTCGGTTCGTTTTTCGTGAATTTTTGCAAAAAATTGTTTTCGTTACATTATGTAATGAAACAAAAAATGAAAACGAAAACGAAAAATTGCTGTTTTGTTAGCATTCATTGCAGTTCAATGTATTTGCCGCAATGAAAATGAAACGCACGACAAAATTTCTGGTGTTTCGTTTCGTTTTGTTTCATTTTGGAGACAAAATTCATTTTTCGTTTCGTTACATAACAAAACGAAAAAACAAAAACGAAAATGAAAAATTGCTCGTTTCGTGCCCACCTCTAATAGAAACCCAAAATTGTATTCTTGTATTCTTCTTCAAACTTAAGACAACCATTTGCATCTCCCATAATCACAGCCAGCATGATTTTGGGCTGGAGATAATGGGAGTTATAGTCCAACATGCCTGGAGGGAGGCGGAAGCCTTCTGTAAAACAAATCTTCAAGTGTAACTTTCTAGAAAACTGTTTTAAAATGGAGGAAGAATAGGTGGACCCTTTCAAGACAAAGCCATAAGCACCATATAAATAATGTGGGAGCTGATGAATGATTGAGTCACAGAGATGGCAGTCTTTCTGTTATAACATTCGTCCAGGTTTGAGTGAAAAAAGGAAGTAACTGGCCTTTGGCTTATCTTGATGGAAACAGTGAGTCCTCTGTAACTTAATATTGCCATCTTCCTTGTTCAAGCGTTAATGTCACACAGATATGTCTGAATCACGCCTGTGATTCCACCCCTCAATAATATTTTCACAATAGGCATTACACAGTCACAATAAAGCTATACACATAATCCTGTTGTACTGCCGTGCTGCTCGAGAGGTGCAGGGCACCCAACAGCATTACATTCTTTCTGTGCCATAATTAGTGTCTCCACCCATGCTTAAAAGTATTTTATTATCATTGTATTACAGAAGCGGCTCCACTTATAGTTAAAGGCTGCTTTGCTTCTCCATTAGGACCTGGTTTTATTGAAAAGAATCAAACTAAGCCTTAAAAGCATGAGGCTCTCAGCCAAAGAAGGTATTCTTTAAAAATTGGTTTACACGGCTTTCTGTTCATTATGTTAAGGCTGGCTTTCTTTTCCTTTCTTTCCTCAGACTTCTCACCCTTTCAAACATCGTTTGTGCTTTTTCATAAGATTTGCCACACTTGTACCTTTATGTGACACACCCAGGCCTTTTTACCTGATCAGCTATTATAAGACTGCAAGGCTCTCTATTTATACTTTTATTTTAAGCCCAGTGTTTCACTACATGTTCAACAGGAGACGGGATCAAAGGAAAGGGGGCTGTGGCTTGTGGCACAGATCAGACTGCATCAGATAGGGGATCTAGTGTGGACAAGGGCATCAAAATAATCTACAGTCTTTGTGTGATCACCTAGCCCAAACAGAAGCTTAAGATACCTGCAAGTCCGAGGAAAATTTTCTCCTTATGCTCTGTTTTGTGCCACAGTTTAAAGAAGGCAAATCTGCCAAGGATCATGCCTACTTGATGAGGGGAAGCCTTGGGTTGGATTCACAGGTCTCAGGATTTGACCTGAAGGTTTAACCATGTTGTTGTTGTTCAGTTGTTCAGTCGTGTCTGACTCTTCATGACCCCATGGACCAGAGCTTGCCAGGCCTTCCTATCCTCCTCTGCCTCCCGGAGTTTTGTCAAATCCATACTGGTTGCATTGATGACACCATCCAACCATCTCATTCTCTGCCGTCCCCTTTTCCTTTTACCTTCAATCTTTCCCAACATCAGGGACTTTTCCAAGGAGTCCTCTCTCCTCATGGACAACTATATTAACCATGGTTAATGTAGTTGTCTTTTTATCAGCTTCAAAGGAGTGGCTCAAATGCTTTTGCCATTTGCTCCAATGCATCATATGATACGAAGTGAAGTCAAACTGCCAATAGTAGTTTTAGCAAAATGCTGTTGGTTTCCAATATTTTGGAAATTTGAAATTGCCTCGAGTGATAGTGCTGCTGAGGATCTCAAATTTTCATTTGGTGCATGGGATGGCAAATGAAATCAAAAAGGACAGAATTACACCCAGCAGGATCTTTCATAATCTGAGGGTTTCATTTATTTATCTTTTCCTGCAAACACAATAACAGCAGCATTCAGTATTACAGAGAAAAAGTGTGGTCAAACAAATAAGATTTTAATAAAATAATAGGATGTTTGTAAATTGTACGCCACTTTACATTTCAAGAACCTCCGAGCCCGACATCTCTTGTTGCAGTGTGAGGTTCAGATTTACATATGGTCATATAATATAACCAGGTTCTCACCCAGAACTACCATCAGGCAGTGTTAGGCAGATGCTTTAGGTGACAGCTACTAGGAAAGGAAGTGTGGCACACTGCAAGGTACTGAAGGACAAAGGTGTGTGTGATCTGAAACCCTCCTTGTAACCCATAATCTAGCCTTCTGCCATCAAGAGATCTGAAAGATGATCTTCTCCAGTTACGATTCATTGTTCAGTTTAGCCAGACTAGTCAACTTCTGACTTGTTAGGCAAAGTGTCATGTGCTAGACCTGGTCAAATTGCTTTAATTCAACGTGGCTTTAAAAAAATAATCTAATTCAAAATTGTTTTACTTTCTCTGATAACTGGCATGAAATAAAGAAGTAGATAATTGTTAAGACAACAAGATTTAAAAATACATAACTTTAAGCAGTTCCTCAAGTGACAAAGGCAACTTCCCTCTCGTTGCTCCTATTGCTTCCTGTGTTCTGTGAGTGACTGGCAAAAATAATAGCTATAGGGTCTTTAGGTGCAGCCGTCATAGAGAATGGTGTTGCACAGCTGTTGTGGTGATTCCAAGAAGTGAAACCTTCCAGTGCAGAAATGAAACTGCCCTTAGAACACACACAGAGGAGAAAGTAACCAAATGAATACTGTACAGTATAATGTTTTTAAGGTACATGATTTTCTAATCTAAAAGACATTGCTTAGCACACTTTGCAGGGAGAACACATTCAGATAGGTTGCAGACTGCTGTTTTAGATCAACCGAATGTGCATTATTACATCCTCATGTTAGATTATTAGGTAGCATCACTCTAACTGCAACAGACCAAGTGTAAAAATTACTCTCTTGACCTTAAGTTTAAATGAATATATAAACTCATAGAAGTTATAGAGATAAAACATTTTAGAGATGTTTAGAGACTCGCCTCCTTGGTGCTTGCTTAAAAAAAGCTTGTACAGTGGCACCTTGTTTAAAGGAATTCGTTCCAAATGAAATTATGTTAAGCAAATTTTCCTATATACAAATTTTCCATAGGAATGCACTGAAAACAGAGTAATCCCTAATCGCAACTATTTTTATGTTGTACAGATTTGCCCCATAGACGATTCCGTTAAGCAAATTTCCCCTATCTCCAGAAATTTTATGTTGTACAGATTTTATGTTATACAAACCATTGGTTATACGAGGGTCCACTGTACTGTATAGGTAATAATAAATCTTTCTAACGTCTCTTGGAAAGATATTTTTCAGTTTTGGACTAAATTCTATTATATATTTACAGCAACATCACTCAGCATAAATTTCAGTGGATTAAATGTCATTAAGAAGTCAGTGCTATTGCATAGCAAGTCAACATGACTGGTATGAAGTAGCAGATACCTATACTAAATTGGAACTGAAATTTATGCTGATACAACTACACAAGTGGATCCAATTGACAGGATTCTGGGCAATGATAAAACTGGGGTGGTTCCTAGTTGGTGGTTTAGGTATCTGGCTGTGGAGGCAGAGGTTGGGGGGTATCACCCATTGTGCCTCCTGTGAGTTGAGCCACTGTGCCTTCTGTGTGGCCTTGGGCAGCCTGCACATCCCAGGACTCCCTCACGAGAAGAGAGCAGTAAACCACCTCTACATATACCCTACTGGGAAAACACAGAAAATGGTCATCATAAACCAGAATTAACTTGACAGCATATGGTTCTTATTTTGCCAGCTACAGTCTACAGTCTGTTATTTCGTGAAGCGTAACTCAGAATTCAGCCTACATTTTCAAAATCCTGACCGTTGTTGTTGTTGTTGTTGTTGTTGTTGTTGTTGTTGTTGTTGTTGT